>JAMPIV010001612.1:177500-286141 GCA_024509875.1 Oreohelix idahoensis
GTATGTATGTATGTATGTGTTTGATGATATGGGAGTGGACGTTATGTAGTGAGATTTATGTTGTAATGATATTATTGTATGTATATGTTGAGTAAGGATAAGAAGGGTGGAGGGTTGTATGGTTGTTTATGGTTATGTGATAAATTATTTGTGGAGATAATTATGATTATGTAGTTGTTTTTTTGATTGTGTGGAAGTGTTATAGGTTGTTGGTATGTATGTTTAGGTTATTATGTGCATATTGATATTGAATTATTTATAAGTGGGTGGATTTATTGTGGTTTGTATTGTCTGTAGCATAGGTTGGAAGTTATGGTGGCAATGGTATGTGAGACGGGTAATTAAGTATGTATTGTTGTGGCTGTATTTATGGGTATGTGGATTGTTGGTTTGGGAATACGTATAATTTAGTGAGGGTTGGATGTTGTATCTTTTGGTATGGTAAATGTTATTTTAAGAGAGTGTTATTAGATATTGGTGGGTATGTATGGGGGGTAAGTATGTGGTTATGTATTGTAATGTAATGGTTTAAGAATGTTGAAGGGTGTATTGTGGTTTGTTGACTGAGATAGGATTTGTAAGGTATGAAGGTATAGTAAGGGAGGGGAGGAAAGGGGGTAAGTGTCGAGGGCGGTTTTTGAGTGTTTTGGGTGTCGAATGGTGAGGTGGTGAATGGTATTGTCTAGGTAGTGTAATGTATGTATAGAGGTATGTTTATGTGTATGGAATGGGTGTGTTAGGTATAGTGGGTAAGTGATTTTTGTATTTGTAATGTATATATGATATGGATATTGGGTGCGACGTGGTCTGGGGAAGAGGGGGGGTGGTGTGTAAATAGTGTGCTACGGTATGTAAGTGTAAGTATTAAAGGAGGTATGGGAGTTTTGGTGGTGACGAGGGGTGTGTTGAACTGTATGCTACCTGCGTTGATGTAGCTGGATGTCAGAAAGATGGGGGATACAGGTGGACATTGGTAATGTAGATGTCATGTACGAACAAGTACAGTACAATGGGGTTTTATGTACATGAAGTTTATGTGACAGTTCCAGTCAGAAAGTCAGAGGTGGGTGGTGATACAGGTTGTGGGAGGGGGGGGAGGGAGAATTGGGGTATTGTACTGGGTGTGACTGTATGGGGGGGGAGGGGGGGGAGGAAAAACACTACGAAGTACAGTGATACTGTCTGCTGTTAAGTCGATGAAAGTGGTCTAGTAGTTCTCTTTCCCAGCACGAAAAAACTAGGACAGGAGTGCACACCACAGTCACAGTACCAACACTATATCTATATTAAATCTATATTAGCAGAGTGCAATATCAATGAACCTATACTAATCACACGAAATTAATTAAATTCAATAAAATTTAATATACAGTATAATATCAATAGTATACCATCTAAATAGAACATCAAAGACTTTCGGCTACGGCGGACAATTTATTATAAAAGCATGAAGAAGACATATTCTTCTATGTCAGTAAAGACTTTGAAAGCATAATTTAAGGTAAGGAATCATTTTATTTCTAGAACTGAATAGTAATGCATGTACATGTGTTTTTATCGTAAGTCGAGAATGTCATACTAAATACCGAATGTAGGAAAGAAAAATTATCAATTAAGAAAATAAATTATGGTAAGAAAAGATTAGAAAGGGGGGTGGAAAAAATCTTGAACATGGAAAAACATGGCCATAGTATGTACATGGGTCAGTCAATGAATAACCCAACAAAAAATGGACAGTATGTAATGGGAGACTAAAAGTAACAAAATGGCGAAAAAAATAGTGTAACAACTAACACCCGTTGTCAGAACAACCGGAAAACCCAATGGGTGCCAGTGTAACACCACAACAAAGACTACAGTACAAAGTCTTGAAAAAAATGACTGAAGATAGGAAGCAGAAAAAACATTAGACAGGTAGGGAGAAAACAGAATAAAAGAGAAAAAACAAAAAGAAAAGTATAAAAACAAAAGAGAAAGCAAAACAAAAACAACGGAAACACAACCAACAAAAAAAAAACAATGGGAGACACCAGTCACCAAAAAAAAACAGCTTATGAACCAGAAAAAAACACACAAGAACAAATCATGGAAAGGTACAAATGGGATAGTCAGCTCTTGGCATACAGACAGACAGTGAACGTCCAGACATACTTAAGGCTCATATAACAGGTTGATTTGACAGACCGCACAGGCAGTTACGTTTTACCGCCACCATTTTTATCGATTTATTTTTTTTCTTTTTATTTTTTTTTTGGACCAGTGATTACCGGAAACGACTAATGTGACAGACATTTCAGTTACATTGGACTAGACATAAAGGAGACACAACAGATTTTTGTTTTTTTTTTTTTTACTTTGACAGACTTTTACAACAGAACATTTAGATTGATTACGTTAATAAACATATTTTGAAACACACACCATTTTTTTTGGGGAGTTTTATATGACATACACTTACATACCAGACATGACAGTTTATAAGGCAGTGTTTGACACATTAAGACATAACACGAAGACCAGACCCAGGGACAACAAGGGAAAGATACAAAAAAACAGCACAAGGACAATCATCCCCCCAAGAATATGATCAGAGTTTTAAGCCAGTTTGACATTTAGGTTTTTTGTTTTAGACAATTACAGAAAAAATTGCCACACACACATTCCCCACCTTTAGTTTTTTGTTTTTTTTTTTTTTTTATTTTTATTGGGACCAAGTTACAGGGCAGTTTTTGAAGACTTGTTTTGACAAGTTTTTGATTCATTGGATTTGTTTTTTAGTTTTTAGTTTTTGACAGTTTTTGGGCTAACTTGGGGCTATGGCTACTTGGGTATGTAACATTAAATTTAAAGGTACTCTAGACTGGTGCAGTAACACTCTATCTAAATAAAAAAAGGAGTACTTTACTATACACTCCTTAATATTAGGGGGCGGGGCTACATTACATACCTACATACATGGGGCGCGCTACTACCAGTCATATTAATTATAAAACCAAATTTCCCACATACCGCTACATGTCAAATAAAAACCTGTACATTCATCTACGCAAATTAAAAAATTTACATACATTGGCACTAGGACCCGGGCATACACTCATAAAATACATGAAAGGCATACAGGCTACATACTGGGCATAGCATGGCTATGCGCTACGCTAACATGTAACGGGGGCTAATTACAAACCTCAGCTACATCCATACATTAACATACATACAATACATCCCCGCCTACATGGGGCAGTTGCGGTGAACCTACATACGATGTACAGGGGTACATAATGCATTCATGACCCAGTACCACGCCCGCAACAGGCAGAGTGACAAGTGCAGTGACCCCACCCTTCTTTTTGACACATTTAAGAAGAAACCCACCCCCCCCCCCTACCCCGACGATACTCCACCTCCAGTACAGACATCCCCGGGAACCGCCCCCCCCCCTCCAGTCTGACTATAGCCCCTCGCCCTGGTCTTTTTCCAACAGATCTAACAATACTAGACGTACCTCCCAGTGACCTCCCCCCTGATCCAAGTGGAGGTCCATTAAATTACGGGCTGACTGTATAATAAGAGTAACTCCAACATAGCATAGCCCCAGTTTTTTAGACCCATTACAGGACCAGACTATTAAAGACAATACAGGATACATCCTTACACTACCATAGGGCTACACCAAGCATACATGACATACCCTAATTTCTCACCCACCAACTTTACACAACACATGCCCAGGGTCCAGGGTACCAGGGGGGTCGGTCCCTTCATTAAATCCTTTATACCTCAACATTTCTTTTCCGGGGCTACCCCCACTGCTCCCCTGAACCCGAGATTACCCTCCATAACAGAAGATAGCAAAACTACCCCATGCGGGGGCTCCCTGCTTCTCCCAACATGGCCGGGCTCCCCCTCTCCCCCTACATGCCCCCCTCAGACCCCAGACAGACATCCCATCCCCCCCCCCCCCCCCCTCCCCCCTCCCCTCCACAGTCCACATACCCCCCTCCCCTGCTCAATGACAAACATTTAAAAAAAAAAAAAAAAACATAAACCGTATAACCACACAAATACCTGACCCAAAAACCCCAAACATCATACATACACACATACATAAAAAAAACCAAAAAAAAAAAACAAACAAAACCTTAACAGCTGTTGTTGTTACATACATACTGTAACAACATACAAACCAAACTTGTTCTGTTTTGCTGACATGTCTACATTGTTTTTTACATGTGGTGATGGTATCTGTTACATACATACTTGTTAGTCTGTAGATACTTGGTAATGAGGAGGTGGACAGACATACAGATAACAGACATTAGGAGAGGACAGCCCCCCCCACCCTTTTGAACGATTTTTACCATACCATCTGTACATACCTTAACAGTACATAAGACATACAGACAGTACAACAGACCATGTCATACATGTCAACAGAGAACGGACAGACATTGGCAATACATGAAATACATACATACCATATATTAGCATAACGTACAGGACAGACCAGACGACAGACAGGACATGATCATACATACATACATACATACATACATACATACATACATACATACATACATACATACATACATACATACATACATACATACATACATACATACATACATACATACATACATACATACATACATACATACATACGACATACATACATACATACATACATACATACATACATACATACATACATACATACATACATACATACATACATACATACATACATACATACATACATACATACATACATACATACATACATACATACATACATACATACATACATACATACATACATACATACATACATACATACATACATACATACATACATACATACATACATACATACATACATTCATGATACATACTAATGTACATAACATACATTACAATACATACTTCTTACATACAATCTGACATACATACATACATACATACATACATACATACATACATACATACATACATACATACATACATACATACATACATACATACATACATACATACATACATACATACATACATACATACATACATACATACATACATACCATACATACATACATACATACATACATACATACATACATACATACATACATACATACATACATACATACATACATACATACATACATACCAAACATACATACATACATACATACATACATACATACATACATACATACATACATACATACATACATACATACATACATACATACATACATACATACATACATACATACATACATACATACATACATACATACATACATACATACATACATACATACATACATACATACATACAGACATACATACATACATACATACATACATACATACATACATACATACATACATACATACATACATACATATACATACATACATACATACATACATACATACATACATACATACATACATACATACATACATACATACATACATACATACATACATACATACATACATACATACATACATACATACATACATACATACATACATACATACATACATACATACATACATACATACATACATACATACATACAAACATACATACAGACATACATACATACATACATACCAACATACATACATACATACATACATACATACATACATACATACATACATACATACATACATACATACATACATACATACATACATACATACATACATACATACATACATACATACATACATACATACATACATACATACATACATACATACATACATACATACATACATACATACATACATACATACATACATACATACATACATACATACATACATACATACATACATACATACATACATACATACATACATACATACATACATACATACATACATACATACATACATACATACATACATACATACATACATACATACATACATACATACATACATACATACATACATACATACATACATACATACACAAATACACGTACTTTACATCATACATACATAATACACGTCACTACACTACCAACTACCGTCCTCCCACCAACAGTACCCATATGGTTGCATACTCCCTAGCGTACGTACCATAAACCAAACTACGTAACACCATGCAACATGCGACAGTACATTACATGCACAAGCCCAGTAAGACATGTATTTAAGTACAATGAACAGTACTCAAGATACCAGTTATATACCACACCCATGTACAAAACAGTTTAAGGTCAGACCACCCGCTGCAGCAATCAAGTACATTACTTACATGATTCTAATAATCTATCAGTACATGTTGTACCGTATAAATCTGGAGCAAACACATCAGAAACATGTCATGAAAAGATGACAGCCATGTATTTGGAATTATAAATAAGAAATGTATGTAGAATATTAGTTCAGAAATATTCTGTATCATTGTGTAGAATGACATGACAGTAACAGCCTGTGAGTATGTACACATTAACATATGATATCGTGTATTGTTAAATATTATGCAGGACGGTCTGTAAGAGTGTGTATGAATATATTGTCATGTGTGGTGTATATATATGTTATGCATCTGTTGTGTGTGTATGTATAAGTTATATGAGTGTGTTAATATACATGAACATGTTGTGTGTATATGTATATATGTATGCGTGTGTTATATATGTATGCATGTTTTATATGTGCCCCGTGTAGGTCCCTGCGGTCTGTGAAGAGAAAAATAAAGAATGTGACTACTGCACACTCAGGCATGTTGTACAAGGCTGTTAATATGAGATTGTGCATAAGGTATGGCAACCTCATCATGGCATGTTGTTGTACAAGGCTGCTAATATGAGGTTGTGCATGAGGTATGGCAACCTCATCATAGCATGTTGTACAAGGCTGTTAATATGAGGTTGTGCACGAGGAATGGCAACCTCATCATGGCGTACAAGGCTGTTAATATGAGATTGTGCATAAGGTATGGCAACCTCATCATAGCATGTTGTTGTACAAGGCTGCTAATATGAGGTTGTGCATGAAGTATGGCAACCTCATCATAGCATGTTGTACAAGGCTGCTAATATGAGGTTGTGCACGAGGAATGGCAACCTCATCATGGCATGCTGTACAAGGCTGTTAATATGAGATTGTGCATAAGGTATGGCAACCTCATCATGGCATGTTGTTGTACAAGGCTGTTAATATGAGGTTGTGCATGAAGTATGGCAACCTCATCATAGCATGTTGTACAAGGCTGTTAATGTGAGATTGTGCATAAGGTATGGCAACCTCATCATAGCATGTTGTACAAGGCTGTTAATATGAGATTGTGCATAAGGTATGGCAACCTCATCATAGCATGTTGTACAAGGCTGTTAATATGAGATTGTGCATAAGGTATGGCAACCTCATCATAGCATGTTGTACAAGGCTGTTAATATGAGGTTGTGCATGAGGTATGGCAACCTCATCATGTTTAACAAATTGGTACAAAAACCACCGATGCAAGATAATGTAACTGGCTTCCTGCTGCAGTGGTAGCTCCCCGCTCCGTAAGCAGAGCAAATAATGATGATGATGATTATTATTTCTGTGCATTACGTACAACTACGTACGTACATATTTATGTTCATATGTTATATAGTGTATGTATCTGTGCATAGATGTACACATACATAGCGATCATATTGATATGTTAAAGAGAGAAAAGAACAAAGTTTCAACATCGAAAATGAACACTGTTTGCTAAACTGTGACTGAATGCTTATATGATAGATATGTAAGTCATTGCAGTGTGCTATAACTGATGAGATTGTGTATGACGCTGGATCACTTGTAGGCAACCTGTAACAAAGCATTCATGCGCTCATTCAGCTGTGTTTTCTGTAACAATTTGTTATACATGATAAGGTTGCCAGCTTCATACATAACTTCACATTAGTCGCCTCGTACGACATGCCTGAGTCAGGAGTAGTCCTACTCATTCTCGATCTCATCAAAGACCCCGGGAACTACACGAGACTTTAACCATAGTCAGAGTCCTTTGACAGCTTGTTTAGATAGATAGATAGATAGATAGATAGATAGATAGATAGATAGATAGATAGATAGATAGATAGATAGATAGATAGATAGATAGATAGATAGATAGATAGATAGATAGATAGATAGATAGATAGATAGATAGATGATAGATAGATGATAGATAGATAGATAGATAGATAGATAGATAGATAGATAGATAGATAGATAGATAGATAGATAGATAGATAGATAGATAGATAGATAGATAGATAGGTAGGTAGGTAGGTAGGTAGGTAGGTAGGTAGGTAGGTAGGTAGGTAGGTAGGTAGGTAGGTAGGTAGGTAGGTAGGTAGGTAGATAGGTAGATAGATAGATAGATAGATAGATAGATAGATAGATAGATAGATAGATAGATAGATAGATAGATAGATAGATAGATAGATAGATAGATAGATAGATAGATAGATAGATAGATAGATAGATAGATTCACTACATATCAACCATATACTGTGAATGAAGACAAACTTGATAACGACTTCTAAATATTAATCTTCCTCCCCCGGAGAAATTGTTGATATAAAATTATAGATACAGATCAATGATAAAGATCGTGAGAACGTGTTTTCAAAATATTCGAAGCCACGTAAAAACATTTCGTCTGTGAAGTTTCTATCTGTAACCATTACTTGTTATAACTAGTTCGCTGGCGTGACGCAAAAATGTAATAAGACGAGCACAACCGGAGGATAAAACGGCGACATAAAGCTCTGATCACGACCAAGTGATCGAAAATCGTTCGGAGCTATGTATTTCAAAATGTGGTTTAACTGAAGCGATAACTCAAAGCCCTGTATAGAAATAAAGGCAATTTTGTATATTTTTGTTGCTCATTTTTTGTTGAATTACTTCATCTGGGTCTGAGTATACCACGTGATTATAACTGACAGCTCAGCCTGTGATTCCTCACATCGTCTGTTTAATTTACCAACGCAGACCGTTTCATTGCGCGCTGTCTCAAGAATTAGTTGGAAGCGTGCCTCTTACAAGATCTGCCTTTTTTATCAGCAGCCACATTATTCAGACAAAAGAAGACACAGCAAACAGCTCCAGGCGATTCTATTGCAAGACTGAAGAAATGCTAACAGGAGAGTTATAGTGTTTGTTCAGAATATTAAAAGACGTTTTGCAATGTTGCTACATGACTTTTGTTTGCGACATGTTGATAGTTCAAGCAAAATGCGACACAAAAGTTGCGGTAAATTACAAAATAAACAGTATTATTCATAATGCCCGACAAAATACAATTGCGGGAACAACAAGCGGCGATAATAATTATTTAAACAAAGATCAGAACTCAAGAGAAGTAAGAAGTGAACAGAAATTATAATACATAAAATGTCAGAAGTAAACTAAGATTACATTACAAGAAATGTCAGAAATTAAATTAAGATTATAACAAAAGAAAAGTCAGAAGTGACCTAAGATTATAACACAAGAAAAGTCAGAAATGAACTAAAATCATAGCACGTCAGACGTGAACTAAGATTATAGTTCAAGAAATGTCAGAAATTGAAATACGATTGTAACGCAAGAAAAGTCAGACGTGAACTAAAATTATAATACAAGAAAAGTCGGAAGTGAACTAAGATTATAACACAAGACAAGTCATGATTGAACTAAGATTATAGTACAAGAAAAGTCAGGAGTTTAACTAAGATTATAGTACAAGACATGTCAGAAATTGAACTATAACAGAAGAACAGTCAGAAGTGAACTAAATTTATAACACAAGAAAAGTAATGAGTTCAACTAAGATTATAACGCAAGAAAAGTCAGTTTAACTAAGATTATAACACAGGAAAAGTCAGAAGTGAACTAAGACTGTAACACACACAAAAATCAGAAGTGACCTAAGATTATGCCAGAAGAAATGTCAGAAGTGAACTAAGATTATAACACAAAAGAAGTCAGAAGTGAACTAAAGTTAAACACAAGAAATGTCACAAGTGAACTAAGATTATAACACAAAAGAAGTCAGAAGTGAACTAAGATCACGTAATGTGGTTGCACGTGTGTTGCAGTTTATTGGTGCTGTTTTTATTTTTTTTTTATTTAAAAAAATAAAAATGTGATCTAAATGAACTAATTTGTTGCTGGTGGCCAATATATATTTTACACAAACAGAGGGCAAATTAAAAATAAGAAAACAAAACATTAATCTTCTGAACACTAGTAGCCTACAACATGACAGAAAGTCATATTAATTCAACTTGTATCGCTGCTTCCATGTTGACTTTTTCTTGCTCTAAAATGTGTTCTGTAATGAGGTTAAATTGTTTTTCATTTCTCATGTCTAAAGTGTTTTGATTGTCTGATGTTTATCTTTTCATTTCCATATTTTATGCATAATTTTTTTCTTTTGCTGGTTAAATGTAAGTCATTTCTTTCTTTACTTCTTGTCAAATACGCCATCTTAATTGGCATTTCAACATTCCACGGAAGCCAGTTCTTTCTTTGCAGTCCTTTCTGAGCTGGATATTGCCTTCTCTTTCTGTTGTTGTTTTATAGCTTTCTGTTTCAGACTATTTTATTTCTTCTTTATCTGCGTATACCACAACCTCCGTAATAAGTTTTCTCCCTTAAGCATTCATGATAAATGCGCCTAAATAGTTCCAAGTTAGTGGCTAAAGAGCATAATTTAATGGCGCAGTCATATTGTCTCCCTGTGTGCGCGCGCGCGTGTGTGTGTGTGTGTACACACTTGTTATAACTCGCAAAGATTTTGGTTTTACTTACTAGGACAACAGAGAAAGAAAATAGCCTACGTTGCGGCCACAAGGCCTTCTTCAGGGAACGGAAAGAAAGCTATAGCGAAGCAGGAAAGATGAGAAAATAAATAAAAGTGGATACTACCCGTCAGATCCGCTAAGACCTAGTGTAGGCCTATTAGGTCAACCAGAGATCGCGACATGAAAAATGTCTGCCGCTTCTGGGTGTAAAAGCTAAATACTAAGATAATAGTGTAGCTTTTCTTCTTGTCCGGCCATTCTGAATTCGTTTCCTGTTGAAATATGTCTAGAATCACCTTCTACGGAAGGTGTAACAATGTAACAATATTACCATTATCATCATTGAGTGGCATGCCAAGTCGAGATGGCAGTTAGGTCACTCCATTTCCTAAGGTCTTAGATATCTTGAATCCGCTGTGTTTTCAATTCTTTCTATGTCATGTGTTGATATTATTACTTCCCACTTTGTCTTCCCATTCTCCTTGTGATTTGAATTTACCATTTCTTAACAGGTTATAGATTGATAGAGTGGTTAGCGCGCTGGTGTACCATTGCAAAGATGCTGGGTTTGATTCACGGTATAGACATGCTCCAGTCTGTAAATGCTGGCGTTGTTCTTGCGTTATGGAAGTAAAGGCAGCGAGGAAGGAAACAGGTCATCCCCACCTCTCGATGCTGGACCTAGTATAGTGTATTCTCTAACACTTCACTCCCCTACAGCAGTACCTGCTCTGAGACGACCTTTAACCTTTCAACAGGTTATACTAATTAAAGTACGTAAATACAGAATTGTTAACACATAAAACTGATCAGAGTATGGGCTGTGCATATTTGAAACGGACGGGAGGGGAGCTGAGTTGATAATTGTAATTACCATTACTTTATGTACATATTTGACGAATAGATCAACTCAACTGTTACAATGTAATCTATGCTGATTTTCAGGGAACAGATGATAGAATAGTATAGTTCGGTTTTAGTTTGGTTTCTTCTCTATGTAATTTGTTTAATTTTGCTTTTTTCGTATTTTTCTTGGGATTTAGAGGAACAAGATCAGAAATATAGTTACAAAATACCATGTCTGGTCTTCTTTAATGAACACTAGAATAACTTTATCTATTTTTTTCTATCCACTTGAGTCGTTAAGTGCATTAGCTGAAGCAGTTTTTTTTTTTTCCATTGCGAGGTACTTTGGCTAGAGAGTGTCCGATTGGCGGTTAGAGCGCTTGACTAACGAGCAGTTACAGGTCAGGCATCAAAACCTGCGTGCGTCAAGCTCCAATCTATTCGGCTGTAAATGGGTACCTGATTATAATTAGATCTATCTATCTATCTATCTATCTATCTATCTATCTATCTATCTATCTATCTATCTATCTATCTATCTATCTATCTATCTATCTATCTATCTATCTATCTATCTGTCTGTCTGTCTATCCGTCCGTCCGTCCGTCCGTCTGTCTGTCTGTCTGTCTGTCTGTCTGTCTGTCTGTCTGTCTGTCTGTCTGTCTGTCTATCCATCCATCCATCCATCCATCCATCTGTGTGTCTGTCTGTTTATCTATCTATCTACCTGCCTGTCTGTCTGTCCACACACACCCACTCACCCACACACACACACCCACCCACACACACACATATACAATTTCAGAATGCTGTCATGCCTTAACAGGTGCAGTTTAGGAATCACTGAAAGAGTAGCATTTGGTGATTCTACATGTCAGCTGACTAAGTGCTGGGCTATACCAATATTGTATTCATAAATGTTAATCCCAATCTTAATATTATGCTCGTGAATACATTATACGGGGGAGGGGGGGGGGGAGACTCTCCTTTTCACCCTGTCCTGGAAATAATTATATTTTCTCTACATATGTAGTCAATTTTGCCCACAAAATGTTTTTATAATTTTTTGTTACAGTAAAATGTTGTTCGCTTTATGCTCTTCAGTCCCTGTTTGCCTTTCGCAATGAGGCGTGCCGGAAAACAGCACTTCTGTTTTAACCCCCCCCCCCCCCCCAACTATTGATTAGTCCCTGGAGAAACGGGGCAGATTTTCCTTTAAAATGCCACGGGAAAGCAGTGGGGAAAAATCATATTTAGAATAAATATTCCAGGTTAGTTGTTAGATGAAGGACTATGCTCCTGTGGGAGCTGAAGGGTAGCGAATGAATGAGTGAATTATAAGTTGTTTGACCTTCTGTCACTAATGTGACACTACAGTGCTGCTATTCAATACACAACAATAATGCATTGTTGTTATTTGGTTACATCGTGAACGTCAATACTGGAGGTCCACTTTGCCACTCGCTGGGTCATATTTTTATTTTATTTTAATTAATTTATTATTATTTTTTTATTTTTTTACTTTGCCATACGTTTCCGCTTCCGGGAAGCCCAGAGCATTATGAACACCATTGTCGGGCATTTTGACTTGTTTGTTTCTGAAAACAATTACTCTTTGTTCAATACCCGAAGGATATGTACGTGCCAAATGCCTTTATGACACATGGATTTGCCAATAATATTATATAAGATAACTATGTTGTAACCAGAAATAGAATCTTCAGTGAATCTTGTTGTAAACTCATCTGTACTGTCATGTATTTATTTATCAGTCAAACAGTTACGCAAAAAATCGTTAAATCAACCAACCAAGTAACCTACCTACCTACCTAACTACTTAGGAGAAATAAGCAGAACTGTCATCTACAGTCTCATTGTCCGAGGTCACTTACATCCGCCCGTGCTATTTACGATGTCAGTAGGTAGCACTTGTCCAGTTAAGTAATTTTAAAACTTACAACAGGGCATCCGATTGGCCTGCTTCTCGTCGCAATGTTACCCGATTCCTGATAGCGTCATTTTCGTCCAGCCATGTGATCCTAATCAGGGAGTCTTCGCTTTTACTATCAATGTTGTCTACTTAGTTCTCACGTTCTGTCCTGTCTGTTTTTAGTCGTCTGTCCCTGACGAAGGCCTTGTGGCTGAAACGTGGTCTTTTTCTTGTCGTTTGTCTTAGTAAGACGCATTATTACCTTTCTGTCTTTCCTCTCCACTCTACTCTTTAATTGTCAGAAAGTTTGCCCCTGATCACATTTTAAAAATGTAGTCTTCTATCCACAAACTCAGGTCTTTCCATTTCTTCCATTTCTTTAGTTTTGCTCTAATGGACGTTACAGCATTTCCAATTGTTGATGCTAGACACGTTTCTTTTATTTTCGCAGCGTTGTCTAAGATGGTGCGCAATATGGATTCCTGTTGCTCTTGTGATGTCAGCATCTTTCTCGTTTTTTGTTTTATTTTTCAAAACGTTTTATTATTTCAAGCTTCTTCTCAATACTTACGGCATTTCATTTTCGTTTACTACATTACATTAACTCATGCTTTGTAAGCCGTATTAAAATATTAAATATCTCTATCAAGAGAATTACACAAACTTGAGAGAACAGCGCGGTATACATGAGGTGTGTGTGTTTTTTGTATTCATCCGCTGGTCACTACGTTCAGCAGGGTGGCCTTTTTCGCGTTCGCTTGGTGTTACTCTGCAGTGCAAAACAGTCACCTCGTTAAAACATCGCATATAAGCTAACACGATTTCGCATTGTAGTGATTTTATTTCCCTATTTATCTACCGCGAATCAACAAATTCTCGCATTATAAGCACGCATTGTAACAGAAGAGACTGTATATTCATACATACATACATGCATACATACATACATTCATACAAACATACATACATACATACAGACGTATGTACTTACCTGCATCTTTTTAAGCCATGCGTGTAAATCAGGTGAAATTTAAATATTAGTAACCTGACTAGCGTGAGGTATTTATCACAATTACCTCGTGTTTGTCGTCCTACCAGGAATGCTTTTACCAGCAGCTGAGTGAATGCCAGCAAAGTACCAGAAAATAAGTAAATAACAGAAATTATTAACTATGCAAAAGTGACAGCGTTTACCCGGTGTAGATAACATAACAATAGCATAATAGTGAAAGCGCAGACATTTATGGTATGGTTTTAGCTACTGCATTAATGAATACATTGATTCGCCGTGTCGCTCTGTGCTTCGGGCAGTATTTTCTGTCAATATGAAGTCGTTACCACTGGATAATCGTTTCTTTTACAATTATTTTAATTGTTGTGATGAGGAAATCAAAGTATAAAGAGGTGAGGAATTGAAAATATCACAACACTTAAGTTCCTTATATACTCACTGTATATAACCCAGGATTAGATTCACACACGGACTTTTTCCATACACCACATTGTTACCGAAAAATAACGCAAATTTCATGACAGAGGGCAGTGTTTATTGAGTGAAAGGGAGAGTGTGGACGAAAGATACAATAGAATAAACAAAATTGTCTTCAGAATTTCTTACAGATTATGTAAAATTGTGTGGAGCACGTCAGCTTTGTTATTTGCATGCTGTAGAATTTTTAGTTTTCTTGTTAATTCCATTTCTGCATTGACAATGGCGTACGGTACTTAAAGTATTGGTGACTGGGCCCTTCCTTTGGCACCAGCCATAAGTAAACATACAGAAAAATATATTATGCTTGCAAGCAGATTTTTAAACTGCACAATACTGTCAGGAGTCTTCGATTGGCAGTGTGGTTTGAGTGCTGGTCTCTCGTGGCGAAGGTATCGGGTTTGAAACACGACAGCATTACGCTCCAGTCTAACCAGCTGTAAATGGTCTTGAGTTAGAGAATGAAAAGGCAGCGAGGAAGGAAACAGGTCACTCCACTTCTCGATGCTGGACCTAATCTCTAACACTTCACTCAACTACGGCAGTATCTGCTGTGGAACTACTTACCTTTACAGGGCTGTCATAATTGTGTCCAATGGCACGACCTCCTGCCCGTCATCCGGAGCGGACCGGCCGCTCGCACCCAGTTAGTACGCCACTGCTGCATTCACAGCACAGTCTATTTGTTTAATTTTGGTTTAAATTCAACCTTATCACGATTCACTGTCCAATTCGTTCATAATTTCTTCGTTTACTTTAGCTGTCTGAGATCTTCAATTCTTTATTTTGCTGGCGATAATGTCATTTCAAAGTCCTCTCTGTCACTGGTCTGTCACTAACAGGGCCGGATTTAGGCACACGCTAAACAAGCTTCCGTTTATGGCCTCACAGTCTGAAGGGGCATCTCTAACAGTTATGTAGCGAAGTGGGGAGGGGCATAGCGGTATAAAAATATATATAAATAGTTACAGGAGAACGTTTATAATGTTAATTTCTACTTATAATGACAGTACCGCCGTACATAATACATGATGTCCTTAAATAAATTTTTTTTAAACGTAAGTATGATTTATTTCGAGCGTCCAATTGACAGAGTGGTTAGAGCGCTGATCTCTCGCGGTACAGGTGCTGGGTTCGAATCACAGTACCGACTCGCTCCAGTCTACTCAACCGTAAATGGGTACCTGACTTTGAGTTAGGGAAGGAAAAGGCAGCGAGGAAGGGAACTGATCACACCACCTCTCGATGCTGGACCTAGTATGGTGAAGTCTCAAACACTTCACTCCCCTACGGCAGTATCTGCTATGGGACTACTTTTACCTGTCTGATTTATGTCAAAGAAATTGCCTAACTACTTCCTTTTTTATTTTTCAGTGAAAATGCCTCAATCACTAATTGCCAAATAGGGCCTCCTCCGCTTCCTATAGCTTAGGGCCTCACCACGTCTAGATCCGGCCCTGGTAACTAGTTTATAAATGGCAACACTTTCAGATTCCTTTTTAAATATATCAATAATCCAAGAGTTTTATCAGAAGCAGATACAGAAATAAGTGGGAGGCAGAGCATCCAGCCCACCAAACCAGAGATTCATATTACCAGCTTAACAAATGGTTATCTTTACACTCCGTACAGGCCAGAGCAGAGTGAGATACCATCGATTCAACAAGCTAAAGATATGTACTACCTATGAATGTAGCAGTGGCACCAATAAAACGACAACTGAACATCTGCTGCAGAAGTGCCCAACATATGAAGAACAAAGAAAGCACATATGGCTGCTGTCACCAGTAACATTCCTGGACATACCTTATAGAGAGATACACTCAGCCTCAGACCACCGCTTTCTTTAAACTTACCCAAGTTGACGTCTGAAAGTGTACGAAGAAGAGATTCATTTTTATGCAGATCCTACATTTCTTGGAGGTCTCTTAGTCTCGAGACTAAATTTAGTCAGCATACGCCTTGTCGAACACTTTGCTAGATTCATTTCTTTCCAGTAACAATAACTTTATTAAACACTTTTGTTTAACTTCACATTAGATTTATATATTTTGTCGCGTTTATAGTCTTAAAAATCTCTATGTTCAACTCATCGAAAAGAGCTAGAACTTTTCATGCGGCTTCTTGTCATGGTACATTTTAATCTTTCAAGTTCAGACCAGCATTGGCACATAAAATGACTTAAAAAATATATAATAAGGTGGACATAATTTTACTAAAGTAAAAGAAATAATCAACTACGAACACAGATTGTATTTTGTATTTGGAAGGGATGGGTCCCGTTTGTACGCCCGCTGATACTCGAGGCAAAATCTCAGGTTATTATTAATGTCTAACCTGACATTGATTTTTACGTGAGTATCCTATTTTCTTGTACAGAGACAAGTGTCCCTCGCCATTCAGGCAGATACTCGCCGTTTTCGGAGGTACCCATTAGAGCTGGGTCGGCTCAGGAGCCGCCAGTCCCTGGTCGACGACACTCCTTCAAATGTTCTCGCCAGGTCTCGACGAAAAATCCTCAAATGCCGTCGCCCGGGTTTGATCCTGAATCACCCGGTCGCCAGAGCGGTGTTCTAACCACTACGCTAGCGCGGATCCGTATCTGTAGTAATTTGTTTTCACGTTATGAGGTTACTGACCACATGTACAACCTCATATAAGTCGCCTCTAACGAGTTATAGTTATCTGTGAGAGCAGTGGGATTATTATTTATTTGTTTCCCCAAAGACTCGTGGGAACTGCACGAGGCACCATATAATTGCCATACAATTACTGTTTTCGCACATGCAGTTATGTAGTACTTCATAAAATAAAGGAAATAGCATTCTTTGTGGTAGTAATTAGACTGGGAGTGTGTTTACTAAATGTAATCTCCCCCAGGAAATGTTCTATTATATGTACACTGAAGACTGACTGAGAGGCTCTTGCGAATGCGCGGACAATATAGAATGCTGGTTATATGTTTGAACACAGCAATAAATAAAAAGGGAAACCGGGGCCTGTGAGTAGTAAATAGTGTACGAAAATTGGTAAATCGTAGGCACTCGTAAAAATAGAAAGAAAAAAAGAAAGAAAGAAAAGAAAAGAAAGAACACTAAATAACAGAAAAGTAACAAAAGTAAAAGCCGTATCGGGTAATCGAACCACCGACCATCCAAACGTGTTTGAATAGTGAAAGGATACATGACACATTCTTTCTTTCTCTCGGTTGATTAGTAACCAGTTAACTAATTTTTGTTGAGTAATTTTTTTTTACGCTGCAGGAAAATGCAATTTAACATTCCTAGTAATGCTAAATTTTACCGTAAACTGTATAATGATCACTAAAAAAGCTGACACAATTTAATGTATGTTAATTTTGTTAACAAATAATACAATATTTTGCAATATAATATAAAATAAACAAGTTGAAACTGTAACTGGCACAGACTTCTAACAATGACGTTATAAGTCATGAATATGGACTCGACATTAATATTGAGAAAACAAAAACTATGATAATTAGCAAAACAGACAATAAACCCACATTAAAGATAAGCGTAAATGGGAAAATCCTGGAACAAGTCAAGAGCTACGTATATCTTTGTCATATAATAACAGAAGATGGCAGATGTGAAACAGAAATCAAGAAGAGAATAGAAATGGCCAAGGCTACATTCAACAACATGAAACATATACTGACATTCAAACAATTATCTCACAAATTAAAACTGAGAATCATAAAGTGTTATATATATTCTGCATTTCTGTATGGGGCAGAAACATGGACGATGTATAAGTATTTGGAAGAAAGAATTGAGGCTCTTGAAATGTGGATATATAGAAGAATGGGGCATATGTCATGGAAAGAGAAGAAAACAAATAAGGAGGTCCTAGAAAATCTAGGTATGAAATAAGAACTAATGAGGGAGATCAAAGTTCGGCAGCTTAAGTACTTTTGCCACATAAAAAGGCACAACACCTTGCAGAAGACCATAATAGAAGGGAGAGGTGAAGGCAAACGTGCAAGGGGAAGACAGCGCTATAAGTGGGAAGATAACATCAAGAGATGGACAGGGAAGAGCCTATCAGAGTGCACCACAAGAGACAGAAGACGTTGGAGATCCAACCTTCGTCGTGGAGATGGCAGCTGATGATGATGATGATGATGATGTATTAAGTAATTATAATAAATATTATGTAACGTAAAGTATGACACGAAGTATAATAATTAAACATAAAATTAATGAAGAACAAAGTAAATTTTAAATCTTATACTTAAAAAAAAAAAAAAAACTTAAGTGATTAAAGGTTTGAAAAAAAAAGTCGACTCTTGCCAATCATCACAAAATCACTTTCCTGTTTCGCTCCCCCCATGGAGCCACGGATCTACTGTTACAGCTAGCCACATTGCAAGAAACCTACACCAAATCATTGATGCGGTCTTGCAGTGATGATATATTCGTATGTAGCAATGTGTTTTACACAATGAGGCTACCAGTCACATGCAAAACTTTATATTGACCGCCACTAACGAAATGATTTTTGGAGCAGTAGGCATATTCTGTATGTATCTCCTCAGAGACCCATGAGAAGCACAGGAGACATTCATGAAAATAGGTCACGTGAAAATAGTAAATAGTAAAATAGGTCACAGTACTGAAATATGAAATTGACGATCTGTTACAATAACATATTGATAAACGTATTGAAAATTTAATATTGACTAGTGTGAAGGGTGAGGCTGTGTTTTAGTTTTTCTCTCCGTCCGCTTATCTAGTCGTGCTTTATTTGAGGACAGGATGTGTATGAAAAAGAAATCGAAAAAAGGTGGTTGGTCTTACGACTAATGTTAAAACATAAAACTAATGTTAAAACATAAAACTAATGTTAAAACGTAAAACTAATGTTAAAGCATAAAACTAATGTTAAAACATAAAACTAATGTTAAAACATAAAACTAATGTTAAAACATAAAACTAATGTTAAAACATAAAACTAATGTTAAAACATAAAATTAATGTTAAAACATAAAATTAATGTTAAAACATAAAATTAATGTTAAAACATAAAATTAATGTTAAAACAAAGAGCCATATCTTCCATTTAATTAATAAATTTTCGTCGTGACACTGTTACCTGGAGACAGTATGAATCGATGGAAAAAATATTGTCCCCGTTCTTTCTCCTTGTAAGACGTATTGCAGTTTAGTTTTTTCATCCATTCTATCGTTTGACCCCGTCTTACAGCAGTCCTCCTCATATACTCATATCATACGCAAACAATATGACAGTAAAATAAAATGTCAAATGGCAGATAAAGGGACGTTACAATAAACAGAAAACAAATGTTGCCATTCATGAAGTCACGTGTTGACCAGGTGGGATCTCACGTTGAACTATAAATGTTACTATGATTTAACATTCTATGTAACAAAATGGCATTCAGTTTTCTTTATCTTGACGTTTATTTCATATACGAGTATTTTTAGTTGGATAGGAGTGAGAAAATAAGAAATTAAAAATAGGAAGTAATTGTATTTTTCAATCACGCTGTAAAACGAATTCTTACAGTATTTCTGTGCTAGCCTTAACAGCATCAATGACTGACAGGCCAGTCTTGCAGAGAAAGATTAGCTCAAGAAACCATTATGTATCAATGTTACTACAATACCATCTGTTCGGACACGCAGATACGTGCCCAAGTGGGAAAGGCAAAGTAAACAGCTGAACATTTCAGAGGACTGTCTGCTCCAGGGCCGGACTATCCATTAGGCTAAGTAGACTGAAGCCTAGTGGACCGGAGCTCTTGGAAGCCGTGCATAAATTAAAAACATGTACAGATTCATGTACAAAAACATGTACAGATTCATGTACAAAAACGTGTACAAATTGATGTACAAAAAGAAAATGTTTGCACTTTGCAATCGCATTCATAGCGTTCTAAAAAGACTAAAAATCAAAACAAACACAAACAAACTTGAAAGACATAATGCATCACGGCAAAAATCATAGCGGCGCATGAACTATTTGCTATACTAATAAATATTAATAACACAAAAATAACTACTAATAAAAGAAGTAAGCAATGCTAACAAACTAACATACCAATCTATTAATAATACTAGTATATACCATCGCCATGCTAAGGGGTTTGAAACAAAAATTAAAATGAATGCCTATTAGGCGAAGAGGGGCCCAAACACCAAAAAGCCTAGAGGCCCAAACACCAAAAAGCCTAGAGGCCCTTCTTGGCTTAATCTGGCCCTGGCCGGTTCCATGACAGGAGGAGGGTAGCAGCATGACCTTCTCCGACCCACTTGAGGGAGAAACTGTATGTTGACGAGAAACGGACTGTCATCTTTATAAGAGAGATAGACGGGGTTATTTGAGAGTGAATGAAGGAGTCACTTCATGAAGATGATGTAAAATTGTGTGGTGTCCGTCAACATTGTTGTTCGTATACTGTAGAATTGTAGTTTTCTTGTTAATTTCAGCTCAGTATTCTCAACATAGTCTGTTAGTGGAATTTTGCTTTCATTAGCTTCAACATTATCACGATCTACTTACCAGTTTGTTCATAATTTCTTCTTTTGCTGTCTTAAGCTTACTGTGATCAAGTTTTTATTTTGCTGCCAATACCATTACTGCCATAAATTCTCATGATGTCTGTAGTTTTGTAATCGCTTAAACTTTAACCTTTAGTCCGTTGGCTCAAACTCTTATCCCGCTCGCATGTCCCACGAAAAGGGGACCAGCAGAGACATTTGACCCGCGCCTGGTCTCAGCCCAATATGCATGCCTTTCTTTACATTAAAATAAATCTTACCCCACTTCCCAAACAATGAGAGGGCCTTACAATGTAATGTGTCTGGGTCTCACCTGAGCTCTTGGAGGGCTACCCGCTCTTCAGAGAAAGGAAGGGCAGAATGTCAGACGGGCCTGCGTGCCCAATTCTCAACCCTTTGAAAATAAAGTTCGTTCGTTCGTTCGTTCGTTCGTTCGTTCACTTCTGCACTATTCCTTATCAGGCGGACATGCAGTTTATCGTTAGATAAACGAACGTTCGTCTCCTTCTTTTTACTATTTTGTTCGTCTTTACTTCGTTTGTTTATTACACGCTTTTATTTTAACTTCACTTGTATGTCACTTTAATGTCACTTTCAAATCTTGCAATCGATTTTTCAATCACTTCCAGATGAGCAATAGCTCTGAAACTTGGCATAGTTGTGTATTCTCGATGACAATATAATAATCAGTCAATTATTTAATAATTTAATATTGTAATTATTACATTATGAGCAATTAAAGTTTTTCGTAAAGAAATGTAAACAAATCGGGGCCATAATCAAGTTAATTAAAAGTTCAAGAGTACGTGGTGTGCTTTGTTTTTCTATGCGTAAAACAGGACAGCACTCAAACAAGTGTCTAGCTAAATCAAGGGAAACAATCCAAATTATAAAATTCGCTTAAGAAATTTTAGACCATATTTACAATAAGTAAAAATATTGTTTATCTTTTAGTATGTCATAATTTTTCTAACACTAAAAAGAAGGAAAAAAAATATATATAAATATTTTAAACACACGTATTTAATGCACTATAAACCCAAAAATAATGTTTCAAGGAGTTTATAGCTTGCAGTCAAAAAATGTAACATCATATTGACAAAAAGCGTGGGGCGCTGATTCTGCATGAAATTAACTTCTGCTTTATACTTCATTAGACACTTATGGATAAAATATATGATAAGCGCTTAAGGGCCCCACGCTTTTTGTCAATTTGATGTTACATTTTTTGACTGCAAGCTACAAACTTCTTGAAAAATTATTTTTGGCTTTTTAGTGCATTAAAAGCGTGTGTTTAAAATATTTTTATATATTTTTTATTTAAATGTAATCATTTCTTCCTTCTTCTATATTTACTGCTTTCTTTCTTTCTTCGATTCTTTTTTAATAGTTTTCTCAATTTTTGCTAATGCCTCAGTTTTCCGAGCCATTTAAAATGTGTTGATGGAAATAATCTGCATCTTTATTCCTTTCTGTTATTAATATCTGTCTCAGAAATGCATATACCCACAGATGAATGTGTGCATCTTCTTGGTCGCGCCACTGATCTGGATAATTCTATCTTATACTATATACTTTCATTGTCTCCCTGTTACTTTCCATTATATCTGTCTCCATCTGTTTCAATCAATCCCAAAACCTTTAGCCCCACACAGAGCATTAGGTCTTCAATAAATACATGCCACGTCATTCTGTCACGTGCCATTAGCTCTACTTCTTTCCATGTTATCTTCATCATTTTCATTTATGACTTCAGTTCTCTTCTCCATGTGCGTGTGTGTGCGTTTTGTGTGTGTGTGTGTGTGTGTGTGTGTGTGTGTGGTCTACCTCTACCTCTCTTACCCGATAAATTTCAGAATATGGACTGCCTTGTAGAGCTATCAACCGATTTCCTCAGTGTGTGTCCTATCCATCTCCATCGTCTTCTTCTCATCTCTTATTCCACTGGAACTTGTCTCCGCATAACTAACATTTTGGTCTACCCTGTTCAACCAATGTGTAGGTCATAATTAAGGTATTTAGTGTCATTTTATTTTCAGTTATGTGTAACATTAAATACCTACTGTCATTTGCAGTTGATTGCTGTCGCTGGTGTTAATTTATATTTGAATGTGTGGTTTTCACGTGTCGTGTTGGTTGTACAAGTATTACTTCATTACTTTCCCTTTGATTATGAGTAGTTATATCACAGTAAAGAACCAACGTCTCCAAGTGGTGGACAGCTTCACTTATCTAGGCAGTACCCTTACCAAAGATGCGAATATCGACTCCGAGGTCAAGAACAGAATTGCAAAGGCAAGTGCAGCTTTCGGAAGACTAAGAGTAAATGTCTGGGATCGACAAGAAATTAGTGCAGCCACCAAGATAAAAGTATATCATGCAATAGTACTCACTACCCTCCTGTATGCCTGTGAAACATGGACAGTGTATAGCAGACATGCCAAGAAGCTTAATCATTTCCACATGAGCTGTCTTCGCAGGATCCTCAGGATCAAGTGGCATGATAGAGTATCTAATTCTGAGGTCCTCAACAGAGCACATATCTCAAGCATCTACACATTGCTGCAGAGGGCCCAGACTAGATGGGCCGGACATGTTGTTCGCATGCCCGAAAAACGCATCCCAAAGCAGTTGATGTACAGCGAACTCTCCACGGGTAAGCGAACAGCAGGGGGGACAAAAAAACGCTTCAAAGACACAATGAAAGCATCGTTGAGCAGCTTCAAAATTGATGTCTCCTCCTGGGAGACTATCGCACAGGATCGCTGTGCCTGGCGGACAAACATTACTCAAGGTGCTCGCATTGCAGAACAGAATTTAGCTGATAAGGCAGAAGGCAAGCGTGCTGCAAGAAAGGCCAGAATGCACAGCAACACTACTATCGACTCTAACCATGTGTGCCCCGTATGTGACAGGGCCTGTAGGGCCAAAATAGGATTAATTAGTCACATGAGATCACGGCACAGATGTGTCACAACTCAAGTCTGAAGCTGTCGCCATCTTCGCTTGCGATGGGCAACTATTATTATTATTATGAGTAGTTAGCAGTTTTTTTTAAATATAATATTAATTTATGTTTTTAATGTGTAAAAGGTCAAGGATCCCGTTACACGCCCATTGAGGCATATTGGGAATATGGTGTTAGGCCCATATTTTCTTGACCATCGGCACACTAGGGGTGATGTGGTCAGCATCACGCCGGCCGCCTTAACCTTCCCAGAGTTGCTCTGGTACCCAATTCATGAGGCTAGGTTGACCCCGGAGCCGTTTGCGGTCTAAAAAATCCCACCTCAACTGGGGATCGAACCATGGACCACCGAGCTAGGAAGCTAGTGTGTGTGCGCGCGCGCGCGTGTGTGTGTGTGTGTGTGTGTTCGTTTTTGTTTATTAATTATTAGCACGTTTTGACTTCTTTATTCTTTCATTTGTTTTTAAATTAAATAGTATTACTTTTATTATTATTACTATTAATATTTATTGTCACGTGAACGAAAAACAGTTTTAGAAACACTGACATACACCAAATGATGATCGTTGTTTGGTTTTCTTTAAGTCCTCGTTGGATAATGCTGCTATTTATTTTTTTTATTTTACCTACTCATCGAGTTCTAAGTTATCTACGCGGTTTAATGTTCAAGATGTTAATTCGTACACGCTGGTCAAATTTTACCAAAGGCTTCATAGAATTATAGGATGCTGTATAGAATTTTTGTAACGTGAAACGCAAGTGGGAAGATCCGGCGAGTCCAACCTTCTGCTCACGCCACTGATAACTGTTGTTACGGTGTCATGAATAGTTATGCATGTGCTTCCGCACCCGGAAAGAATATTTGAATGGATTCATCCTACCGTTGAGGTTCGCATGTAGTGAACTCATATTTTTTGGTGAAGGATTAGTTTGTGCTGTATGAATGACTGTCAGCGCCTCTCCTGGACTGATTCCACGTTATTGGCTTGCAAACTTCGATTTATTAATAACAATAACATGTAACACAGCTGGAGAGGAAAGCAATTGTAACACCAATCGCTCGTGAAAAACAATTATTTTAATCAGACACTAGGAAACAAATATTATTAAAGAAAAAAAACTATCAAATATGTGTCTACGCCGCATCCTCGGCGTTTCGTGGAAAGATAAAGTGACAAATGTTGAGGTGTTGTCACGTGCTGGCCTTCAAAGTATGTATACACTGCTTAGACAGCGCAGACTTCGCTGGCTTGGCCATGTTCGCCGCATGGAAGGTGGTCGCATCCCAAAAGATATCTTCTACGGACAATTAGCAGATGGCAAGAGAACAGTTGGGCGACCACAGCTGAGGTTCAAAGATGTGTGCAAGAGAGATATGAGGGCACTGGACATGGATCCAGCAACATGGGAGGATGAAGCTGCCGATCGCACTAAGTGGCGATGCTATTTACGGCGCCACCTCAGATTGGGCGAAGAGAAGATCACACAACAAGCAGAGGAGGGGAGAAAACGTCGAAAATAAGCAGCTGAGGGCTGTCACCTCAGGGGCGCATTCCCATAGTCAGTTATGAATGAAGGGGCTATTATTATTATTATTATTATTATGATACAGCTTTACTAGCTAGACCAGTACATTTGATGCAATTTTACTAGCTATAATGGTACATTTGATGCAGCTTTCCCACCTATACCGGTACATTTGATGCAGCTTTCCTAACTATAATGGTACATTTGATGCAGCTTTCTTAGCTATACCGGTACATTTGATACAGCTTTCCTAGCTATAATGGTACAATTGAAGCAGCTTTCCTAGCTATAATGGTATATTTGATGCAGCTTTCCTAGCTATAATGGTACATTTGATACAGCTTTACTAGCTAGACCGGTACATTTGATGCAGCTTTACTAGCTATAATGGTACATTTGATACAGCTTTCCTAGCTATAATGGTACATTTGATACAGCTTTACTAGCTATAATGGTACATTTGATACAGCTTTCCTAGCTATAATGGTACATTTGATGCAGCTTTCCTAGCTATAATGGTACATTTGATGCAGCTTTCCCAGCTATAATGGTGTCGTGAAACATTCTAAATCCACATATATAAATTAAAAAGGAAATGTAAAGCCTAACGAATTAATTCAATACAAGGTAAGAAGAATGGTAAAAGAAGAACAGTGCGGTCACAATAGCGTATGCCTGTGTTACAGAACGTCATACTAGCTAACAAGAAATCCCCTTTTTCTACTTCGTCTGCATAATTGTAACGCTTTCACGTTTGATAGTAAAGCCTACTGTATAAAATACACGCGTTTCTAAAAAGAAAACTGGTACTGTGTTTCTTAGAAAACCTTGAGATAGACACACTGCGTAATGACCTAGATTTAATATTCCATTAAGGTCATTTTATGCACTAAGTAAAAGAAAAGACAGACGAGCTTAGAAGAGAGGGAGAGAGATGTACGGAGGAACGCGTTCAATACCACCACGTTCGTCTCGCGATGAAAAAGTGAACGCGAAAGGCATGAAGCACTAATTTTTTTCATATAAACAGTAATAAAAAAAAAAACACTACCAATACACGGTTAGGTTTTGAAAACATGTTTAATGCTTATTAGGAAACATGACATTCTACTGATTTATGTCTAAGCTCCTGACATTAGTCTGACAGTACAGAAGACACCCCATAGTATGGAAGTGAGGAGGTGGTAACAGCACGACTATCCTAGAAGAAAATACATATTTTGAATGAAACCACTTGGCTCCATTAAACTTATATATTTGGGTGCCTTAAGTCTTGCTGACAAAGAATATGTTAGGTGTTAAGCAAATAGTGACTGCTTTGACGGTCGGTGGCTAAGGACGGAAGAAGAAGAAGAAGCAAATAGTCTAATAATTAACAAATTATAGCCAAAATATTATAGTGGTGTTGTCTGACAACACAGGATTATATTTGCTCATAATGGCGTGTTTGGACACTGCTTTAGAGGAAATTAGGCCACCACGTTAAATCCGATTTGATTGGCTAGAATTATATGTAAGGCGAAACATGATTAGTCGATGGCAAATACTATTTTTTGTTGTTAATGGCAACGATAGGAAGGGTACTTTTTTTCAAAAGCTTTTGTAAACATGGTCTCATTGGCTAGACCATTTAATATAGTCAATTAGGAGCGTCAGTTCAGTGCCACTTTTTGAAAATCTAATTTGTAAAAGCAAGTGCGTTGAGATCCAGCTCATATTTTTCTAATAAAAGCCTGGGACAGAGGCAGATCGGAATTGTGCCATAACTCATCGCCAGTCAACGTATTTGTTTAATATTTCCGTGAATTGAGGTAAGCTAGACATATTTGATATCTTTTAGATGAAAATTGAATGTGAATTGATAAATTTATGTCTGTATGTGTGTGGTTCAGTAACAAACATGAGGCAAAGCCTAGATATTGCTCTATCATGAGAAAAACTTGTCGGAGAGGAGTATAACTGCATGGGATTGCCAAATAGTACTATGACACCTATCTTATTGAATAGAAGGAATTAATGCTGGAATTGCAGAGGCGTTGTAACCATTAGGGAGAGGAATACTGGTGTATACTGTTACATGAGAAGCTAACAGTTGGCCTACCGCGCTGAACTCGGTGTTTGTTATGTATTGTGCTTCAGTGTGGAAATAGATTATAAATTAGTTCTGAAGTAGGAGGTACAACCTTCTTGTTTCAGGGACCGTGGTACTAAAGTATTAAAGCAGCACCTGGTCTGAGTTTTGCTGAATCCAGAGGCTGATAGCATACTCCTTGGTCAAGATATCGACCAGTGTTGTTCCTCAAGAAAACTGTGACGCAAGCGAGCATAGGAGACTGTTTCCTGCCGCCCACACAGAAGTTAAGATTACGTTGGCCAGAGCAGCTCAATCTTGTGTATACCCCCCTCTAAAAGTGACTTTACCTTAAATCAAGAGGGACATTTATTTGTTTCAAATAAAAAGAAACTGTGAACCTTTCCAATATTATTTCCACCAGAAACAAACACTTGAAGTCATGATGACAAACAACCACATAGCTTGAATAGCCAGTATTACCTCATAGTACTACATCACTACTTACACACATATTGTAATAATAATATATGTCAATACAAAGATCCTATCTATAAATTGTGTACATACAACTTGTGATTTCATTTGATTGTGATTCCTGGTTCACTTTGTAGTTGAATCAGGATATCTATTATTGACAGGAATTAATACATATTTTTAAAAGTTACCCTTGACTTATTAAGATAGTCTTATAGAGTGTTCTATGTATGTGAGTGTCACAGTGTTGTAAAGTATTGTGGAATAAATTAAATTGTTTATCTGTCTGTTGGTTGTTGTGAACATACACTTCATCACTATCATAACCCTAGACATTCAACGTAGTCATCACCATATTCCAGAATAAGTCTGACTGAGGTATAAATGTGGTAGCAAAGTAAGGTCATCTGTAATACACCACACTTATTAGATACAGATACCTTCACAGCTGATCTAAGTCAGTACACTAAGTCCCCTATAAATATTTATATCATCCCACTTTACCACAAATGGTTCACAGGGTTAACCCGAAGATTAACCAGGGAGAGTTATCTGTGTGGTGCCGGCTTTGTCAATTGCTCAGATTTGCCAGGCAACCGGTTGAGAATAGGCAGCAGGAGTGAAGAAGGTGAATTTTAAGACGGTTATAAGTTCCCAGCAGGTAGTCCCAGTGATTCGGAATCTCGTGACACGGTCACTCCTACCACTCTATCCCCCTCTCTATCTTATAATGCTAACGAGCCCCCACCTCCCCTATTACACTGAGTGAAGAGAAGAGGAAGAAAGGAAGAAATGTATGTCTCTTTCGCACACTTTCTTTCCTTCTCTATATAGGTAATTAACGTGTGTTGGTAATGCAAACACAACTACAACATTTATTGAATTACTGAAAGGTAACAACATTCAATTACAATAATACAAATGCAGCTAGGACTGACATTAACTATACCTGTGAAAGAAGATAATAGTTTATGCAAATTACACGACTGAATCTTAAGACTATAATTTGCGATGATGATGATGAATTAAGCGAGTCCTAAATACTACAAAAGGATATCTTGTTTCGGGTCTCTGACTGACTGTCAATAAAACTCTGGGTATTTGTATACACTGGACAAGTCTTTGTCTGCATTCAATAATACTGGACGGTCCACTTTATTTCGTCAGGTGTCGATGGCCTGTTCCTAGGTTTGTTTCTTCGGTGGAGACTGATATGCAGTCCCGATATTTTTCTCAGGTGGTGATGATGGTGATGGTATATAGTTGAATTTGTTGGCGCATCAGTTTTACTGGGAGAGTCTCCTTCGCCGCCTGGCAAATTTCCTTTCTAAACCCACGTTGAGTATTGGTAGGTTTGTTGCCGTTAATTATCTGTGAGATGCGTGTCGTCGCAGTATCTCAGGTCGGCCCTACTCATTTAGCTTGTCCCGTGATTAACGCCAACAGGGTAGTAAGACGAAGGCTGAGTTATCTCAAATGGTCCCTGTCTCTACCACTGCGATGGATAAAATAACAAACCCTTATAAGTACCCCGTAATCTATGTTACGCCTGTAGTGTGTTCTTGTCTGAAAATTCTTATCACTATAATGCATGACTGCGCGGTGTTTACTGCACTTTTCACCGGGTAATGTAAGAGGCAAAATAAAAGTGTCTTGTATTTACTTCGTTATAGTTACTGGAAAATGTGCAATCTTATAGATCCAATAAGTCTCTGCACGGTGTTTATTTCAACCTGTACTTATTAATATAAAATATAATATTATAAAACGTGACTGGTATTTACAGTGTGATATTTATGGGAAATATGTATATATTATCTGACTGAAGTTAAGATAGATGTATAATAATAATGTACAAACTATATTACACTAACCTTGGTGTCGATATAAAGAATTCACTGACACAAGTCCTGAAATCTAGACCCCAAGTATGTTGGCGGAATGCTGGCTCTTGCAATACTGAGCGATCAATTGCGTTGGGTTTTATAGTGTTCCCATGGCCGCTGGCTATTTCCCGTGTTCGTTCCTGAAGTTCATGTGAAGTTCCATTCGTCATTATTCCCGGCAGACAACCAGTCCCCTTTTCTGTGTAAAGTTTTGCTATGGTCGCTTTCTTGTTTTTCCTCTCCCAGACAATCTGTCTGCGTTCGTCTGATGTCTGTGCAGCATTTAATAGTCTTTCTATAATGACGTATTCTTTAATCCTTTACGTTGATCTACGCTCCGACTCTGTGTCGCCGTTAATCCAATGTTATTCCGTGAAGTCCAACTGACCACCATTATGCTCTGTTACAAGCCGAAATAACATTTGTAGATTACTGGCCTTGGGTAAACACACCCGCGACGTCCGTCGATGGTCTGTTGATGCAATGTCTCCTTGTTGTGAAAACATTCCAGGGGAATGTTGTTGCATTTCTAGAGCTTACGCCGAGCGCTGTCTCATTGCAATGTAAACATTCCCTGTAAAATTGGTGGATTTCCCACGACTGATGAAGACGGTGTCTGGTTCGGACAATAGGGATAGACAACCGACTACATTTCTCATGCGTTGAGAAATGTATCGACAAAATATCGGCAATAGGTTTTAGGAATTGAAATGCCGAATTACTCGCGTCCAGTGACATATGGTACATTTGATGCAGCTTTCCTAGCTATAATGGTACATTTGATGCAGCTTTCCTAGCTGTAATGGTACATTTGATACAGCTTTCCTAGCTATAATGGTACATTTGATACAGCTTTCCTAGATATAATGGTACATTTGATGCAGCTTTCCTAGGTATAATGGTACATTTGATGCAGCTTTTCTAGGTATAATGGTACATTTGATGCAGCTTTCCGACCTACACCCGTATATTTGATGTTGTTTTCTTACATAGACCGGAATATTTGATGCAGCTTTCCTACCTAAACCGGTTACATTATATATATATATATATATATATATATATATATATATATATATATAAATATTATATATATATATATATATATATATATATATATATATATATATATATATATATATATATATATATATATATATATATATATATATACATACATATATATACATACATATACATATATATATATATATATATATATATATATATATATATATATATATATATATATATATATATATATATATATATATATATATATATTCACTCCTATATGGCAGCGAGACCTGGACGACCTATGCTAAGCAAGAAAGAAGGCTCAATACCTTCCATTTGCGGTGTCTACGCCGCATCCTCGGCATCTCGTGGAAAGATAAAGTGACAAATGTCGAGGTGTTGTCACGTGCTGGCCTTCAAAGTATGTATACGCTTCTTAGACAGCGCAGACTTCGCTGGCTTGGCCATGTTCGCCGCATGGAAGATGGTCGCATCCCAAAAGATATCTTCTACGGATAATTAGCAGATGGCAAGAGAACAGTTGGGCGACCACAGCTGAGGTTCAAAGATGTGTGCAAGAGAGATATGAGGGCACTGGACATGGATCCAGCAACAGGGGAGGATGAAGCTGCCGATCGCACTAAGTGGCGATGCTATTTACGGCGCCACCTCAGATTGGGCGAAGAGAGGCTCACACAAGAAGCAGAGGTGAGGAGAAAACGTTGAAAGGAGCACCAGGAAAATAAGCAGCTGAGGGCTGCCACCTCAGGGGCGCATTCCCATAGTCAGTTATGACTGAAGGGGTTATTATTATTATTAAATATATATATATATATATATATATATATATATATATATATATATATATATATATATATATATAATATATATATATATATATATATATATATATATATATATATATATATATATATATATATATATACTTATTCAGGTATTATGGCTCTTCTCATTCGTTCCTTTGCATTTTCGTATTATTCTGCCGCTGCAGCTTCCATTTTAGTGCGTCTTGCTAAGTAGTAGAAGAAAACTAAATTGAAAATGATATGTGACAAACATTGAAAAGAAATATAAACGAAATCCATGAAGTAGTGGTTGATATCTCAGTATGTGAAGTACAAAACTCAACAGTGGTTCATGAAGCAAAAGCTTTGATAAAACAGCCGAAAGACTTAGTAATTGTATTAATGACATTCATTTGGGAAGATCTTTTGAAAAACATTGATAGAGTAAATAAGGCACTCCAAGAACATGGAACTGAGTTGTGCACAGTTACAAAATTATGTGATGCCCTTCTGGATTATTTGGTTGATGTTAGAGATGAATAAAAACTTGATGATTGTGAAGAAATGGCAAAAAACTGTGTTCCAAATTTTGTTTACAAACAGTGCAAAGACGTGAAACAGAAAAGGAAGTCAAAGTTAAATGAAACACTAGAGGACCTGGTACCAGATCCACGTGCAAAAGATGCATTTCGAATTCAGGTCTTTTCTTTGTACTGTCGATGTACTTAGTCACAGAAATGACAAAACGTCGTGCCGGCGTATACAGCACGTTACATGATGCTTTCAGTTTTCTTGCAGACAAATCTCTGTCCGAAGATGAAGTTAAGTCCAAAGCCAGTGAGTTAGTCAACATTCACTCGTCAGACAGATTTGTAGAAAAGTGTCTTATGTTTTCTGCGTTTTGCAACGACAAAATTTCGGTAGCGGAACTAATTTAAACACAAATGAAACATAAATTTGTTACGAGTTTTCCAAATATGCATATTGCTTTGAATATTTAAATTAGCCAAAAAGAAAGTAAATATAAACATCATCCAGAGTTATGCACTAACAAATGATAAAGAAGAATCTGAGAAAGAAGACTTTTACACCAGACTACAAAATGTCTTGGACAAAAAGAAAAGAAAGGACATCACAATTTTGATTGGGGACCTAAACACGAAAATAGGAACAGACACCACCGGCTTTGAAGAAATCATGGGAAAACATGGATTAGGTATGATGAACGAGAATGGGGAACTATTCGCTAACTTCTGTGCTTCACATCAACTAGCTATAGGAGGAAGCATATTTCCACATAAAAGAATACATAACGCAACATGGGTATCACCTGACCACAGAACTGAGAATCAGATTGATCACATATGCATAAGTAAGACGTTTATGTCATCATTGTATGATGTAAAAGTATGTAAAGGAGAAGATGTGGTATCAGACCACCATCTTCTGTTGGCTAAAACAAATTTAAAACTCAAGAAGTTTACAACAGTATATATAGCTATAGACAACAGTATAATGTGGGATATCTAAGAAATCAGGAAATAAGAGAAACATTTTCAATCACAGTATCCAACAAATACCAAGTACTCCAACAGCTGGAAGATGAAACAGATACGGAAGACCACTGGCAACAAGTAAAAAATATATGGAACGAGACATGTGAAGAAGAACTGAGAAAAGAGAACATCAGCACAAAGCATGGATAACAACAGAAACCATTAGCAAGATAGAAGACAGGAAAAAAAGAAAGCAGATTTAAACAAAAGCAAAACCAGAAGCTCCAAAGCCAAGGCTCGTGAAGTGTAAATAGAAGCAAACAAAGAAATAAGAAGAAACATCAAAAGAGACAAGAGGAAGTATATTGAAGAGTTGGCAAGGGAAGCAGAGGAAGCTGCAGCCAAAGGAAATATGAGGGACCTGTACAACAACACAAAGAAGCTAACAGGGAAATATAAGCAAGCAAATGGCCTCATAAAAGATAAGAATGAAAAATTGCTTAGTAATATACAAGAACAAATGAAGAGATGGACAGAACATTTTGAGGAACTTCTCAATAGACCATCTCCAACTAATCCCCCAGACATCCAGCTAGCAGAAGAGGAGCTACTAATCAGCTGTGAATGACCAAGTAGAGAATAAATAAAGAAAGCCATAAAGCTTCTGAAAGATGGAAAAGCAACTGGTCCTGATTGCATTCCAGCAGAGGCCATCAAAACAGATATTGATACCTCTACAGAGATATTATACAAACTACTTGGCAAAGTCTGGGAGAGAGAGGAAATACCAGCAGAGTGGAAGGAAGGTTTTCTGGTCAAGTTGCCTAATAAGGGAAATTTACAAGAGTGCACAAATTATCGAGGAATAATGTTAATATCAGTGCCATGAAAAGTATTAAACAGAATCATCTTTGAAAGATTAAAAGAGTCCATAGACAAGCAAGTGAGAGATGAACAAGCAGGTTTTCGACAAAACAGATCCTGTACAGACCAGATAGCTACATTGAGAATAATAGTTGAACAAAGTCTGGAATGGAATTCACAGCTATACATCGGATTCGTGGACTATGAAAAGGCATTTGACAGTGTAGACAGAGAATCACTTTGGAAATTGATGAGGCATTATGAGTTCCCATGAAGATCATTAACTTAATAAGGAAAACCTATGAAGACATGACATGCAGAGTTCTTCATGAAGGACAACTTACAGAACCGTTTAGAATTAGAACGGGAGTGAGACAGGGATGCTTCTTGTCTCCATTCCTTTTCTTACTAGCAATAGATTGGGTTATGAAAACATCGACATCACACAATAGAAATGGAATCTAGTGGAATCTGACTAAACAGCTTGATGATCTGGGTTTTGCAGATGACTTGGCTCTTCTGTCCATAACCATAATCAGATGCAATAGAAAATGAAAATTCTCGATGAGAGGTCACAACAAGTGGGCCTGAAAATACACAGGGAAAAGACAAAGATTATGAGAATAAATGCAAGAAATGATAACAAGGTTGCACCTGAAGAAACACCATTAAAGGATATAGAATCGTACACATATCTTGGAAGTAATATAGACAAAGTTGGAGGGACAGAGAATGATATCAAAATAAGAATACAAAAAGCAAGAGGAGCTTTCATTGCATTGGGAAACATATGGAAAACAAGAGAAATCAAGTCCAACACGAAAATAAGAATCTTCAACTCAAATATCAAGTCAGTCCTATTGTATGGCTCTGAGACATGGAGAGCAACAAAAACAACAACCAAAAAGCTACAGACTTTTATAAACGGGTGCTTGCGTAGAATAGAAGGACTGAAATGGTATGACAAAGTCACAAATGTGGAATTGATGACAAGAACCAGACAAGTGCCAGTGGAACAAGAGTTGAGAAGAAGACGCTGGCGATGGATAGGACACACATTGAGGAAACCTGTTGATAGCATTACAAGGCAGTCCTTGTTCTGGAATCCACAGAGAAAGAGAGGCAGAGGTAGACCAAAAAACACACGGAGAAGAGAACAGGATACAGAGGTGAAAATGATGAGGAAATCATGGAAAGAACTTGAACGGATGGCACAGGACAGGAAGACATCGCATGTGTTTGTTGAAGGCCTATGCTTCTCGGGGAGATAAAGGGTAATGATTGATTGATTGATTTGAATATTTATATATGGATAAATGGATCAAATACTTAATGAGAAACATCATTTTTCTAAGAGTAAGAAAATCAAGAACTGTATGCGATGAGTTATGTGTCAAGATCGCCAATTTATTTGGCTCAACAGTACGCCGGGAACGATATTACCCGTAAGAGGAACGTTGATGACATTATTACAGATTTTTGCTGGCACGAAAAGGTGAAACGAATCTTAACATAATTTTAATATTTTAGTTGCATTATTTTTGTCTGTTTCACAATCTTTTTTCCCTTATTTGTTAGTAATAAAAAATTTTTTTCTGAGTATTATAATATTCCCCTTCTTTCGTAGAACTGTAAAATTTCGTAAGCCCTATGCACTGTGTCTCGTTGCCTAATGGGAAATCCGGCCCTGTTCTAGCTGACAGAAACCCGTGGTCCTTCTCAGGTCTTGGTAATTATCAACGCTGCACTTTTGCATTTTTTTTTTTTTAATGGCAGTAGCGCTCTGATATAACCTGCGGAATTAAGTCTAGGTTCAAAGATGCGTGCTTCGTCACAAGAAGGCAAATACCTCAACGAAGTAGCAAATTAAAAAAAAACACACACACACACTCAGTCACACGCAACACGCACAAAAAGTGCTAATATACATATACAAGGTATATATAGACATATTTTGTTTTACACCAGTTTACAAGGGCCACAGAATATAAGATAAGTATTTTTTTCCCTTCGAAATTACTTTTTTTTTTCTCCTTTTATCAATTTTTTTTACTTCACTCGATTTTGCTGCCGACTACCTAGTTCGCCTAATGGTGTTCTTCTTCTTCGTACACTCTCAGATGTCCACTTGAATGTTCTCAAAGAAAGCAGCAGTCAGTTTGAGGCTATTTGAATCCCCGTTAAGCTTTTCCACGAAAGGAACTGGCGTCGGCCATATGCACTTTCTCTGTACCTCATATAAGGGGCAACTTTGAAGCAGATGTTCAGCAGTCATTTTATCAGTGCCACAGTTACACTGATCGGTAATTCCTATCTTTAGCTTGTTGAATAGATGGTATCTCAATCTGTTGTGGCCAGTGCGGAGTCTGAAGATTACCACTTGTTCTCTTCTGTTGAGCTGGTAGTAAGCATCATTCTGTGCGTGACCTGGATGTTCTACATTCCATTTGTTTCTGTATCTGATTCTGATAAAACTCTTTGCCTCCTCGAAAGTTATGCTTGCATCAGGCAAGAATGTTGCCTCTACGAGATGAGTAATAAAAGGTAATAAAAAAAAGTAATAAAAGGGAATGGGCCACATACATAGGTATGTCAATAATACGTCACACATAAAAATTATATTCAAAAATACTTGAGCAAAGTATAAGTCACATAAGTCACATGACGTCAAGTAAATTATTTCCATTTTCAACCCCCCTTCCCTCCTCCCCCGTCACGCTTCGTCACAAAAGCCCAGACCCCCTTTGTGTGACGACACAAATCTCTTACCCCCCCGCCCCCCCCCCCCCCCCCCCCCCCCCCCCCCCCCCCCCCCCTTATTTTGATAGAAATAGTGTTTAATTCAGGGCTTTGTAGCCGAGTCCAGAGCTGTAGCGCGGAGCAACAGGTTTTTGACCGGAGCTGGAGCGGATCTGGAGCACAGAAAATCTTACCTGCTCCCCTGCTCCGGTTTCATTTCTTTTCTTTTCAATCCAAAATAAATGATATTATGATAAACGTGTAAAAAAAAGAAATAATACATTTAATATGTGTGTTTTATTCGAAACCTGAATTACATATATATATTTTTTCAATTATAGTCAGTACATTGTCGGGTTACTTGAAGAGTCACAGAAGACAGGTAAAAAAAACCTTATATTACCAATCTAGAAAAAAAAGTAATAAAAGAGAATGTGCCACATACATAGTGTTAGATGCTTTTTATTTGAAAGTGGGTTTGTTGAATCTGTCTACTTTTGATATAACGCGAATGGATTCAATTTCTGAACAATGTAGTAATAAGTCAACTTGAACTTCCAACCAGGGGCACATCAACTAATGCCAAGACGGTATATAGTTCATTCAATTTATTTGACATCATACGGTTGACTAGACGAACATTTAATTTTGACGACGGATGGTTGACGTTCCACCAGACAGCACACAACGTAAGTTTCATATTTAAAATTACAGTTAATTCGTTCCGTAAGATAATCTCTCAGGTAACGTCAGATTAGTTATACAGTGTTCATAACATGGCATCCAAGTAAACAAATGAGGCAGTTATATACGATATGTCAATCTTCCACTGTCCCATGACCTTGGCAATGACGGAGAACCTTGTCAGGTCTTCTATATCATATAATGTTCCGATACTACGTATCTCCTTTTAGTACTGGCCTCTCACTTCAATCAATGTGAAATAACAATAATACAATTTCCTGCCCACGACCTTCGTGGCATCATAGCTTAGATATAGCAAATACTTGAGTCACCTCTGCTTTGCGAGGTACGTATTCGTAACGGCCGAATACTGATTCATATCATAAAAATATATACCAAGCCAATCCTGGATAATCCTAACGTCGGAATCCGTCGGCTTTAAAATTCATACAATAAGTTCAAGTAGGACTCCATTTTGAACCAATACGTCATTGGTACAACTAGACGTCTACATGAGAACGAAATACATTATTATCTAAATCATACTTGCTTCTCTTCCCAAGAAAAATCACCAGAATACTGTTGACCCGAGTCCTCATCTTCTTAACAGACGGACGGTCATACACAAGAATAAAATATACCTGCAACACGGGTTCGAACGCCACGAATCAATGGACTGATTCTTGGGCACTAAACTTCTCAACCCCAGCTATGACGTAGACTGGTCTTTGGCAACACATGCGGGCGGGGTAACCCAATACTCGCATAAGTGCACAATCGTGCGCTACGAAAAATCAAACTCACCAATAATACTTACTATCCTGTAAGTCGGTGCGTAAAGTTTATTACAGAGGTAGGAATAAATATGAGACTACCCTCATCTGTAAACGACTGTAAAGGCCTACGAAAAGGGCTCTACAGATTCCTTACCAATCCCCCCCAAAAAATTAATTATATTAAATTTTTTCTTTACTACTCGAAACTAGAGGTGATTCAAGTGTACATAATCATATAATATTAATATAGCATGACATAGAATCATCAAAACATAAAATATGAAATTTAAGTTAACTCAAATAAACAAAAGTTATGCACAAAAGCATACATCCACAATTGACCACCTTTGGTACAATGTGGTAAATGAAATAAAATCGCATATAGAAATAATGAATTAAACCGAATTGAAACGCAAAATGAAAAGAAATGTAAAAAACCAATGAATAAACCGAAAAGTGATGGATATGTCTTAAAAATGACAAGTGAAAAAAAAAAATGAAAGCATACAATTTAAACACGTGTAGAGATCAACACCCTTAACTGTGTCTAAAAGTTCCTTTGCGGTACTAATAAAAGTGCAAATGTTAAAACACTGTCCGTACCGAGTGATAAATATCAAATGTTTACAATAAAATATTTCATAGTGATCCAAATTAATTCTTATACTCATTAACTAAGTATCAACGGTTACTAATCGACCGAATTATTTATTTTAAAAACAAATTAACAATGTCATTAAATTTCGTAGATTAAGAAAGTTCCATTGTCCTGTTAGGAAACCGTAAAATAATACTAGGTTCCGTTCCATGAAAAACCAACCAAGTGTTCGCAATGTTATTTCAGTGAGAAAATATAATCTGGTTTTATTCAACGTTATTCTCTCTTCAATATCCTGAGTGAGTAAATGTTATTTTCACAACGATAGTCATATATCTTAACGTTCCATGTTATTTTGATACATAAGCATTGTAGATTTCACTTGACTGAATGTTAATGACTCTTGTCATAGAGATATCACACGTAAAAAGTTACAATTGACTAACTGTCAGTGTCGAAGTTCAGTTATCTGCTGTGCGTAGCTGTTAATGTGATTCGTTAGGACATCTCGACAAAACGTCTGCGAGAACATTCTGTGTGCCAGGTATGGATCGAATCGTGAAACTATATGGTTGAAGAGCGATCGCATACCTAGTAGATTTGGCAGATTTCACGTCCTTTGTGTTGAGAGCAGTAAGCGCTTTTTGATCTGATTCCACAATAAAGTGTGATCCAAGCAGATATCTCTGGAGTTTAGTTATTGACCAAACAAGTCCGAGCAGTTCTTTATCTAAAACTGAGTAATTTTGTTCAGTCGGAGTTAACTTCCGTGATACATAGAGAACTGGATGCAAGGTGCCATTATATTCTTGTAGTAAGACGCTTCCCACGCCGAAATTAGAAGCATCGCTGCGTAAGACAAATGGTAAATTCGCATTAGGCAACCTTAAAATAGGAGCATCCGAAAAAAATTTCTTTATGGTATCCAACGCGACTTGATGTTCGTTTGACCACCAAATCACGTTAGCTGCACCTTTCCTAAGTAATGAAGAGAAAGGAGCAGTAATGGACGAAAGATGTGTTATGAATTTCCCATAGTATTGTACTAGTCCTAATAGAGATCGCACTTGTTTCTTTGTTTTCGGTGTGGAGATGTTAAGGATTTTAGAGACATTACTGTCCTCTGTATATAACATACCGCGACCAATACGGTGACCCAAAAAAGAAATATCGTGGAAACCCACAAATGCCTTTGATGGCTTAGCAGTTAAGTTATGATTTTGTAACGTGGACAGTAATGAGTTTAATCCTTCTATATGTTCTTCCCATGAGTCACTGAAAAGACAAATGTCATCTATGTACGCAATGACGTTGGGATGATGAGATAGAATTCGACGCATCATGCGTACGAACGTGGCAGGAGCGTTGACTAACCCGAAAGGCATAAAATTCCATTGGAATAGGCCCCGGGGAGTCGAGAAAGCAGTGAGTGGCTTTGCCCTTTCTGTCAATGGTACTTGCCAATAGCCCTTTGACAGATCAAACTTAGAGAAGAAAGTAGAATGAGATAATTTTACTAATAAATCTTCTAAAAGTGGCAAAGGTTCTGCGTCAAATTGTGTGACTTTATTTAATTTTCTGTAGTCTACACATAGACGAATGTTATTATCTTTCTTTCTAATTATCACCATAGATGAAGCATATGGTGACAACGATGGCTCAATTATGTTTAATCGAAGCATCTCATCTAATTCCTTTTCGACCTTATCTCTAAAGTGTAACGGTATGGGATATGGACGAATACGGATAGGTGTTTCATCAGTTAGAAGGATATCATGTTGAAGAGCTGACGTATGACCTGGAATGTCAGTGAGAACCTTATTATACGTTTGAAGTAGTGATGAAACTTGCTGTCGTTGATCAGTCGAAAGAGAAGAAGAAATAGTGACATCATTCCAGTTTTCCGTGGAATGAAGAGGTACAACTGGTATGGGCAATTGTACATCTTGAAAAGAAGACTCTTCTTCTTGTATAACTGACAAATTAGTATAGTTGTGAATGTGAGGGGTAGGATCGTCAGTCGCTTGAAATACTGATTGTAAATAATCAGGACGTGAATAATACTCTTTCAACATGTTAATGTGAAAGGTTTTGTGTTTTCCGTTAATATCGACGATGTAGTCGACATCGGATATTCTTGAGATGATCCTAAAAGGACCTCTCCATGTGATAAGTAGACGATTGTTATGCGAAGGCAGTAAAACAAAAGCCTCGTCACCAGGAATAAGTTGGCGAAGACGTCTATACCGATTTGCAAATAGACGAGCTTTTTCCTTAGACTCTTCGGATGATGCAGTAGCTAACCTACAGGCATCTATTATTCTCTTTCTTAAAGAGATGACATATTCATATGAGGATTGAGTTTCCTCAGGTATATTATCTTCAACCAATAAATCATGGATTAAAGACATAGGTCCGCGTGGTTGTATGCCAAAAACTAACTGGAAGGGAGAAAACCCTGTGGCTTGGTTTTGCACCTCGCGATACGCGAAGAGAGCAGCGGGTAGGACCCGGTCCCACTCCTGAGGGTGATCTTGAGTCATCTTACCCAACAACTGCTTAAGTGTCCTATTCTGTCTCTCAATTAACCCATTGGACATTGCATGGTATATTGAACTGAGAGATCTATCTATACCCAATGTCTTCATAACCTGTGACATGGATTCGGAAATAAACTGGACACCATGATCCGATAGGATCTTACGCGGAAAACCAATGCGTGAAAAGATCAGCATTAAAGCTTCTGCAACACTGGCAGATGAGGTGTTCTTAAGAGGTATGGCCTCAGGCCAACGCGTACACATATCGATACAAGTAAGAATATGTGTATGTCCTCTTGCAGATGGCAATATAGGACCAATGATGTCGATCGCCATTTTATCAAATGGTCTAATAGGTATGTCCGCAGCTTGGATAGGAGCATCATGATATGGACCCCTTACTTTAACTTCCTGACATGTCACGCAGGAACGACAATAGAGATTAACATCCCTATGAACGCCAGGCCAATAGAATGCGGATAGCACTCTAGATTTGGTTCGCAAAAAACCCCATGTGACCTGCACATTGAGAATCATGAGCATGTCGTAATATTCTAGGTCTCATAGAAGACGGGACCAGAATTTGTGAACGCACCAATGAATCTGTTTCTCTTATTAATCTAACTAAAATACCTTTTTTTAAGAGCAAATTGGTGTCTAGACTTTGCAATTGTGTTGTAATTATTTCTCTTAGTCGCCAATTTAAAAAATCTCTGCAAAGAATTATCATTCTTTTGTAAATTAGCAAACAGCTCCCTTGAAATAGGAGAATCATCATCATTACTATTATGAACCGTAGGTTCAGAAGTTGATTCACGCGACAATTCAGTAGCTTGCGCTCTGGTAACCACTGCATTTGCAGCATGAATATGTCGCTTTTCCCATTCATTAATCTGCTCTGGTGTACACTCTTTTATACCGTGTATACAACCAAGGATCACATCGCTAACTGGATTCTGCAGAAGACAGGCATGGATCTTCCCTGAAAAGAAAGGTGTATGTAAGTTAATGATGGCTGTAGGGAAGGTTTCCACAGTTCCCCCGAATGTGACACACTTGATCACGTTGCCAGTGGCAAAGGAGGGGTCGATCAGAGAGTTCCGCACTCCGACAGTACTGCAGCCTGAATCAAACAAAATAGAGCAAGGAATCGAGTTGACATATCCTTTGTTAAATCTTAAACAACCCTTTCCGTGGTGAACTGATGCAGAAGTAGCTGTACAAACTGCTGGTAGACTTGGTAAAATGTGCCCGCATCGCAGCGTCGTGATCGCCTTGGGCTGGAATAGCGTTGAGCATTCTTGACATGTCTTTACCTGCTCTAGATCGATACAAGACATAGCGTTATGTTGATTAACATTATTATCATTATCTTTGTTAGTTTGTGATTCAATTGAAGCAGCATTGGAATGTTGTCGTGGCCTGCTCGACGATCTATCTCTACGTCGTGATCGAGTTTGACTATTGTCATTAAAATTGCTATAATTACTGTTTCTGCCATCATTAAAATTTGGATGAGTCCGCCAATGAAAGTTATCACTGTTGTGATGTTGGCGAAATGACTTATTCATAAATCTATTTCTATTTTCAGGATGATATGATTGAGATCTCCAGTGTTGTTTATTATTATTACCTTGATTATATTTAGGATTGTTGTTAATAAAATCTCGAGATCTGTGAGATTGCCCCCATGATACATTAAATGGAGCAGACTGTTGGTATTGTTTCCCCTTTTGAAAATGACCAAAGTTGAAATTATTATTACTTCCCCTTTGAAAATTTATATCGCTACTCATCGAACGATTTCTAGGGAAATTGTTTTGTTGCATAGCGAAAGCAACGGGTAAATCGTCCTTAAGCTGCGCATTGCTGACATCCATGTTAGGATGAGCGGTGCAGAAATTTTTTACAATGTTCTGACATTTCTTTTATATTACCAGGCTTACGTTCATGTAGAAACGCAAGAAATGCAGGACTTACTGCCGATAAAACTTTGTCTCGTAATAATAAGTCGAAAATACCATCATACGATTTCTCTACCTTGGATAGTTCAATCCATCTTTCCAAGGTAAGACGTATTTGAGAAAGAAAATCATCAAAATTCTTGCTAGATTGTGGGAGCATAGACTTGAACTTTATTCTGTATTGATCTTCTGTCATTTGAAATTTGTTTAGAAGAGCGGCCCTAAGAGCATCGTAATCATTTTTATCTATAGAGCTAGTAGTGTGATAAACAGCCATTGCCTCTCCTGTTAGTAATCTGGATAGGTGGGTGCAATATAATGATTTATCCAAGTTGTACGACCGACATGTAGCCTCAAATCTGTCCCAAAAAAATATCACATCGTCGGATGGTGGAGTAAACTTTGGCAATTTGAGATGAACCTCTCTAAAATTCTCATGTCTAGATGAAGACTGACCTTCCTGAGTCTTTTGTGTATTACATTCACTTGACAATCTTATTCTATCAAATTCCAATTCGGCAAGTTTCAAATCATGCTGACGTTTCTTATCATTCTCTTCTGTCTCAAGCTGAAGTCTTTTTGCATTTTGTTCAGCTATTAATCTTCTTTCTTCCATTTCCTTTTGTTTAACTTCAATCTCCTTTTGTTTAACTTCCATTTCAATTTTAAGTAGTCTTTCCTTTTCTGCAACATCAAATCTAAATTTTTTTTCAGCCTCAAATTTTTTCTGTTCGGACTCACGCTGAAATCGTTTCTCTTCTAATTCAGCGGCTAATCTCATTTTTTTCTCATCTTCCTCCGCCATAAATTTCCTCTTCTTTTCATCTTCCTCAGCTGCTAATTTCATTTTTTTCTCATTTTCTGCAGCACGTTTCTCTTCTAATTCAGCGGCCAATCTCATTTTTTTCTCATCTTCCTCCGCCATAAATTTCCTCTTCTTTTCATCTTCCTCAGCTGCTAGTTTCATTTTTTTCTCATTTTCTGCAGCACGTTTCTCTTCTAATTCAGCGGCCAATCTCATTTTTTTCTCATTTTCATCAGCCTCAAATCTCAAATTTTCCAATCTTAATTTCTCAGCTTCTAATCTTTGAGATTCCAACCTTTGAGACTCTTTGTATTCTGTCATAGCAAATGATCTAATCTCTTCCGGAGGTATATTAAGCGCCTTAGCCTGCTTAATAAAATAGTCTAAGGTAGACATTATTCAAAATTATTCTGAAATACTTCTACATAAAAGTGTTACTACACCAAGTGGTCTTCGTTCCTGTCCAAGAACGGTAAATTCAAGTCATATAATAGGCAATTATATTAATAATTAATAAAGTAATTTATGCAATGAAATGTTATGAAAGCAATAACGTGACAGACAATAGGTACAATACTGACACGACACGATAATCAAAGACAAATGAAAACAGTCGCAGAAATCCAATAAAAATAAAATGTGAAACTAAAATGGAATGTCGTAAAGAATTACGATGATAACTGCGATCAAATACTAAACAATACAATTGACAAGACAGTGTAAAAACATATGTTTTGTAAAAAACTGAACGAAAGTCAGGTTAGAAAGACAATAATCACATACAAGATACATTATAAAACTAAAGTACGAATAAAAATAACTACGAGAACAACAATTTAAACTTGACGGTACAACTAAAACAGTCAGGTGTCACAGACTACCAGACACAGTGGACCAAAAATCCTTCTATGCTCACGCATAGGAACATTCCACTGCGGGAAGTCTGCAAAATAATATCCTACAGAACACTCAAGACGGACCTGTGGTGAAACTGGTATTTTTCCGTCCTAAGTCGCCATTCCCAACCTCCCACTATAAACATCAAACATAGAACATGCAACATGAATAAAGAAGCAGTGGACATATTACTAAGCCAAGGCACAGCTGAACGTAAAACGGTGTAATAACAACACGACGTTTTTACTTATCTCAACCGGCTAAAAAAAAGGATATCCCTCGCATCCGGGACTGTATGCATGAGCCTTGTAGAAACAATGTATGTAACACTATGACAGTGTCCAATGTTGCAGCTTAGAGATGATGTCCAACGTCGTCCTTGACCTTCAGATAACTGTCGTCTTGATTCCACGTGTATGTGGACGTTTCCTTTTGAAGATCGAGGTATTTCTATTCAACCGATTTATTTGACTTTGAGAACTGTCCCTTCTTGAAAATCTTGATATTTCCAAATCACGCTGGTTCCACCATTTCTGTTAGATGCTTTTTATTTGAAAGTGGGTTTGTTGAATCTGTCTACTTTTGATATAACGCGAATGGATTCAATTTCTGAACAATGTAGTAATAAGTCAACTTGAACTTCCAACCAGGGGCACATCAACTAATGCCAAGACGGTATATAGTTCATTCAATTTATTTGACATCATACGGTTGACTAGACGAACATTTAATTTTGACGACGGATGGTTGACGTTCCACCAGACAGCACACAACGTAAGTTTCATATTTAAAATTACAGTTAATTCGTTCCGTAAGATAATCTCTTAGGTAACGTCAGATTAGTTGTACAGTGTTCATAACATGGCATCCAAGTAAACAAATGAGGCAGTTATATACGATATGTCAATCTTCCACTGTCCCATGACCTTGGCAATGACGGAGAACCTTGTCAGGTCTTCTATATCATATAATGTTCCGATACTACGTATCTCCTTTTAGTACTGGCCTCTCACTTCAATCAATGTGAAATAACAATAATACAATTTCCTGCCCACGACCTTCGTGGCATCATAGCTTAGATATAGCAAATACTTGAGTCACCTCTGCTTTGCGAGGTACGTATTCGTAACGGCCGAATACTGATTCATATCATAAAAATATATACCAAGCCAATCCTGGATAATCCTAACGTCGGAATCCGTCGGCTTTAAAATTCATACAATAAGTTCAAGTAGGACTCCATTTTGAACCAATACGTCATTGGTACAACTAGACGTCTACATGAGAACGAATGACGTAGACTGGTCTTTGGCAACACATGCGGGCGGGGTAACCCAATACTCGCATAAGTGCACAATCGTGTGCTACGAAAAATCAAACTCACCAATAATATTACTATCCTGTAAGTCGGTGCGTAAAGTTTATTACAGAGGAAGGAATAAATATGAGACTACCCTCATCTGTAAACGACTGTAAAGGCCTACGAAAAGGGCTCTACACATAGGTATGTCAATAATGCGTCACACATAAAAATCATATTCAAAAATACTTGAGCAAAGCATAAGTCACAAAGTGGAATTATAGTTGAGTGGGGTCCAATGTGAATTCAGGAAAGGAATGGGATATACTAATGTTTTATTCAAATTAAGATGATGGTTAAGCAAAATAACAATTGAATATGACAGTGATCTGAATATCGTATTTATCAGGAAAAGGCTTTTGATAGAGAGGATAGAAACAAACATTGGTCAGTATTACGTCTACGAAATACAGGGGCCGCTGTAAGATAACGTGATAACCACTGCACCATACATGCAACAACGACGAACATTTGGAACATTTGATATACCCGCAGAGTTCGACAAGGTTATATGCAATCACCATTGTTATTCAACGTTTATATGGACAAAATAACATCAGAAGCAAACATAGAAGTTAAAGAAAATGCAGAAATTGAAGAATACAACCCACTGAGTGAATTACTTTTTTTTGCAGATGACCAAAGTATAGTGTATGAAGAAGAAAACCAATTGCAAATACATACAGACACACCTAACTCAACATGTGTGTGGCAGATATTATGATTAATAAATTTCAGATATTTATTCTTTATTCTGCACTTGTCTTTTACCTTTCTTTCGCTCTGTTACCCTTCTTTTTTCGCATACTCTCGATTGTTAAGATATACTCTCCCATTCATACCTTTGTCTTGTCCTTTCTAATTTAGCAACGCATTTTATTGCTGTTAAGCTAAGTTCTTTGATGAGACCGAATTGTGTTAATTCGTTCTCGACAGGAATAAGAAGTAAGACTATCGTCTATTATTTTTCTCTGATCTGTCCGCCTATAGTTAATTATTCTCGGTGAAAGATCTGAGATGAAAGACATTGATCGCTGGGAACGGCCATATGAAGCAGAACGTGTAAAATGCACACTGTGAGTTTTATTGCCGAGGTCTGATCAGATCGAGAGAATGTACTGTAGGTGTTAAGTCTGGTTTCGGTAAGGGTGTGTAGAATTCGTTTCATTCGTAGAATGAGCAAGGAAATATGTAAATCTGGACGTAGGTGCTAACATCTGGCAAATGAGTCGGGTCGGGTTATAGAAGTAACCTTCCCCTGATTTCGGAGAGATATATACTCCAGAATTCTAACTTAATTCATCCAGTACAGCCAGAAAGACTAGAACCATCTAGCTTTCGATTCCTAAGATCTCTGTTAATAGAAGCATCATTTAGTTGGTCGATTGGAGATCGTTTTACTTCTGCGCTAATGGTAGATATATATATCTAGTAGTGTTGAGTGATTTTAGTGGTAGATCGCCTATTTCATTTTTACATAGTTTAATTTCTGTGCAGAGTGATTAAATGATAATTCTCTAAAGTTTACTGTGTTACAGTGGATAGCAAATAAATTAAAATTTCTAGCTAAAACTCGTACAGCTATAAATAAATTTAATTTAATTGCTAGTAACCAGTCCGAGAATAGTTTTACCATCTAAATTAATGCACTGATTCATCATTGAGTATTGACGAAATACGTATGTATTTCTAATTCATGATAATTGATTTTTGTAATGACTATAATTTATTTCACGGAAGTTTAAACGATGAGACAAGCGCTAAGCTTATAGTCTAACTTAAAGTTAATAACCGAAGTGACTATTATGTTTTACGCGAGGGTAGGATAGGATGTGTATAATATTATGTTTAAGTATTCTGTATGTTTCGTTTTCTTTATACAGTATTCTGGGTAAAGCCTAACATCTACCAGAGGTTTCAGTATATGAGAAGAACCTAGAAGAAACATTTTTGTAATTTAAATAAGTGAGTTTCCAAGTTACAACCTGTCTGGCATTGTGTTTGCATCCAGAAAAAAGACAGAGTACTCATCTCACAAACTTTAATACTAAATGCAATAACTGGGCCTATCGAGCCAGATTATAATTCTTCCCAAAAAAATCTCATTGTACATTCAGCCCCTGTGGCGAGAGAAATTACAAACAGTAACATTTCCGACGTTTTTGACTAATTGTGGTGTGACCAAGAATTTTACATTTGAGAGAAGTTACCAACTTGTCATTTTCCTAAGTAGTGGAAACCTCATGATTCTGACACTGTGAGCCCGTTTAAAATTTCTTACCCGAACTGATTCAAGTGACATTAACAGTAATCTTAAAATATAGTTGTGAAGTGAATGCTCCCCCGGAACATTGGAAGAAACCTGTATCTGCAGAGCTGGGATTCTCTTTATCAAAAGAATACAGATTCACTGTAGAGAAGTGTCCTGAAGTTTAAGCCAGAATGCGAAAAACATCACGTTTGTAGGTAAGAAAGTATGTCAGGGGCCCCTGCTGAATGAACAGAGAGAAAGCAGAACGAGTGATTCTTTCATTTTTTATATTCACTTTGAAATATCTTTATGCAATTTTTGTTGCAAATGCTGATTTCCTCTTAGGATAGATTAATATATCAACTCTGTTCTTAACTGTAGAGGGAAATCCTAGACCATAGCGTATAAATCTGTGACTCTTTGGGGCTATAACTTTTCTTCTAACGGGATCGTGCGCTAAACAGAGGGGGAAAGGATTACACCTATGGGTCTATTATTTTTTTAGTAATTCATTAACATATGTGTATTTATATGTGCTTGATAAGCAAACTTATTTGTAGTGGAAAATTTTCTTTATGTTAATAAATTTTACATAAACTTTATTCAAGTGTGTCGGTCAGCTCGTTCCAAAATATCTATATTCCATTGTTATAGTTTTTTCACGTCTGTGCGTCTAACTGTCGTCACTTATGTGTGTGTGTATGTGAATGGTATATATAGATTACTATATATGTTCTAATAGACGGTCTGACTAAACTAGTTCTGTTATAGAGATAGGCTGAAAGATAGAAGACTCTCGATTTCAGGGACAGATTCTAATTAGTTTCCACCATCTCACTCGTGAAAATCTATTTTCTGTACATTACCTCTCACTGAGCTATCATCTGTTCTATTTCTATTCAGAAGGGACCAATCTATGTCTTAATTCCCCTATCGAAAATCTACGACGATGTGGAAGATACAACATGAAGATAAACACATAAAAGACAGAAACTATGAACATAGCAGATCGCCAGGCCCACTTAACATACATATAAACAACAGGCTTAAGCGGGTTCTAGAGTTCAAATACCTGGGAAGCATTTGGACTGAAAACGAAATACTTGACAAGCAGATTAATTAAAACAAAATGTCAAAAAGCCAGGGCATTGACTTACCAACTGTCACCACAACTGAAACATCAAAGAACATCAGTATGGAAATTAAACAACAGTTGATATATAGTATATAGTTATCAGCTTTTTGCTATTAGTGTCAAATATGGTCCCTCACCCAAGCACGTAAGAGAAAAATCACACCCTGGGAGATGAGATGTTTAAGAAAAGCCATTAATGTTAGCAGAAAAGACAGAATGAGAAATGATGACATTATGAAAATTGTAGGACCTACATCCTACAGCAAGTATATAGAAATACAGAAAATTTAAATGGTTTTGCCATCTTATGAGAATAGTGCCTGATAAACTACTACTACGCGGCGACGACAGCAGAAGATCTGGTTTCAGAGCATTGGGAAGACCAAGAGACAGACTGACAGACAACATCATACACATACTGTAACAACAGCTGACAGCAGCCCACGGGATACACTTGACTCAAGAAAGCACACTTCAGCTCCCTACTACGCTTCATGGCAATGGTGGAAGGGAGAAGTAGGTCAAGTATTGAACTCGGAAATTGTTTTCTTCAAAATTTCTATTGGAAAACAAATTGTACACTTCTTTGTTGACAAAACTGCTTGGTCTATACTCGAAGCAAATACGCATTTGTATTATTCAAACGTTGACAGAATTGGAATTATGTAGTAAACTGATTCATTATAAATGTCAGTTTTATTTATTTTTAGATGTCAAATTTATTTTAAAAAGAAATCAGTTTATTTCCATCAAGTTTCAAGATTATATATAAAAGTTAAAAAAAAAAAAGAAAGTAATCGGTGCTTCTGAAGTAACACGTCTTTAGTGATAATACTAGTATATAACAAGCAGGTATATTATGACAAAGATTATTACGTTTTTTGTTTAATACAGTACTTTTTGAAGGCCACACAAAGAAACTTTTGATTGCTCCAACAGAAATAGCAAGTTTAGCAAAACAAAAAATTCAAATCTACCTTTATTTTAAAAAAATAAAATAAAATTTCCTAGTTAGGCTAGGCGCTCCGTTCAACCAAGACACAGAGTACATCGATTATATTAGGGCGCTGATTGATAGCCGATATACGAACATTTAAATTTGGGCTCTTGGTAAACGTTTTGGGCTTTAAGGTTAATTTTAAAGAATCTGCCCTAGGCTGCGAAATAAGATGTGGTTGCAGCAGTATATATATTTTGGAAAAATAAAATGAATCAAAAGCCTGACTGAATTCTTCTAGTTTAAATGACATTTAAATTGTTTCAGACTTCTTGAATAAATAATGTTTCTTTTTCTAAGTTACATTGTGCATTATTTTAACTCAAAAGAAGAAAAAAAATTAAGTCGAGCTCGGATCCGAGCCGAAGTGGGGCTGGAGCAGTCATCGTCGTCGCCAGAGCAGAGCTAGAGCAGCGCAATTTAAACATTTGACTGCTTTAAATTCCTTGATTTGTGAATCCAGCTTTTACATACATCTTTCCTTTTATATGCCGCTTCCCAACACGAGACAGGGTCTAACCCTTGCCCCTAACCCGCGAAATGCTTTCGCATTTTCCCTACAAACAAAAAGAACAAAATCAATCAATCAATCAATCAATCAATAAAAAGTGTTAACATTCACGGCTAAATTTTTGTCTTTGATCTCGTCGGACTTTTATCTTGATGCTTTTGTTTTATTTTTTTAAAAATCTAATTTAAATCAACAGTACCGTTTATTTAGTCTGCATTTTGTTTTTAAAGTGTGTAATACATGATTATATACATATATATATGGTCGTCCACATATAAGGTCATGCAATTTTTGCCATTTTTAACCCCACCTCCCCCTGGTGTCACACTTCATCACAAAAACCCAGAACCCCCCTCTTATATGACGTCACACATACCTTATGGCCCCCCCCCCCCCCGCCTCCCCATTTTTTTTTTTGTCTACTGAAAATTCATTCATAACCCTCCACTCCCAAAGGAGCATAGGCCTTCAACAAACACATGCCAAGTCCTCCTGTCCCGTGCCATCATCTCAAGTTCTTTCCATGTTCTCCTCATCATTTTCACCTCTGTTTCCAACTCTCTTCTCCATGTACTTCTTGGTCTTCCTCTGCCTCTCTTGCCCTGGGGGTTCCAGAACCAGGACTGCCTTGTAATGCTATCAACAGGTTTCCTCAGTGTGTGTCCTATCCATCGCCATCGTCTTCTTCTCATCTCTTGTTCCACTGGCACTTGTCTAGTTCTTGTCATCAGTTCCACGTTGGTAACCTTGTCATACCATTTTAATCCCTCTATTCTACGCAAGCACCCATTTATGAAAGTCTGTAGCTTTTTGGTTGTTGTCTTTGTTGTTCTCCATGTCTCAGAGCCATACAATAGGACTGACTTCACATTTGAGTTGAAGATTCTTATTTTCGTGTGGTATCCGATTTCTCTTGATCTCCATATATTTCCCAATGCAATGAAAGCTCCTCTTGCCTTTTGTATTCTTATTTTGATATCGCTGTCTGTCCCTCCAACTTTGTCTATATTACTGCCAAGATATGTGTATGATTCTACATCTTGAATTGGTGTTTCTTCAAGTTCAACCCTGTTATCATTACCTGCATTTATTCTCATTATTTTTGTCTTTTCCCTGTGTATTTTCAGACCCAATTGCTGTGACCTCTCATCGAGTGTTTTCAATTTGTCCTGCATCTGATTACGGTTATGGGACAGAAGAGCCAAGTCATCAGCAAAATCCAGATCATCCAACTGCTTAGTCAGAGTCCACTGGATTCCATTTCTGTTGTGTGTTGTCGATGATCTCATAACCCAATCTATTGCCAGCAAGAAAAGAAATGGAGACAAGAGGCATCCCTGTCGCACTCCTGTTCTTATCCCAAACGGTTCTGTAAGCTGTCCTTCGTGAAGAACTCTGCATGTCATGTCTTCATATGTTTTCTTTATTAAATTAATGATCTTCAGGGGAACTCCATAATGCCTCATCAATTTCCAAAGTGATTCTCTGTCTACACTGTCAAATGCCTTTTCGTAGTCCACAAATCCGATGTATAGTGGTGAATTCCATTCCAGACTTTGTTCAACTATTATTCTCAAAGTGGCTATCTGGTCTGTACATGATCTGTTTTGTCGAAAACCTGCTTGTTCATCTCTCAGTTTCTTGTCTATGGACTCCTTTAATCTCTCAAGGATAATCCTGTTTAACACTTTTCCTGGCACTGATAGTAACATTATTCCTCTATAATTTGTGCACTCTTGTAAATTTCCCTTCTTAGGCAACTTAACCAGATATCCTTCCTTCCATTCTGCTGGTATCTCTTCCTTTTCCCAGACTTTACCAAGTAATTTATATAACATCTCTGTAGCCGTGTCGATATCTGCTTTGATGGCCTCTGCTGGAATGCCATCAGGTCCAGACGCTTTTCCCTCTCTTAGAAGCTTTATGGCTTTCTTTATTTCTTCCTTCGTTGGTCTTTCACCGTTAATTTGTAGCTCTTCTTCTGCTGGCTGGATGTCCGGCGGGTTTTGTGGAGCTGGTCTATTGAGAAGGTCCCCAAAATATTCTGTCCACCTCTTCATTTGCTCTTGTATATTGCTGAGCAGTTTCCCATTCTTGTCTTTTATGAGGCAACTTGTTTGCTTGTATTTCCTTGTTAGCTTCTCTACTGAAAATAATGTAATCGAATTGTAAATTAGTTAACTAGCGCAGACTAAATAACAATCTTTTGAGTAAAATAGTGTTTTTTTTTTCCTTGCGTCTGTTTTTTTGCTGTAATACCCTGTTCAACCAAAACCCATTGAAGGGTTGCAAACGGTTATATTGGGGTATATAGTGTGTTAACATCTTCGCTGGTATCACTTTCCTAGTCCTGGAAATGACTGGCCCTGAAAAGGACCACTAGCTGCCTGGTTGGTCCCTACTCGTTGTTGTCTGTTTCGGCTGTGTGTTGTTCATTACTGTCTTTAGTATATTTGGTAAGAGGTCCTTTAGCGTTTCGGTGATTATTTTGTCTTCCGCTTCTTTTCTTCTTTCTTGATAGCTTTTTGGTAGGCGTTCCTCTACGGCTTCGGTGGTTATTTTGTCTTTAGTGTCTTTGCTTCTTTCTCGTCCTTGATTGTGTTTTGTTACGATATCCTCGATGATCCTTCTCTCTGTTTCAATTTTCTTGAGGATTTCTTCGTTTTCTTCCTTTAGCTTATAAAAAATAGTGTTCAATTAATCAGGCTTTTACAATAACTACTTTGTTGATTAAATGCTGCTGAATATAGTTAAAATATCGCTCATTTTGGCTTCATTTAATGTAAAACAATACAAAATAAATTAAATGTAAAGTAAACATATCCTTAACTTCAGTTCTTACTTAAAGTTTCATGAAATAATGTTAAACTTGAGAGAAAATCCACAAAAATTCAAGGGTTTTAAAACTGAAGTCTTATCAATGGGTGATTTCTCTTCGCTATCATTATCCGACGGCAAAATAAGATGCTTCTCCACCGAACGAACTAGAAATCCATTATCTTCCAGATTAACATTGGTCAGATTTAAAGAAGTGTATTACATTATATTAAAAGTAAGTTATTGTTGTAAGTGTATACAATTATTTTAAAAATAGTTTACAACAGTTAATGGTTATAACTAGGGTTGTGGAATCGGCAAAAAAGTTTTCCGACTCCGACTAATGAAATTTTAGAAGTCGGACTTCGAGTGCCGTGTCAGTTTTTTACTAGTCATATGGCATAAAATTATGCAATTATATAGAGTTACGTTTATGTGTCGTATATTTGTGAATAAATGACTATGTGGCTTTCGTAGATTACATTTTTAACCATTCACTCATTAATACAGCAATACAAAAATACTCAAAAGTATTTAAACTATGATCATTTTTATTTAAATAGAATTGGTCCTTTAAAAAAAGGATCGCATCTAATAGGTCAGGAAGGCATCATGGCTGCTCTAAAATCAGATAAAGTGTACTAAGTCAATAATAACCAACTACTTTGAAGTGTTAGTACAATTTTTTAAAGCTCCACCCTCCTCCCCGCCCTTTACATGAATCAAACGTGGATCTGCCTTGTTTTAAGTCTCATAGGAGTCGGGACGTATTTTACCGACTCCGACGCACTAAAATAACAACCTACTCCTACTCCACCAAAATACGACCGACTCCACGACTCCAATTCCCGACTCCACAACCCTGGTTACAACAATTATCCGATATTTCAGCTGAGGTTATAATAATAAGATAAGTCGTCCATGAGGCAGTTGTTAACTATCGCAGACAAAAGCAGACTTTGAGTACAAGGGTTAAAAAAATCCCACTCCTTTTTTTGTGTGTGACGTCACATTTTTGCAAACTCCCCTCCCCCTATCGTCACACAATTTTAGAAAAACCCCTCCCCCTCACTACGCGACGTCATATGTGGACGACCCGTATATATATATATATATATATATATATATATATATATATATATATATATATATATATATATATATATATATATATATATATATTTATATATATATATATATATATATATATATATATATATATATATATATATATATATATGTTGCGTGATAAATTCTCGCAACATCGTTTTATTTCAATATCTATTTTATAACGCAAGGGCAACAACTGCTTGAAATTTATAGTCACTTTTCTCGGTAAGCATTTGTCTTCTCGCGTTGGTATCGAATGCAGTTAAGTTTGAGCTGTGGTCATTTTGCGCTGGACTGCGCATGACTTGTCTTGCTTCTTGGTCGATCGGTTTCCGCCCACCACGAGTGGAGTGAGCGATTTGGAATGGCGAAAGAGATGCCTCGTTGAAGAGGGGATCTCCGCTATTTTTTTGTTCTGTCAGGAATGTGAGAGTCCTCTTATGGATATTTCGTTTATTCGAGATAATACCTCTAGTGTATTTGCACATGCCGGGAGGCATAATATTTCTGTGTATTTCCGGAAGGCAAGGTAAATTAACATTTTCATTAACTCTATCGATTTTTGGTCGTGAACGATTTCTGGTTCATAGCCTGTCTTCGAAAGTCGTCGTCACGAGATGTTTTCCTAGCTCACATGTCGCTGTATTGTACTGCATCGGTTGATGCAGGTACCAAGGACCATTACTTGCTACTTCGTTAAATGAACTAGGTTTGGAAAACCTTTATTATCTAGAGGATATTTTTGAGGACATTATTTATACTTCGGCAGACGTGTCTGTCTTGCTGAAGTCAAACTAAGGAGAGTGAACTGATCTCATACATCTGGTTATCTCCTGGCTGTTATAGAAAGGGATGGAGTTTTTCACCTGACTACATTTACAGCACTTTGAAATATAACATGCATCTGACTCATCATTGTAATGCTGTCTACCGTCTATTGCTGTATTGAATGTTGCTGTGATAATGACTGTTTGATGTGCCTACATATCCGCGTAACCATTTTGTCACTGTGGCGTCCACAATAAATAATGAAGAAAAACGTCAACGGCTGTTACAAGAATCATTGACTTTATACGTCGTGAGTTTACTGACGTCCTATGTGGATTGCCCTGTTATTTTTGTATGAACATTGTTTTGACTGAACACATCTGCACACCACACAAAACCAGACATGCGGATACCATCCATCATCATATGGCATCACGCATCATTTGGTGGCCATAAGCTGGTTTGATTCTGGTACCAGCAAACACGGGGTCCCTTACCCACTTCATTTTCAACAAGAATTCATCAGCATCCTTCAAGAAATTAACATTCTTCAATACAGTCAACATCTTCAAAATTTTCAAAGTACTCGGCGTTGCCCGGTAAAAGTCAAAATTTCAACTTTTTGACGAAAACAAGAATTTGACAGTACCCGGCGTTGTTACATGTTGCCGGATAACTCGGACTGCTGTTATCTTTTACGCAAGTCAAGCAAGTTGCTGCTGTCAAGGTTCCAGTGCTGTCGTTTTTGTGAAGGTCAAGTGCCGGTTGAAACGGGTTGTTTTCTGAAGAAGGCCAAGTACCGATTGCCATCAACTTACTTTTGGATTAGAAGGTCAAGTGCCGAAACAACTCAACACACAGTATTTCAGAAGCTCTTGTACCATCGTGTTAGCAGTGGAAGCAGTTCAGATGTGCCATCATCGTTGGAGCTTCGCTCTTTAGGACGTTGATTGACATCCGTTTTCTGCTGTTCTACGATTGGAAGCCTATAAGTTAAGTGGCCTGTTTGTATGTAAACTGTGCCCTTATACTTCTGCTGAGTCTTCTGTGTATCATCTCATTCTATATGTTATATGTTTATATGTTATTCGTATATTTATATGTTTATATTTCAGCGGGTTCTCGGTTGGGTGGTGTCTCCGTTAGATTATGCCACGTCATAGAGGTCATCTATTGTGAGCGTTTTCTGTAAGGTTTGCAAATTTCCGATACTGGAATTTGCTAAGCGACTTCTGTTGCTATTTATGTTAGCTGTGATGACATGTTTTAATATTGTTTTCGTTATTATTTCGCATTCTTTAGTTTTGTTTTGATTTGTTTGTATTTGTTAGCCTACTCTTGTCTATAATTTAGTTTCATACAACATTTTTGTTTATACACTGTGGTGTCATGTATTTTGTTTAATTCTATCGCAGATATCGTCACATTTTTTGTGATATTTCATTAATTTCTGCTTTATTTTTAGTTGATTTCTGCGAACGTTTTTGTATTGTTGCTGATCTTTGTTATTGTTTACATTGTTATTGTTTACATTGTTTGTATTGTTTACATTTTCAATGTTTACATTCTGCATGTGTTTACATAGTCATTGTTTACAGTTATAGTAATTAGTTAATGGGCTATGCTAATGCACTGTTACTACTACACTGATGATAAATGAATGATGAATAGTGTCGTGCACTATTGAATGAGAAGTGCACTTATGATCAAGAATTGATTGTTGATATTTCATATACAAGTTCTTTGATTGGAGACTTGTTTCCCACAGAGACTGGGATAATATAAGGTGATGTGAATATACAAGTGCTTAATTAAGACTTGTTACACTTAGGTTTGAAATAAATTAGTTAATTATTTCAGGTTTTGGACTTATATATTACTCATCATGTCTACATTTGAGCACTTTATTGAGCAGGGGTAAATTGCTTGGGAAGACTGGTGATAAGTTAGAAGAATTTGCAACTGCTCGATATGATAAAGCAATGGAAGCTGAACAAAAGAAACTGCAGATGGAAGCTGAACAAAAGAAACTGCAGATGCAGGTGGATGAAAAGAGATTCCAAATGGAAATGGAAAAACAAAAAAGGGAATCAGAAGCTGAGGAGAGAAAACTCCAGCTACAGCTAGAAGCTGAAAGACTTCAAAAAGAGGCTGAGAATAAAAGACTTGAAAAAGAGGCTGAAAATAAAAGACTTGAAAAAGAAGCTGAAAATGAAAGACTTCAAAAAGAGGCTCAGGCTGAGGAAAGAAGATTACAGAGAGAGTCTGATGAGAGGAAAGAGAAAGCAAAAATGGAACATGAAGAAAAGGTCTTAGCTTTAGAGTTGGAAAAATTGAAATTGACGATCATGAGTAATGGTAATGATTCAAACAAGGGTTCATCTTCTGGTAAGGCTAATAATGATACTTTTAAGATTAAGTTACCAACATTTAGTCCTTCCAGTGATGACATAATGTTCTATCTGGACAGATTTGAACAAGCATGTACAGCTCATAACATAGACAAAGCAAAATATGTTTATCAGTTATCAGGGATACTGACAGGTAAAGCTCTAAGTGTATTAAATATGGTGGATGAACCTGACAAGAACAATTATGAGGTTGTCAGGGCCGCTTTGTTAAAGAAATATCAGCTTAACGAAGACGGCTATCGTCTACAATTTAAAAAAACATGTTACCTGAAAATGGAGTTGAATTCTCCGAGTTTATTGCAAGAATACGCATTACTTTCTCACGATGGGTTGAACTATCTAAGACGGAAAAAACTTATGAAGGACTTATGGACTTAATACTTAGAGACAAAGTCATGTCGTCTGTCAATGAGTCTTTCCTTGCTTTCCTTCATGAACGTAAACCTAAAACAATAAAAGAAATGGAAGATTTCTGTTGCCAATACGTAACTGCGCACCCACACATAACCATGGGTAACTCTAAGGTGAAAGAAGGTTTACCAGTTGCTTCGGCAGCTCCGTATGGCCAAAACTTTGCTCGTAGATTCCAACAAAATTTTGATAGAAAGAGTAGCGGTAATTTCTGTCAAAATCATGGAAATCAATTTCATGGTGATTCTTCTTCGAAGAATTGGAGACAACCTGATAGTGGTCGTTACTATCACCCTAATAATTATAGGCATTTCAAAAGAGGATATGGTAATAGAGGTTATTCCTGCCGAAGACCTCAGAACCAAACAAATAGATGTTCGCATCAATGTGAACATGATAGTAATCGTGGAAACTGGAATTCGAACCAGGATAACAATTACAATAGAGACAATAATAACTGCAGAGATAATAATAACTTTGATAACTTCAGAGGTAATAATAGTCGGGGTAGATCTCAACACAAAAAAAAAGAGATATCAGCAGGCTAATGCTGTACAACAGGAAACTGAGGGAGCCTGTAATCATGTTGTTGATAGTAAAAACTTTGACGCTGTCACTGTTCTGCTTTTGACTTTGAGAGAGCAAACAAATGCCCCCAATGCAGTACTTTATTCGAACCGGGTACCATAACTACTTTGAGTTGTGGTCACCCACTTCCCGCTCTTCCTGCTGCTGTTGCGCATGACGGGAGGGGTTCTTTAATCCTACATAAGGGTCTTGTTAATGATACTCCGGTCTCACTACTTTTCGATTCCGGATGCACCACTATTGGTGTTAGACAATCGCTTGTACATCCATCTTGTGCTACAGGAAGGGTTATTAAATGTGTCACATTTGGCGGCACTCTAGAAAAATATCCTACTGCTGTAATTCGCATTGCCACTCCTTTCTTTACTGGAGATGTGCATGCTTGTCTCTTACCTAATCCTATTGCGGACCTTATTATTGGTCATATTCACGGAGTTAGGGAGTGTACCCCACAGCAGATTGCTGCTTGGGAAGATAATAACATGCAAGCTACAAATGCAGTAGTTACAAGAGCACAAGCTCTACAAACACCCGAAACTTCACTGAATAGTGATAATGAAGTTGATAGCCAAGATAGTCACTTAGTAATTACTCGTGACTCTTTCATAAAATTGCAAGAAGAAGATCCTTCTTTAAAAAAATTCTTCATTCTTGCGAAGAAAGGTGATCCGAATCAGGATACAAATAGAAAATCTTGGATTGCAATGAGAAACGGCGTACTTGTACGTATGGTACAAGATTCGACTACGTCGGCACATTCGCAAATTCTTGTTCCCAAGAGCATGAGAGTCCAAATATTACAACATGCTCATGACTCGCAATGTGCTGGACATATGGGTTTTGCCCGTACGAAGTCGAGAGTCCTTGCGGCTTTCTTTTTGGCCTTTTGTCAATAAGGACATTCGTATTTACTGCCGATCATGCAAGGTATGTCAGGAGGTCAAATCTAGAGGACCACGACATGCTGCGCCTATCCAGGCTGCTGACATTCCTATTCGGCCGTTTCAGAAAATGGCCATAGATATTATTGGCCCCTTTAAGGTCAAGTCGGCCAGAGGACATCAGTTTATCCTTACATGTGTCGCTATGTGCACACGTTGGCCAGAGGCTATTCCTCTTAAGAGCATATCTACTACAGATATCGCAGATGCTCTTTGGTTGATATTTTCTCGCTTGGGGTTCCCCAGAGAAATATTGTCAGACCATGGCACTCAACTCATATCTGACACTATGTCACAGGTAATGTCTACCTTACATATTGAACGATCTCTCAGTAGTATCTACCATCCTATGTCTAATGGGTTAGTTGAGCGTCTGAATAGAACGCTCAAGACTTTGCTTGGTAAGATAACTGAAGATCATCCTCAAGATTGGGACAGGGTTTTACCCGCGGCTCTCTTTGCCTATAGAGAAGTCCCTAATGAACACACAGGATTTTCTCCCTTCGAACTTGTCTTTGGCGCGCGTCCACGCGGCCCTATGTCTTTATTACACGATCTCATCACTGCCGATGATATTAGCGATGAAACTCAATCCTCATATGAGTATGTCATTGCTCTTAGACAAAAGATCATTGAGGCATGTAAGCTAGCAACTGCTTCATCAGAAATTGCTAAAGAGAAGGCAAGGCAGTTTGCTAACAAGAATAGATGTCTACGACAACTTTGTCCAGGTGACAAAGCATTCGTCCTACTCCCCAGTAGGGAAAATAGACTTCTTATTGCATGGAAAGGTCCGTATGCAATAGTCTCTCGGATTTCCGATGTTGACTATGTGGTCGATATTGATGGAAAGCATAAAACTTTCCACATAAACATGCTTTCGGAATTTCACGAACGTCCGGACTATTTGCTGCCTATTTTCCAGGCAACGGATGATGCTCCTGCACCTCACGGTCATTATTCATCCCTGTCTGTCATTCAGGATGAGGAAGCTACCTTCTCTGATGTCAACCTTCCCCTTCCAGTGGTTCCATTACATTCCACGGAATCTTGGAAAAACGTTTCTGTTTCTCCTAATCTTTCTGGTGACGAACATCGACAAGTCTCGTCGATGTTACAAACATTTCAGGATGTTCTCACTGACATTCCTGGACACACAGATGTCATAGAACATGACATAATTCTTACCGACAATAATCCAATTAGGGTTAGGCCGTATCCTATTCCTATACACTTTCAGTCGCAAGTGGAAAAGGAATTGGATGAAATGATTCAATTAAATATAATTGAACCATCGACTTCACCATATTCTTCTTCCATGGTTATTGTCCGGAAGAAGGATAAGAGCATACGAATTTGTGTTGATTATCGCAAATTGAATCAGGTCACAAAGTTCGATGCTGAACCGATGCCTTTGTTAGAAGATCTACTGATTAGACTTTCTAATTCTAGATTCTTCACTAAACTTGACTTGTCTAAAGGTTATTGGCAAGTGCCTTTAGCAGAGCATGCCAAACCTCTTACTGCTTTTTCTACACCTAGGGGTCTATTTCAATGGAATGTTATGCCTTTTGGTCTCATGAACGCCCCTGCCACTTTCGTTCGCATGATGCGTCGAATTCTGTCACATCGTTTGGATGTCATCGCATACTTAGATGACATCTGTCTCTTCAGTGATACCTGGGAAGATCACTATTTAGGGTTATATGACTTACTGTCCACTCTACGTGAGAATAATTTGACAGCAAAACCTTCTAAAGCTTTTGTTGGTTTTGGTGAAATCTCTTTCCTGGGTCATCGTGTTGGTCATGGTCTCTTGAAGACAGAAGACCACAATACGTCCAAAATACTGAACATCTCTGTTCCTAAAACGAAGAAACAAGTTAGGAGTCTCTTAGGTTTAATTCAATTTTATGGGAGATTTATTCTAAATTTATCTTCGATCATGGCACCTCTCTCAACATTGTTGAAGAAAGGTTCGCCTAATCTGGTCCGTTGGTCTGAAGAATGCCAATCTTCACTAGACCAAATCAAGAATATATTTTCTTCTCCTCCCATCTTAAGATTACCTACTCTTGATAGGACTTTTGTTCTTCGGAGTGATGCTTCATCCACTGGGATTGGAGCAGCACTGATGCAAGAATATGCAAATACTCTGCATCCTGTTATGTACATTTCTAGAGAACTAAATGCGGCAGAGAGGAACTACTCGGTTTTAGACCGTGAGTTGTTAGCGATGGTTTGGTCAATTCTAAAGCTACAAAGATTCCTCCTGGGCGCACATTTCATTCTAGAGACTGATCAGAAAGCTCTTACAGCTATTCAGACTAAGAATTTGAAGAGTTCGAGATCCACTCGATATGCTATAGCTCTTCAACCTTTTCACTTCACGGTACGAGCTATCCGTGGTGCGGATAATGTGATGGCTGACATTTTGTCTAGATGCCCACATGACTCCAACTAATACTTCTGTCCTATATTTCCATATATTACAGAGTCATAACACACCTATATTTCTACAATAGATTAGCACATCTGTACTTACTTTATATGTACACACTATCGTGCTTTGTTGTCATCTTCTTCTGTTCGTTTTTTAAGATGATAGAGGAGGACTGAGTAGTTAATATAAGGGCCGTTAGTTTACTAAACAGCCACAATTATTAATAATGTATTGTACCTTATGAAGCATATTAGTTATTAATTAGCATTATATTGCTTGTACTTTCTCATAATGTCATTGTTGAGCTGAGGACTTACCTTACTAGTATCAAGCATGACGAGTTCTAGATTGTGTACTTACCCTCGGAATACCAGAGCATATGTCCTGGATCGTCATGTAGTTTAACTTTACTATGTACTTATGTCATTACATGTCAAAGAATGTACTATTTAAATTTTCCTATCAGATTTGTACATCCATTTTTAAAGACAATATTAGAGTATGCTGTTTAATGATGATTATAGTAACTTGCATACGTATATTGTGTTTACATGCTAACGTGATGTGTGTTGGTGACACCTCCCCGATGTGAATATTTTTTGAGACATATTTATTTTTCTGTTGAGGTATATCCTCACCAGACACTCTATAATTAGCCTATTGTTTGGCAATTTAGTTAATTATCAGCGCATAATTCGTGCGTTTTGAGCCGCTTATCGCATGCTCTTTGATATTGAAAAAAAAATATGTTCCACATTTTTTTTTTATCGGGAGGAGGTGGTGATATGTTGCGTGATAAATTCTCGCAACATCGTTTTATTTCAATATCTATTTTATAACGCAAGGGCAACAACTGCTTGAAATTTATAGTCACTTTTCTCGGTAAGCATTTGTCTTCTCGCGTTGGTATCGAATGCAGTTAAGTTTGAGCTGTGGTCATTTTGCGCTGGACTGCGCATGACTTGTCTTGCTTCTTGGTCGATCGGTTTCCGCCCACCACGAGTGGAGTGAGCGATTTGGAATGGCGAAAGAGATGCCTCGTTGAAGAGGGGATCTCCGCTATTTTTTTGTTCTGTCAGGAATGTGAGAGTCCTCTTATGGATATTTCGTTTATTCGAGATAATACCTCTAGTGTATTTGCACATGCCGGGAGGCATAATATTTCTGTGTATTTCCGGAAGGCAAGGTAAATTAACATTTTCATTAACTCTATCGATTTTTGGTCGTGAACGATTTCTGGTTCATAGCCTGTCTTCGAAAGTCGTCGTCACGAGATGTTTTCCTAGCTCACATGTCGCTGTATTGTACTGCATCGGTTGATGCAGGTACCAAGGACCATTACTTGCTACTTCGTTAAATGAACTAGGTTTGGAAAACCTTTATTATCTAGAGGATATTTTTGAGGACATTATTTATACTTCGGCAGACGTGTCTGTCTTGCTGAAGTCAAACTAAGGAGAGTGAACTGATCTCATACATCTGGTTATCTCCTGGCTGTTATAGAAAGGGATGGAGTTTTTCACCTGACTACATTTACAGCACTTTGAAATATAACATGCATCTGACTCATCATTGTAATGCTGTCTACCGTCTATTGCTGTATTGAATGTTGCTGTGATAATGACTGTTTGATGTGCCTACATATCCGCGTAACCATTTTGTCACTGTGGCGTCCACAATAAATAATGAAGAAAAACGTCAACGGCTGTTACAAGAATCATTGACTTTATACGTCGTGAGTTTACTGACGTCCTATGTGGATTGCCCTGTTATTTTTGTATGAACATTGTTTTGACTGAACACATCTGCACACCACACAAAACCAGACATGCGGATACCATCCATCATCATATGGCATCACGCATCAATATATATATATATATATATATATATATATATATATATATATATATATATATATATATATAATTAATGTCGTCCGCGAGGGAGTTGTGTACTAAGGCGGATAAAAGTAGACAGGAATGAAGTTATAACGTCTTATGTGTTCAGACATGAAAAGAAGCGATCCTCACTCGTATTTTTGTGTGACGTCACATTTCCCGTCATCACACTTCGTCACAACATTTTTTACCCCTTCCCCCCTATTTCCCCCTTAGCTGCGTGACGTCATATGTGGACAACCCCTACGTCGACAGGATTGGCCTTCATCAACCCCGTTCACGGAAAAGCTGTGTGGCGATGAGAGAAATCTCAGGCAGATTACCAACTTTATGAGAGAAATAAATGTAATTATATGACAGCGAACGAAGAAAAGGATTACTGTACACATTACTGGGAGAGTTCTAAATTGTTGTCTCCACCAGCAGATTAGGAAAATACAGATCTCAATCTCCGCCTTCCCATCTTTCGCGTTGTCAGTTAATAAAGTTTATGAAATTCGGTAAAAGGAAGTTTCCCCTGTACCATAACTAGTGCTTGAAGAGCAGATTCCGCATGAACTGCAAAATAGCGCGAACAATAACTGCGATCAAGAGATCAAAGCAACAGCTGTTGCTCTATCCCTTTAACTGCGACGATTATCAATAAGGTTTACACCAGCATGGGCACAGCGTACGGCCAATAACAATAGCATGAACATTTATAATAACTGCAGCAATATTCGAATAATTAAAACGGATAAGATCAAATGTGCTGTATAGGTTTTAAGTCAATATTTGGCTCAACAATGGCTTTATTTTCAGACACCAAAATATGTTTTTCAAATTAGACAGTTTACATATTGTCATAAGTCAGTTCTCATAAATCCAGAAATCTTTTTTTTTAATTTTAAACAAAAGAAAAGAAAAGAAAAAGAAATAGAAATAGATGTTATCGGTTATTAAAGAATGAACATTCAACTCTGATATAATTACAAATGTATAGTCTGCACCACCCACATTGCTAAAAGCAGGGGAAATATTTACACTAGGTAATTATAATTGTCTTATAGATTGGGGGTCGAGGGGAGGGAACGGGCCTCCCATACGCACGATTTAGTGCCGCAACAATCACTCCACCACTCAAAGTTTGCCCGCCGCTTGTTGTAGCGGCGTACCACTTTATCACAAGGATCCACAGATCAAAAAATGGGAAGACCAGATGTGCCTCACTTTGCATTGTTGATGCTTAATGCCTTTTCACTCGATTAACCATCACAACAGCTTATTTGTTATCGGATTAGAACTGAAACATAAATTTCAGAAGCAGTTTTTGTTTATGCAGCACACATTTAAATATTTGTGGCTGAAAGGCAATAAATTTAGAAAAATTAACCACCAGACTCGGACAGATAAAAGGAGTTAACAAAAAAAAGACATATGATGAGGGCAGTTAAATAAATGTGTACTTGACGGTTGAATATGAGGGATGATAATGGCTTCCTGTACTGGGGCAAAATACAAAAAAATAAAAATCATGAACACAATTTGTTTGACAAGAGCTTTGTTGTATCACACCTGCTTGTACTTACACATCAAGCCATCGGTTCAGATTGCACTGACTGTTAACAATACCAGCTAAGTGGCTTGTTAATAACGTACGTCTATGTACAGTAACATTGTCTCATGGTTCATGCTATTGGGACAACACGGTTTAAACAGGTCATAAATGTGTCATTCTCTTTTCCTGTGTTGTTGTTACGCGTGCAAGTTTTTTTGTTATGTGAAAAAAGACTATAAAATAACAACAAATAATAGGTATCGGGAAAGTTTTCCTAAGGTAATGGAAAGGGGTGGGGGGCGCGGCGCAACGTTACAACTAAAAAGCCTTCGTCATGGACAAGACCCTAAAAAGGAGCATAGAAATGAAAGTGAAAACTAATCTAAATGCATTCAAATTTTAAACAGAAGTATGAATGGCTCTAGTAAATGTATCACATAAATCATAGATTGCATGTGAAGACACAGCAAAGATGGTACATCAAAAAGAAATCTTCCCACCTTGTCAGTGCCTCAGTTTCGGCGTATGTTGTTGATAAGAAGTGTGTATTAGTCCTTTAAAATTAAAATAAAAAATGAATGAAGAAAAATATCCTGTTTAATCTCTGTATGGTTATTATATGATATAAAGGGTCTATAATTTTAGATAGTATGTTCAATCGTCTCTATTTGCTTGTGGCATTATCCCCCTTGGTCAATTATTGTATATAGAGTAAATAAACATTTACCAATTGTGTGTCTGTACATTTTTCCTCTTTCGCCAAAAATATTCGTCCCGTCTATCCACTCTTATGTCCCGAGTTGGCAATCGGATTTTCAGTCAGGCCACAAGTATAGCGAATTTTATGATTCATTCGCCACATTAAATTTTTTTAAAAGGGGGGGAGGGGGTTAACCTGACGGTAAGGGGAAATTTCGAAATTGCTTTAAATGACTTTATTCAAGCATTATTCTTGCCTATAACGTCAAATACAAACCAAGATATCAGTTGCTTATTTTCAGCATAACAATTTTTTTTTCCTTTAAGAAATGTTTTCATGAAATTGTCGTCAGTTGGACCATGCCAAGCGTAATCGTATTCCCATGCTTCGATACAGGTGCACGTGACAGCTTGGTGCGCGCTTCCTGTAAGTGGAACAGCTGCAGTTGTGACCCCATGCTCCATAGGGAGTGAGAAGGAACATGATGATGATGACTGTCTATCTTAAGTTGCTGAAGTTTAATAAAACTAATAACGACTTCTCCATAATGTAGCATTAAATTCAATAGGGGCAGGTTTGAAACATGTCAATATTCAAATATCTAGTTAAGTTAATAACATTAGACAGAAAATGCATGTCAGAAGTGAAGAATTAAATAGCCAAAGCGGGGACCTAAGACGCGTCAAAAGTGAGGAATGCAGTCAGCGACCCATAGCTTGACTGCTTGCGTCAGGGTCAGCGAACCAGAGCTGACCAAGACCCTACTCCACCTCCAAGTGGTGGTCCTGGAAACAGGCTGCATCACTGCAGTCTGGCTGAGTGAGTAGGGATCGAAATGGGAAGGCAAACCCGGTCTTAAATAATGCCGTGCCGAAGTCGGATGTGTCGGGCCGAAAGGCGCAGATATCGCAGCTTTGCTGTAAACGGCAACACAACGCAACCAACGTCCTTTTCATGACGAACGCAGAAGAAGAAAAAGAAGAAGAATTAAATAGCCCAAGCAAAAGCTGCGTTCTATAAAATAAAAGGTATTTTTATGCAACAACTCTTTGTCAATGTAAGTCAGAAAAAAAGGGTTCTTCAGTGTTATATAGTGTGGCGAGGTGGATGTTGGATTGAAAAATATAGAAAGTAGTTGCCAGACTGGAGAAGAGAGCTGGTGAACAAAATGTAAGGATGGCACCGGATAGCGGTCAGTTGTTGCTTCTGCTCAGTTATATTGTTGTGATGTGGGTTATGCTTCTAACAATGAGTCAGCCCACTGGATATCTCCTCAGCTCAAGTGATTTCGGGAAGTAAAGTGTTTTTTTCCTCCTTTCTGCTTTGGTACAGCGCTTTCTATACCCCGATCAACCAGACCCAAAATGGGCAATTTTGGTTATAATTGGAGTATATTGATTACTTTGCTTCATCTTCAAGCTAAACTGTTGTTAGCCCTGAAAAGTGCTGGTCCTGAGAAGGACCCTCAGCTTACTGTCAGGAGTCGTCTCTTTCACGTATCCCAATATTGCGCTTCTGCAATCATGTTGTCCTTTTTTGTTTCCACCTGTTCTAGCTTTGTTGGCAGTCCTGAAAAGGACTATGAGCTGGGACCTACGCTCGCGTTAGCTTCAGGTTTGCCCAGCCTTATCTCCAGCTGTCTTATGGTGCTATTGATTATAGCTGGGACAAGTTCGTCTAGAATTTCTTCCAGTGCGTTTTCCCTAGGTTGGCGCTTGTTTCTTTGTGTTGTTTCGTTTCTTATTTCTGTGATGACTTGTCTCTCCACTTCAATTCTTTTAAGGATTTCTTCGTTTTCTTTTTTTCATTTCAGCCAACTTTGCTATATCTTTTTGGATTTCTTGCTGTATTGATTTCATTTCGCTGATCACTTATTTTGCACTATCCAAGTCGCCCGGGATTTCTCCGCATATGACAGTTGGGGTTTTGCTCAGTTTAGTGTTTTCTTTTCCTTCTCGTAGTTTTTCTTTGATGCCTCTCACCTCAGACGTCAGTTGTCTGATTTGAGTTGCAAGGCCTTGTTCCTGTTTTGAAGGATATAGAGCATTTGCTGTTACTCTATTCTTTGCCTCACTGTATGATACTCCCTTACTGATTGATACTTTTAGTATCTTTCTTGTTTCCTGGAAAGCTGGGCAACCGCGGTATCTTGTCCCGTGCTCCCCCAGGCAGTTCACACATGTTCTGTCTTTGCCTTTGGACAGTCACTGTATGTGTGGCTTCCCGCACAGTACCTGCAGGATACCTCTTTTCTACAGGGGCTCTTGGTGTGCGAAAAACCCTGGCACCTGGAACATTGTATGACTGGAGGGGTGTATGCCTCTGTCCTTCGAGCTCTGTTTTGTATAGTGAGCGTCGGCGGCATAGTTGTACTTTGAACCGTCACTATCATATATGTGGTGAAGTGGGATGTTATAAATATTTATAGGGGACTTAGTGTACTGACTGAGATCAGCTGTGAAGGTATCTATATCTAATAAGTGTAGTGTATTATAGATAACCTTACTTGCTGCCACATATATATATATCTCAGTCAGAATTATTCTGGAATAGTGTGATGACTACGTTGTATGTCTAGGGTATGTGTATGATGAAGGGTAAGTCATAACAACAACAGACGGATAAACAATTTAATTTATTCCACCACACTTGACAACACTGTGACACTCACATACATAAAACACTCTACAAGGATATCTTAAAGGAGTCACTGATAACTTTTCAAATAACAATATGTATTCATTGCTGGCATGAATGAATATGTGTCCTGATTCAACTACAAAGGGAACCAGGAATCACAATCAATTTAAATTACAAGTTATATGTACAGAATTTATCAATATGAATATAGTAGTGACATATATTATTAAAAGTATCCTATGTGTGTCAGTTGTGTAGTAGTAATATGAGGTAATACTGGTTTTGTTTTGTTCAAGCTCTGTTGGTATTTGTCATCATGACTTCAATAGTTTGTCTTTAGGGGAACTATTATTGGAGATGTTCTCAGTTCCTGATATTAACACAATTTAATTCCCCTCTTAATGTTATTTTTACAAGGTCATTTTAAGCTGGGGGTACATAATTTTGAGCTCAGCTGGCCACATCAGCTTATCTGGCGTGATGGCGGCAGGAACAGACTCCTCTGCTCGACTCTCCCCTCGGCTCTGGAGACACCTCACTGATAGCTAAATGGACCAAGGAGTATGCTGTCCGACTCTGGATTCAGCAAAGCTCTGACCAGGTGCTGCTCAATACCATCAAGACCACGGTCCCTGAAAACAAGAAGGATGTACCTTCTACTTCATAACTAATTGATACTCTCTTTTTACACTGAGCACAATACATCACAAACATTGAGTTCAGAGCGTTAGGCCAACTGTCAGCTTCATCTGAAATACTTTATACCAGCATTAACCTCCTTAATGGTTACCACGCCTCTGCACTTCCAGCATTATTTCTGTCTAATCAATAATCTAGGTGTCAGTGTACTGTTTGGCCATTCCATGCAGTTTTACTTTCCTCCGACACCTTCTGTTCAGGCTGGAGCATTATAGGCTTTATATCATGTTTGCTACTGAACTACACATATATACAGGCATAAATTAACAATTCACATTCAATTTTCATTAAAAGATACTGAATGTTTCAAGCTTACCACAATTCATGGAAACAAACACAGATACGTTGATTAGCAATGAATTCTGGCACAAAATACTGGCACAAATTCCCATCTGCTTATGTTCCAGGCTTTTATTTAACACAAATATGAGCTGGCTTCAACGCACTGTTGCTTTATCAAGCTTATTTGCACTAGTGGTCTCGAACTAACGCTCCTAAGTGAGTATATCAGCGAGTCTAGCCAATGGAGCCACGTTTCGACAAGTGTTTGAAAAAATGTTACCTTTCCACGTCTCCCCTAACAACGATAGATAGTATTTATAGCCCGACCAATCGTGGTTAGTCTTTCATTTGTTGCGCTCCAATCAATTTGGAGTTTACATGGTAGGCTATTTCTGTAACGTAAGGTTTTTTCAAACACGTTATAAAAAAATTTTATGAGCAGAAATGATTCCATGTTGTCAGGCATCCCCACTATTTTATTTTGGTTATAATTTATTAATTCCTGGACTATTTGCGTAACGTTTTACATATTCTTTGTCAGCAAGCCCTAAGGAACCCAAATATCCAAATTTAAAAGAGCTACGTGGCTGCGTTCAAAATATGCAATTCCTTCTACCTCCTGTTTCGAAGATGTGCTGTCTGGGTACTGTAATGTTTTCAAACGTAAACCCATCTATTGTTATCTTTCCTAATAAGCGTTTTTTGTGATTTTAAAACCTAACTCTGGGAAGGGTAGTGAATTTATCACTGTCCGTCCGAAAAAAAGTTAGTGCATGTAGTCTTACACGCGTGATGGCAGCATTTGTGTATCGCGCGACGCGTGTTTAGTGTTCGGCTTTCTGCCTCTCCCTTCTCGCTATCCTTTAGTCCATCTGTCTTTTGTTTTGGTAACGCAGTATAATTAATGTTAGGATTAATTTAGGTCATTACGCAGTCTGCCTCTCAATGTTTTTCCAAGAAATACAGCACACGTTTCATTGAAGAAAGCGGGTATAATACAGTAAGCTTTTACTATCAACGTGAAAGCGTTACAATTTGCAGACGAAGCAGAAAACAAGGGGATTTCGAGTACCTTCTTTGTGACAGCACTGTTATTTACCATTCTTCTTCCTTTATTTATTATATGTATTTATTAGGCTTTATATTTACTTGATAATTTATATATGTGGATTAGAATATTCCACGACATCTCCCCTCTTAAAACAGACATTATATGTCAGTCCTTTATTCTATATACACATAGAGAAATTTATTATTAGTTCTGGGGTTTACGGTGATTCTCATCACACGGATGGCGGCTTAAAAAATCCGCTCCCAAATTTGTTTTTCCAGATATATACTCAATGCTAAAATTATATGGAGCCAAAAGTAAAGACCATCGGAGTAACCTGGAGTTCTCATGCCTAGCCTGTGCTAGAAACGATAAAGGTTTGTGGTCTGTTTGCAACTTAAATGCCTTCCCATATAGATAAATATTGAATTTCTTTATCGCCCATATTACTGCAAGACATTCTTTTTCGCTAGTTGAGTAGTTGATTTCAGCTTTATTCAACTTTCTGCTAGCATATGCCACTGGGCTTAATTCCCCATCCAATGCATCTGATTTCTGTAGTAGAGTTGCACCTAACCCAATATTACTTGCATCCGTCCTTACTATGAATTCTTGACTTAAGTCAGGTAATTTCAAAATGGGTTTACTTGTGAGCTTTTCCTTCAATTCTTGGTAAGTCATTTCACATTGTGGTGTCCATGTAATGCGATCTGGATGTCCTTTACGTGTCAATTCAGTTAACGGTGCACATATGGAATTAAAGTTTTTGATATACTTCTGGTAGAAACCACATAATGAGACAAAGGATCTCACGTCCTTCTTGGTTTGTGGTCTCGGGGCTTTCTGTAGTTTCTCTAAATTCTTTGGGTCAGGGGTCATGTTTCCCTGATAAACTGTGTGTCCCAAAAATTCCAATTCTTTACATCCAACGCAACATTTGGTGGGTCGGGCTGTTAAATTTGCCTCCCTAAGTCGATTAAACAGCATGTTCAGAGAGTCAATGTGTTCCTCAAATGTTTCTGTGGCTATCAGGATATCATCCATGAAATTTGTTATACATGGATTATTCAGAGGGTCCAATAATTTTCTCATCATTCTAGAGAAGACACTAGGCGCATTCTTCAATCCAAATGGCAATCTATTAAACTCATAGTGTCCTTCTGAAGTACTAAAAGCTAGGTATGGTCTAACCTCAGGCTTTACTGGAATCTGATAGTATCCTTTACTCAAATCCACTTTTGAGAAATATTTAGCTTTATTTAGTCTGGCAAACAGCTGAGTTGTATCCGGCAATGGATCCACCTGTCCTTCTGTAATAGCATTCAGTCTCCTGTAATCTATACAGAGTCTATGTTCTCCAGAGGGCTTCCTTAAGAGTACCACACCGGAACTATATGAGGATTCACTGTGCGAAATAATTCCTTCCTTCAACAGATAGTCTATCTCTTCCTTCAAAGCTTTCTCCTTAGCAAACGGAATCGAATATGGTTTCATACAGACAGGTGTGGGGTCTATCAGTTTCATATCATATTCCAATAGGTTTGTATGCCCTGGTCGGTCTGTTAACACCTCTGCATGATTATTTAGAACCTGTTGCACTCTCTCTTTCTGAGTTTTCGTTAAATGTGTACTGATTTTTACCTGTGCTGCTGTCTCACAGGGGTGTAATGGATATTCAAATGATGAAAGTGGTTCCTTTTTCATCTCCATGGCGATGGACAAGGTCAACAAGTGTGTCTCTTCCTGATGTTCTCTTTCCAAATATTTCTTCAGGAGATTCACATGATAGATTTTTTCTTTCCCCTTCTTATCTATCTTATAATTTGTTCTAGATACCTTCTCTAAAACTGTATATGGACCCTGCCATCCAATTTGTAACTTATTCTGACTCCCGGGCAAAAGAAGCAGTACCTTCTCTCCCACAGCCAAATCTCTGTCTTTCGCCTTCCTGTTATAATAGGCAGCATGTTTCTTCCTGGCTTGTTTTAAATTTTCATTGGCAAGTTTCCAGCCAGTTTTCAAACGAGTGGTCAGCTCATTCACATATTGGTATGAAGATGTAATGTTTTCCTCTGCCTTTTCATCAGTCCACGTTCTTAACAAAGCTACATATGGACCTTTAATTGTGTGGACCTATTTGTCCATGCACCGGTATGGTCTCTTCCACTCGAAGCTTTATAGTGATGATTTTTCCTCCCAGAATTATCATTCACAAAACGACCGCTACCAATTTTTCTTTTGGGGTTTTCTCCCCACTTAAAATTCTTGATGAGAGATTTCCTCTCTACATCCTCTTCCTCCATTTTGTTTAAGTCCGATTGAGGGATTGTCGGCTTATCCTGGGGTAAGACATCCTTTTGCACTCTCCGCATAGTGGCCATTGTAAAACAGTTAAGTGAAGCTTGTCCGTGAAAAGGGGCTTCCCATTCCATTTGGTCCACTTTATCAAATCTATTTTTCTTTTTATTATCAGGCCTAATTTTGCCCCGGGGCGTGTCCAGGTCCTGATTCATGTTCCCACTTGTGGGTGTTCCCTCATGTGCTATGCTACACCTTTCTACAAAATTCTCAATGTCCCATCTTGCTTTGGGCCAATAATAATTGTGAGCCACCTTTTGAATGATGGTACCTATCTTCTCATGGTCCCCATCTGGTTTCACATGTAAGCTCCTTATTAAGTCTGCCCTATATCTTTTAGGAAGTACCAGCTGTCCGTGACCTTTGGATCTAGCTCCAGTCTTCCTATACATCAACTTGTTTTTCATGTAAAAATCTCCCTTGCCTGGAGTTGTATGACAAGTTGACAATTTTCTGAAACAAGGCTTGAGTGTTTTATCCCCAGCCTGTGCCTTCCTCATCTCTTCTGGAGTGGTATCTAACATAATATCCTCCTCCTGTCTTGAGGTCGACCTGACCTGAAGGGTTGCCATATACACAGGTTTCCTTCTGCAACGGTCAGTGTCATGATTGTCCATCTGACAATTTTTACACCACCTTTTTCCTTGGTTGAAAGATTTTCTTTCATCATATTTCCTTTCATCGAATTGTGGGAATTTATTTTTATTTTCATACCGTGGCCTATCAAATTGGTGCTTACCTTTATTTTGATCCTTAGGATCAAATTTATTAAAGTTCTGTGGTGCCCTAAAGTTATCCACTTGTTTCTTTTTATTACCTGTTACCTCTGCTTGAGCTGCTTGATACCTTTCAGCAACATTTAGCAACTCACCCAGCCTCTCTGCACCTTGTTCCATGAGAAACTTTCTCAGGTCTGGAGCCATGGACTCTCTTAGTTGCTCTATAAGGACCATTTCCTTAAGATCTTGGGTTTTCCCCAGAGAAGTCCATTTCTCCAAGTATGTCTCTATTCGTGCAGAGAACTGGTGATAGGTTTCACCTGACAGTAGTTTAGCATTCCTAAATTTTTTCCTATAGAATTCTGCATTCTTTTCATATCTTAACAAAAGAGCCTGCTTTAGCATGTCATAATTTTCCTGATCACCTCTGCTCATTTTTGCAAAAACTTCATAAGCTGCCCCACGAAGTCCCTGAGATAACTTTAAGCTCCACCTTTCTCTCTCTAACCCATACGTGGTAGCTAATAGTTCATACCTATTTAGGTAGCTCTCTATATCATCGTCTTTCTCAACAAAATGATCTAAATGAAAATTCATAGCTGAGGTTGAGGCTCCTTGGCTAGCAGTGGCATCAGAGGCAAAGGGACTGGCACCATTTTCAGGAGCATGGCCCTGAAACTCAAACTCCCTTAGTCGTAATTCATGTTCCCTTTGTAATCTTTTCTCCTCCTTTTCTGCTTCCCTCTCTGCAGCTAATCTCTTCTCTTCTGCAGCTAATTTCTTCTCTTCTGCAGCTAATCTTTTGTCTTCTCTTTCTGCTTCCAATTTCTTAGCCTCTTTGTCAGCCTCAATCTGCAACCTCTTAGTCTCAGCCTCAGCTTGCAACCTCTTAGTCTCAGCCTCTAACTTTCTTTCGGCCTCTTTTTCTAATCTTCTTTCTTCGCGTTCAATAAATTTGTCACATTCCGTAGTGACATAGGCAACCATAACTTGCCCATCTAATCCTAACTCTTTTGCAGTCTGTACAGCAGCAGATCGAAACTTGGCCAGGTCCGCCATTGTCTATCAGGTAAATTTCTACAATGTCTAACCAACAATTTAATCTCTAAATATATCTAATGGACAACACAGGCACCGTGAGCTCAACCTTATTTAATTCCACCCAAGGATACCTTTTAATTCTTATATTCCCTGAAGTGAATTACCCCCAATATTTTTAATAGGGAAAGATTCAAAATCCCAAGAGCGAGACCCCAATATATGTGGTGAAGTGGGATGTTATAAATATTTATAGGGGACTTAGTGTACTGACTGAGATCAGCTGTGAAGGTATCTATATCTAATAAGTGTAGTGTATTATAGATAACCTTACTTGCTGCCACATATATATATATCTCAGTCAGAATTATTCTGGAATAGTGTGATGACTACGTTGTATGTCTAGGGTATGTGTATGATGAAGGGTAAGTCATAACAACAACAGACGGATAAACAATTTAATTTATTCCACCACACTTGACAACACTGTGACACTCACATACATTTTTTTTTTCTTAACCAGCGGCACTTAGGCTTTCAGCCCTTCGGCCCAATGACATGTCATTGCGAGGCTGGGGAACCTGAGGACTTTCCTTCCAACCCGGTCAGGAGCTTCGCTCCTTCCCATCCACAGAAGGTTTATCACAGGAGCCGTTCAGGCTATTCAGTCAAATTTCCGGCCGTAAACATTTCTTCAAACGCCGACGCCCGGGTTTGAACCATGAACACCTGGTCGCCAGTACAACGCCGAAGCCATTACACCAGCGCGGCTCCCACACTCACATACATAAAACACTCTACAAGGATATCTTAAAGGAGTCACTGATAACTTTTCAAATAACAATATGTATTCATTGCTGGCATGAATGAATATGTGTCCTGATTCAACTACAAAGGGAACCAGGAATCACAATCAATTTAAATTACAAGTTATATGTACAGAATTTATCAATATGAATATAGTAGTGACATATATTATTAAAAGTATCCTATGTGTGTCAGTTGTGTAGTAGTAATATGAGGTAATACTGGTTTTGTTTTGTTCAAGCTCTGTTGGTATTTGTCATCATGACTTCAATAGTTTGTCTTTAGGGGAACTATTATTGGAGATGTTCTCAGTTCCTGATATTAACACAATTTAATTCCCCTCTTAATGTTATTTTTACAAGGTCATTTTAAGCTGGGGGGTACATAATTTTGAGCTCAGCTGGCCACATCAGCTTATCTGGCGTGATGGCGGCAGGAACAGACTCCTCTGCTCGACTCTCCCCTCGGCTCTGGAGACACCTCACTGATAGCTAAATGGACCAAGGAGTATGCTGTCCGACTCTGGATTCAGCAAAGCTCTGACCAGGTGCTGCTCAATACCATCAAGACCACGGTCCCTGAAAACAAGAAGGATGTACCTTCTACTTCATAACTAATTGATACTCTCTTTTTACACTGAGCACAATACATCACAAACATTGAGTTCAGAGCGTTAGGCCAACTGTCAGCTTCATCTGAAATACTTTATACCAGCATTAACCTCCTTAATGGTTACCACGCCTCTGCACTTCCAGCATTATTTCTGTCTAATCAATAATCTAGGTGTCAGTGTACTGTTTGGCCATTCCATGCAGTTTTACTTTCCTCCGACACCTTCTGTTCAGGCTGGAGCATTATAGGCTTTATATCATGTTTGCTACTGAACTACACATATATACAGGCATAAATTAACAATTCACATTCAATTTTCATTAAAAGATACTGAATGTTTCAAGCTTACCACAATTCATGGAAACAAACACAGATACGTTGATTAGCAATGAATTCTGGCACAAAATACTGGCACAAATTCCCATCTGCTTATGTTCCAGGCTTTTATTTAACACAAATATGAGCTGGCTTCAACGCACTGTTGCTTTATCAAGCTTATTTGCACTAGTGGTCTCGAACTAACGCTCCTAAGTGAGTATATCAGCGAGTCTAGCCAATGGAGCCACGTTTCGACAAGTGTTTGAAAAAATGTTACCTTTCCACGTCTCCCCTAACAACGATAGATAGTATTTATAGCCCGACCAATCGTGGTTAGTCTTTCATTTGTTGCGCTCCAATCAATTTGGAGTTTACATGGTAGGCTATTTCTGTAACGTAAGGTTTTTTCAAACACGTTATAAAAAAATTTTATGAGCAGAAATGATTCCATGTTGTCAGGCATCCCCACTATTTTATTTTGGTTATAATTTATTAATTCCTGGACTATTTGCGTAACGTTTTACATATTCTTTGTCAGCAAGCCCTAAGGAACCCAAATATCCAAATTTAAAAGAGCTACGTGGCTGCGTTCAAAATATGCAATTCCTTCTACCTCCTGTTTCGAAGATGTGCTGTCTGGGTACTGTAATGTTTTCAAACGTAAACCCATCTATTGTTATCTTTCCTAATAAGCGTTTTTTGTGATTTTAAAACCTAACTCTGGGAAGGGTAGTGAATTTATCACTGTCCGTCCGAAAAAAAAGTTAGTGCATGTAGTCTTACACGCGTGATGGCAGCATTTGTGTATCGCGCGACGCGTTTTTAGTGTTCGGCTTTCTGCCTCTCCCTTCTCGCTATCCTTTAGTCCATCTGTCTTTTGTTTTGGTAACGCAGTATAATTAATGTTAGGATTAATTTAGGTCATTACGCAGTCTGCCTCTCAATGTTTTTCCAAGAAATACAGCACACGTTTCATTGAAGAAAGCGGGTATAATACAGTAAGCTTTTACTATGAACGTGAAAGCGTTACAATTTGCAGACGAAGCAGAAAACAAGGGGATTTCGAGTACCTTCTTTGTGACAGCACTGTTATTTACCATTCTTCTTCCTTTATTTATTATATGTATTTATTAGGCTTTATATTTACTTGATAATTTATATATGTGGATTAGAATATTCCACGACAATAAGGTTAATCTCCTTCAGGTTCCATGTTTTCAGCCTCTAAGCGTGCGTGGTTACGATATCGTAGTTTTCGGCCTGCAGGTTACCTGAGTACTTGTTGTTCTGTCAGAGCGTGTGTCGATCAGCTTCTTGCTTTCCCTGTGAATCTCAGCTATGGCATTGATTTTTGTTTTCAGCAACAAATTGTTCTTACACAAAATAATCTCTCTCGAATATAAGACACTATGAGAGCAGTTTACAAATAAAACAGACCAAATTAACATACTATTTCCATATATATATATATATATATATATATATATATATATATATATATATATATATATATATATATATATATATATATATATATATATATATATATATATATATATATATATAAAAGCTAAGAGATCATATTTTCATTGTGAAGTAATTTTCTTTTAATTTTTCAGATACAAGAAAAATGACGGAGAATACTCAATTAAGTTTTGATGAAAGAAAAACAATTCTAAAAGACGTAAAGACGTGTAGATGACTTGGTGAGAGCTGTCTCTCGGGAATTCATAATGAGCGAGGCCATTTTGAACATTTGAACTAAATTTATGTTATGGTGAAGACAATTGGCTGTCTCTTCGCTTTAAGATGTGATAAAGAAAATTAAAATTGCGCATGCTGTTGATGAAATATAACATTTTAAAATGTGTATTGATAATTTTGAAACATCCTGTGTATGTGTGTGTGTATATATATATATATATATATATATATATACACAGCAAATCTATATGCAGCTGTACCGACTTAACTCTTCATCTACATCTCCCTTTAGTTCCCCAGTGAGTTTAGATCTTCAACAAATTTATGCCAAATCTTCATGACGTCTGCTCAAGCTCTGTCCATGTCTTCTTTATCCCTGTCATTTCTGTCCCCAGAAATGAGACAAGCTATGATTTTTTTTTTATCAGGAACAAAGGAAAATAAAAGGATATATACAACCGTGAATGTCCAATATAACGGTTACTTGCCTGGGCCCACTAGGTGTTTGGGCCCCTGGTATGTGCCCAGTCTACCGAATGGTAGTTACGCCACTGAATAAGATCATGATGAAAACTGTAATTATGACAAAGATAATGACGAAAGTTTACAGATTGTTCGAAATAATTTCGCAATGACTTAACCACTTGTTTTTCTTTTCTTTCTTTTAAGCCATAACTCCACCGGAAACGAAATTTGACGAGAAAGAGCAAGGTCTCACAAGGGCGATCGTTCCCGCAGGTTGACCCCGGTTATGAATGAAACGTAGTCAGCAGTAACTTCCATCATCAGTACGACTACGACTGCCGCTCCATCTGCAACACAGACTTCACCAGCTGTGAGGCCGACATCATAAGCATCAATACCTGTTTTAAAAAAAACGTTAAATAAACATCGATTTTCATTCATGAAACTCCAGTCACAAGCAGCAGATGTCAACAGATCTACCAGCAGCGTGAGTTCAACTACCCCTTGCATCTTTGGTGGGAGCATCTTCATTACAGTGATAGGAGCTGTAGCGAGATCTCCTTATAATGGCTGCAGTAAATATTTACTTATAAGAAGAAGCAGCCATTTCAGCAGCGATGTCTGCTCAAGCTATCGTGACAAAACAAATAAAAATGTTTTATGGACATATTTATTCTTCAATAATTTAGAAGTTCCTTCAGGTATTCCGTTGTAAGGGGCGGATAATATCTGGTTGTGCGTGGAGCTGGCGACCTGACCATGTATCTCACATTGCTACATAAACGATCACTGACAGAGCACATAAGAGCTTGATGCCAGTTTCCCGCAAGAGGAGCAGCTACAATTGTGTTCCCATGCTCCATAAGGACTAAACAGGAGGAGATATTTTGTAGTGGTTAAAAGGAAACAGAAAACATAACTAGCAACTGGTTAAACCAGGTTTAGCATGCATGTAAAACATTTCAGCTCAGTTAAAGTTTTTTAAATTTATTTTTCATGTTCTGGGAGAGAATCCCTACAGTTACACGATTTTTTTTCTTACCTTGTTATCTTGCTACAATAATGCCATAGACACACACAAATACCTGATGCAATAGTTTAGTATGAAAATATCCATGCTTCCGGCAAATCACCTCCAGTACACATTTTTGTTGCCACTAGAAATGTTTACCACCTTAATCAGTGCACCTTTGTTACCATAAACGGTACCACAGAAAACACGCATCGCCTTCAACAGTCCACCGTAGCTTCTCATCATGTAGTCAGTGGCGTCACTAGGGGGGTGGGGGGGGGGGGGGTGTGCGGACCGCACCGGGTGACACCATCAGAGGGGGTGACACCAAAATGACTGTCTTCAAAATTTTTTGCAGTGTTTCAGCAGTTTATTTTTTTTTTTTATAAAAATATCCCTGTAGTTAATTATAACCACAAAAACATTTTTCGTAAGCCCAGCTTACATGTACTGCATCAATATACCTACATTTTTACTTCGAATATTCTATTGTTTTCTTACCGAATTTTCATTTTAACCACATGAAACTATGTAAATGTAAATGCATTTAGGCTGTGCGTATGATATTGTAATTTAAAGGTGTCATTTTAATTTTGCTAGTTGTTTATGTCACTACTATTGCCATTACATTCAGTGATATACGGGAATTACGATTTACAAGTAACATTAGTACAAAAAACATTACTAAGGATTCTGTATGGTCTGGTACGGGAGGAGGTCCATGGGGGTGACACTATGAGTTACCGCACTGGGTGACGCTAACCCTGGTGACGCCACTGCATATAGTTATTTACAGGGTTTCTTAACCTTTTTTTGTGCCATAAACTCCTTAGATTTTCCCATGAAGGCTATGAACGAACCTCTTTGATTGTCCAATGAAGGCTATGGACAACATCTTGGAAAAAAAATTTGCATAAAAGCACAGTGAAAAATGTTGCATTTTAAATCTTAGGTTATGTACCCTAGAATCCATTAATGGACCCCCCAAGGTTTCCGTGGACCAGATGTTGAAAAACCCTGCTATATGAAAAACGCGAACTCCGTCAGTCCATCCTCTTCTGCACACTCCCATGGAAAAAAAGAGACAGACACTGAGACAGAGAAAAAGAGAGAGAGAGAGGAAGGGAGAAAAAGAAAGAAAAGAAAAGTCCAACCCGAAAGGCTACCTACACACTTCCCAACACGGCTTCCTCGGCAAAATAACGTCCTTTACTTCTCGAAACCCTGGATCAACGACCAAATTTCAAGTGTGTAGGTAAAAATATAATTTACACTTGAAGAGTTCTCGCTCAAGTGTTCAAATACAGACATTGTTTTGTTTCCATTAGGTCTCAACTCGGCGTCATTGTTCAAACTTGAGAAAGCTGGAGAAATAGAAGACAGTTTGTGAGTGAAAACGCCGTTGAGGCATAGTGTAAAATAAGTTGCAGGCCTTATTGTAATTTTCGTAACGAAGTTTTTTTCCTTCAATATTTTTTTTAAATTTAAGACAATGATGTATACAAGCTGAACACGGTGTAACTGCAGTCTATATCTCTAGAGAGCTCTCAATATGATGAATATCATATGTGAGTGTAACGGGTTAGGTTAACCTCAAATGTGGGGTTGATAGAAAGATTACGTATTTATGTGTCTAGTTTGGGCCAATGCTATTTCAATCCTGAGACAAATTACAGGATTTCCCACACGAAAGCAGCGGTATAAATAATGTAAAGGAATACAAAGTGTAGGCTTCAAGCTGATTAAGATGTCACAGGGCCTTTAAAATGTCAGTTGTCCCATCTATCTTGCTTTAGTAAAAAGTTGTTAACAATATTTATTGGGTGACATTGACACGGGAAAGTACAATTTAATCCAGTCGGTAACTAACACGTGTGCACTGTCAATACAAGAAATCCTGTATTCATACGTTTATTATATATATATATATATATATATATATATATATATAATATATAGAGATATATATATATATATACATATATATAGATATAGATATATATATATATATATATAGATATATATATATATATATATATATATATATATATATATATATATATATATAATATATATATATATATATATAATATATATATATATATATATATATATATATATATATATATATATATATATATATATATATATATATTGCTTCTTAATGCGTGCATGAGAAAATCTGGTGCTTTTTCTTTAAAAGGGTAGTTAAAATTCTTATTCGTCTTCAAGAGCCATGCCGACTGGTGTAGCGATCATGACTCTATCCAGTCACTAGTTGTTGAAAGCCGAGTTGGAAGCATTACAATTACTGATCAACTGAGCAAAAATCAAGAAATAAATAATACACAAAGGTATGTTTCAGGCATACGTGAGAAATATCTAGTCTTCTACTTCTGTATTTCTCACGAGTGCATGAAACATACCTTTGTCTATTATTTATTTACTGTTTACGGGCCTCGGATTTCCCCTCCTTATTTGTTTATACGTTTTGAGCAAAACACAAGTCCCGAGCAATAATTTTTAGATACAATCTACAATTATAATATCATAAATATAATTACAAATATTGCAAAAGTAGCTATCGGAGTTTAAAAGAAAGACAATTTTGAGTTAGCACAGTTTAGACACTTAGAGTATAGAATCAGGTTTCGTATCAATGGTGACAGCATAACTGTCGTTCATTAGCTGACAGACGATGTACTGCCCTCTAACGGGGACTTCCAACAATGCAGGGTGATTGATAAAATACTTTCTATTTTTAAATATTTATATCCTCACTGATATCTGTTGGCCGTATATAAAACAAACGCCAAAACAACTAACAACAATAGCGATTTGACCAATAACTTTTAAAAAAATATATATCCAGAAACAAAATAAAATATAAAATGGCCAGTAAATTGACCTAACAAGAGGCAGTAAAAATTGCTGTCCGCCATGATATCCTGTGTAGAACAAACATGACTTTACGATGGAGTGTAACATTAATGGGGCATCCATTTTTGGAAATAAAATATTTTGAAGTTTTCTTTCCACATACATTATTTGGATAGAAGTGAAGAAATGACATTTAAAAATCAGAAGTTACTCTTTAATCACTCTGTACTTTAGCAACTATACTGAAGCACATTAAAAACGCACCACTATTATATATACTGATGCCGAGAAGCTGGCAAAAAAAAGTGTGGGAATGGATTTTCCCCGTGTTTGCCATGAGGTAGAGAGCGAATGGCTGCTGGAATGGAAAGTGCAAGATTCAACCCACGGGTGTGTGTACAGACTACATGAAAACGATGAAAGTTACACGTGCAACACGATTCCCAACAGCTATGACCCTGAAAATGTGTACGCGTTCTGGCAGTATACTCGGTAAAAAAAGGCCGTTGAGACAAAACACCCAGTACATGTGCTTGAAATGCCACGACTATCTGAAAACGACCGCCAACGAGCCATTGGTATGTTGGAGACCGGAATGAGCTCGCGGGCCATTGCCAGAAGGATGAATTGCCACCACAGCACTATTGTACGTCTCAATGAACGTTACGGAACCACTGGCAGTGCCCGGGATAGACTTCGGAGTGGCCAACCACGAGTTACTACCCCTGCGCAAGATCGTCATATTGTGCTGAGTCACCTAAGGAATCGTACTCTCCCGGCAAGTCAAACAGCAAGAGCAATAGTGGGTAGACATGGGCAAGTCTCTCGAATGACAGTCATACGACGACTCAGAGATACAGGCCTTACTGCAAGACGACCTTATGTTGGGCCAAACTTGACTCACAGACATCGTTAGCAGCGCCTGCAATGGGCAGAGCAACATATCAGATGGACTAGACTGCAGTGGAATGCTGTCCTATTCACAGACGAGAACAGATTCAACATATCCTTTGCAGATGGACGTATGCGGATTTAGCGACGGTGTGAAGAGCGCTTTGCAGATTGCTGTGTCAACCGATTTCGAGGTGGCAGTATTCACATTTGGGGAGGATTCAGTTTTCACCATCGCTTGCCTCTTCACGTCTTCCGTGGAAATGTTAATGCTGTGACATATCGAGATGAGGTTCTGGATGCACTGGTTGCTCCTGCGTTCACAATTTATCCAGACTTGCAGCTTCTCCAGCAGAATAACGCACGTGCATTTTTTTGTATTTTTGGTTTTCTCCCTTGCCTGTACAGAATGCAATGAATTTCATAACAATCAAATGTACAAATTAATGACCAGCATGAATTCATAGGAAAATGAATAAAGATTCCAAATATGTAAACTTGTACACACTTATATTTACATTTCACACTCTGTTCCTGGATTATACAGGTGGTGAGTTTTTAATGTGCTTCAGTATATTTCACAAGAGGTGGATGATACTACTCAAGTAAGTATTTCAGGGCTCTGAACACAGCTGCTAGTAATTTTGAATCGCTAACAAACGTGATTATCTTTCAATATCTTATTTCTGTATACTGTTCAGATTTTAATTAATTGATACTCTAACAGTGATTTTGTGCATGTGAAGTCAGGGGAACTAGGGGCAATGTCCTAGTGCACACATAATAATACTGTTCTGACTATTATGGTCTGTCTGCAGTGTACTTCGCTTGTGCAAATTATTCTTGTCCATTCCAAAGCTTTCTGACGCAGACCAAGTAATCTCTTTATTGTTCTTGAAAATCATAAAAAATAGTAAAATAATATATTTAAAACACGGAGACACCGCAAGAAAATCACCAGTCCTTCGTCTATAACATTTCATCTCATTATCTTATTTTCCCCCCTTGTCTTGCAGGTCCATGAGAACCAAAGACCGCTCTCTCCCAGATTTCCTGGCCTGAGCGATTCGCTTCCAATATTTTCATATCTTCATTAGCTTCTTCTTTTATTTTACCCTTCCCCTTCGCTATCTTTGCACAGCTTATTTAGAGTGTCCTCTATAACTTCCTGTCTTTGCACAGCTTATTTAGAGTGTCCTCTATAACTTCCTGTCTTTGCACAGCTTATTTAGAATGTCCTCTATAACTTCCTGTCTTTGCACAGCTTATTTAAAATGTCCTCTATAACTTCCTGTCTTTGCACAGCTTATTTAGAGTGTCCTCTATAACTTCCTGTCTTTGCACAGCGTAGAATTTCTACTAAAACTTCTTATCTTTCCACGGCGGATTTAGAGTTTCCTCGTTGACTGCTTATCTTTTCATTGTGTGTTCAGACGTTTCCTCTGAAACTCCCTCGGTTCTTGTACCCCCCGTTTAGATGTCTCCTGTATTACTCCCTCTATGTTTCAGGACATTTTCTGTTTTATGAAGAGCGCTGACAACCTATCCACCTAACAAACATTTCACGTTCCACTTTTGTCGTGTATGATTTATCAGATAGGTAATAGATGTTTATAGCCCTTTCTGAGCAGAGGTGATAGTGATGACAATGTAAAAGTAAGGGGTAAGATATAGTTTTTATCACGAGGGTGATCGTGTAAGAGAAAGGACAGTCTCTGGATAGAATAATTTATCTAATCCAGCCTATCTGGACGACGATATTTAAATCAGACGCACTTTCTCTCCTTGTACGAAAATACAAGTTACACTGCACTCACATGCACACCATTCTGTGACAAATACGTACGAACGTGAAAACAAACTATGGATAACATATAATAGATAGGGGTTGACCGACACAATAACTAAAGGTTTAATCAAGTTTATTATAAATAGAAAATCACAACATAAATCATATGCATCAAGAGATCATGGTTTACAGACAAAATGAAAATTAATCAAATAGGTTCTCCCCTCTGGTAAAGGAAAAGAAAGGACGATCCCAACAGAGGTTAATTAACCCAAAAGATCAAAGGTTAACAATAAGTTATGAAATAGTCAGTATGGGAAAAGAATAGGTTCCTAATGTAAACTATCCCGTGACTAATCAGATTATTCAGATAAAAAAAAAATAAAGAAGAAACCATATAAGTATATGATGTTAACAAAAGACATAAGTTTCTTTCTCTGTTCATTCAATTCACATACACGCAGTGGCCACTTTCAGATGCGCTTACCCCAGTAGTTGTCGCAGGCATTCCAAGGACATACACTAATAAGTAATATATATATTTAGTGTCAAATTTAAGCCTCAGACTCTCCGTAGTTGCTGACTGCAAATTTCACAGGAGTCGCTAGTCGGTGTTAAATTTGTACTGGATACAATAAGTTATCTATGCCTTCAGTTGGTTGGAGTAAGGTTCATGCGTGGTGATCGCCGATGTAGAATAGATAGAACATATACAGTTCCTAGGTTGTTTAGCCTCAAGTGGCGGAAACGCTAGGGTTAAGTTATACAAATGTTGCTGACAATATATTGCCACAGTGGGCTGATGAGATATATACGAGTATATAAGTAAATCTGATAATTGTTCTGGCCCAGTTAATATTATAATTCAATGGTTCTATTCTGGTTTCTCTCATGGAAATGAGGAAAATTGGACCGCACAGGTCACAGCAAGAAGCTCATCAATATTAAAAATTCTTGGATGCTTATAATATTATAAGTTCGTATGATCATAAGTTCATATGGCCATAAGAAAAGCCGCTAGTACTCAGGTTTTGACCAGCCTATATAAAAGAGAATATAAACATTTAATCAAATTATCAATATCATATCTAACACGTGTTAAAATAGGACCTCTTCACCACTGTTATAAATTAGATTTAAAACACACGTGTCTAGCTTTATCCTATCATTCTGTTAACGCGTGATATGAACACTAGTCATTTTAAAAAATTACATAAAATGGATAGAAGTAAATAATATATGCCGTCAGTAGACAGTTATTTAATGTATGTACTAGTCAATTTAAAACATCTCTTACTGGAAAAATAGCGAGTAATTAAATTTACTTTACGGCTGGAAAGTTAGCTATAAGTTATTTAATTAGCACAGAAAATCTCAGTGAAATATATATTGAAAACTTTAAACACACTAAATCACTTTAAGGCTAGCATATAAATTACCGCAATCAGAAAAATGAAACACTCCACGGAATCTATTAATTTTCACTCTGTACGAGAAATCTTAAGATAACAAGCTAGTGAATTCAGATAGATTTCTGGCAACTGATCATGGCTATCGGAGAGACATGGTATATATTTATATGTTCCGTACTATCGTTCTTTAATGCGAAAGTCACACCACTACCAGACCCGAGCCAATTTGACGTTCGATTTCTTGAATCAAAGGAAATTTTACCACCTCTTGACTTTCATCTTCTCCGCCTTGCCGAAAATCAGCTACGCAATTTTCACCTGAAAGTTTTACAATCCAAGGTCCGTCTCACTGAATATCGTGTGTTCCCCTGATCAAAGAATCTATTACGCCATGCTCCGCGCTTCGCTCTCTGTTTCACATAGGGCTTGATTGCCAGATGGCCCCCGTGTTAATTAAACTGGTGAATCCTTCGTTCATGTAGCAAAAGTATACTCTAGATGGGGAGGGGCAAAAGTGGATGATTACTGCGGCACTATTTCCATCTGTGACAACTTTGCTTAAATGTTCACTTCTTATCTGTTATGTACGTATAGTAATGCTTCTGTCATGGTCTTGCACCTAAGATCACAACATTGGCTTTCATACGAATCATTATCAATATCAGTATAATTATCATATAAACATTTTTTATCTTCACGTCATTTCCATAATCATTCGTAGAAATCATCATCAGCCTGTGATGTTGCTAAATACTGGATCGCTAGTGAAGTCCATGATGTATATATACATATGCATGTATGTACTCGAGTGCTGTAGAGATACATGACATGTACATATAGCTAAATACTGGAACGCTAGTGAAGTCCATGATGTATATATACATATGCGTGTATATACTCGAGTGCTGTAGAGATCCATGACATGTACATATAGCTAAATACTGGAACGCTAGTGAAGTCCATGATGTATATATACATATGCGTATATATACTCGAGTGCTGTAGAGATACATGACATGTACATATATCTAAATACTGGAATGCTAGTGAGATTTATGATTTGCAGATATTGTTAAATATTGGGGTGCTAGTGAGATTCATTATATGTAGATATAGTTAAATACCGGGGATTGCTAATAAAAGACTTGAATGGTAATAAAATACTGGAGTGCTAGTGAGATTTGTGACATGTAGATTATATAAGCGAAATCCTTGAATGCTAGAGAGATTCAAGATATGTAGATATAGCTAAATACTAGATTGCCAATAAAGACTTGAATGGTAATAACATGTAGGTGTGTTAGTGATATTCATGACATGTAGATATAAGAGAAATCCCTTAATGCTAGTGAGATTCATGACATGTAGATATAAGAGAAATCCATTAATGCTAGTGAGATTCAGGATATGTAGATATAGCTAAATACTGGAGTGGTAATGAGATCCATGATATGTAGAAATAGTCAAATTCTAGAGTGCTAGTGAGATTCGTGATGTGTAGACATAGCCGAATACTGGAGCGCTATTGAGATCTATAATATGTAGATAAAAAGTGTGCATTTGTGTTTGAGCATAGATGAAAGACATAAGAATTTTCACGTGTGAGAGTGTACATGTACATAAATGGGAACTACTTTTCACGAACCTGATACGTGTTTAAATTCAAAGCTTAATCGTGAAGGATCTGACAGAATGTTCAATTTTTGCTTGGTATCTAATATTGAAATACATCGGCTGTTGGTATATTAAACGCAGAATATCTACGTGTATATGCATTTATATAAATGTGAACTACTCTCACCAACGTGACATGTGTTGAGGTTATGAACCTTGAACTTAAAGGATCGGACAAAATGTTCATCTTTAGCTCGGTGTATTTTAATTCCTAGGCTGTTGGTTTAGTGTAAAAAGAACTTTGGAACTGAAAATGAACAATGGCTGTGCTTGAACATTTCATGACCTGCTAAATTTTGCAGCAACATTATGTGTGTCACCAATACGAGTATATATTTATGTCGTTAACAAAGAAAATATAATTGTCTTGTGTGTCTTCAGTAATTAAGAAAAAAATTATTAGATCAACATAAAAGCAGAAATCACTTTGGTGATGACAACATTAACAACAAAACAGGCATGCGTATTGACATTAACATCATAATCATGGTACAAACACGAACGAATAACAAAAGCAAAATAAGATTATTACAAAAAAAAAAAAAAAAACAACAACAAAGTCCTTGAAATCAATACAACTTGGAAGAGAGAAAAAAGAACGGACTTTTCAGAGACGTTTTCGATGACACAACCCCAGCCGACACATTAAATAAACAAACACGCCCACACGGAGTACTGTTTTGCTGTTTGTTGTGTTGCCACAAAGATCAAAGGGACTGCACTTTGATGTGTTGTAGCGATCAACGGGACGGTCACTTTCTTGATTTGATTCATATATACTTCGGCGTGAAAGCGTGCGTCATGTTTTTCTTTCAAAAACAAATAAGTAGAATGGTTTGTCCTTCTTGTAATTAAGAAAAAAACGTTCTTTTTAAAATGTGAATGAACTTTGCAATAACAGGGTACGTCTGAATATACTAATCCTGTAAATAGTTTGTATATGATATTTAGTTCACTGCTGAACTACTAGTGCGTCTGCGATATATGCATTTACAAAAAGATCAATATTCTAGTTGGCCAGTTACACTGGGATTATGTCTGATATGGATAATAGTGGACTGTACGATGATGCTACAGAGATAATTGTACACCTGTCTGAACATAAGTATGTACGCATGAGATGTTTAGAGTACGCACTTGGTAGTGACAAGATTAGATTGTTCGCACGCGATACAGTGAGAAAATTAGAGTGCACGTTATCAACAAACAGTGAATTTAATTTATTCTTATTTGTGTATGTTAAATGTGCAATTTTATTTGCTGTCCACTGATATAATTATTGGAGCGTGTGAAATCGTTCAGTGTGTCTGTGCTAGGTAATGTTTCTGAAGGCTGTAATAAATATCTAGGGTTCTGTTATGAAGCACATAATGAAATGTCTTCTGAGTTGTCAATTAAATTAAATATTTAGTATATTTGTATTATATATTTTAAAACGAAACATTGAAGCATAATTTCAGAGTGACGACTGGACATGTCTCCATCCTTTAACTTAATTTTAAGAATAGAGAATCTAGCGTCCGCGTGGCAGAGTGGTTAGAACGTTTCCTGCTCGAGACAAAGGGACTGGGCTCGAAGCCAGGTAACATCAGGCTCTAGTCTACCCAGCAGTAAAATTGGGTATCTGACTCTGCTCTTACGCTAGAGAAGGCAAAAACAGCAAGATATGGCCACTCCACCTCATAAAGTCTCTAACACTTCACTCCCGTACGGTACTATCAGATATAAGACTATCTTTACATCTTTTATAAATCCTCTACGGTACATATCTAGCATTTGTCTTTATCGTATATTTATAGCTCTCTCTCCTTCCCCCCTCCTCTCCAGCTGGTTTCCCGTTTGTTTTGAGTCACACATCTGTATTCAACAGTCAGTTATTAGGAATCTTTCTTTGTTCTTCTTTCTCCTTGCTTGTCTATCTGTGTTAAGAATTACCAGGTGAATCTAGAGGGTATATACACATAGTTTGCACCTGCAATATCATTTCTATTGAACTCGTTTTCATTTATCTTCGTTTCTTCTTCTTCTTCACTCTCAAATAACCACATCTATCTCTCTTTTTTTTTTTTTTTTTTTTTTTTTGGCGTACGCCCGCTAATACTCGAGGCGAAATCTCAGGTTATTATTTTTTATGTCTAACCTGACATTGATTTTACGTGAGTATCCCTTTATTTCTTGTACAGAGACAGGTGTCCCTCGCCATTCAGGCAAATACTCGCCGATTTCGGAGGTACCCATTGCAGCTGGGTCGGCTCAGGAGCCGCCAGTCCCTGGTCGACGACACTGCTTCAAATGTCCTCGCCAGGTCTCGAGTTAATCCAGTCCAAATCCCGGTCGACGAAAAATCCTCAAATGCCGTCGCCCGGGTTTGATCCTGTATCACCCGGTCGCCAGAGCGGTGTTGTAACCACTACGCTAGCGCGGCTCCCTATCTCTCTTAAATGGCTGGATGTCTGTGTCAGGCTTCTCTCATCACCATACAGTTTCTCCCTCGGCAGGGTATTATTTTCAATCATTTATAGCTTCGTAATGAGCACTAAGTCACCATTGAAGCTTGCCTCCTAGCTAGAAGGATACGGCAAATCACTTCTGCTCAAGAAGTGGTGAATTCTGTATCAATATTTTTTTACATGGTGAGGTTGCTAACAACAAGCACAACTCTTCTCGGTCGTTCATTCCGACATGCTTGGTAAGATGCAGCAATTCCTTTCACTGTTTCCCAATATTAGTCACCGGATCTACTGATATCTATTTGCTTACCTCATTTTCGTTCATAGGTTGTTCTTGCACAGTTGCATGTTTCTGATTCCTGTTTATATTTCATCTTTCGCTTGTGACAGAGTCTTCTTCGTTTTTCTTATTTTGATTTATTATGTCTTTTTTCTCTCAATGGTTGTGCTTCTTCCGTAGTAACCATGTTTCTTATTTGTGTTTTGTTATCCATTTAATTTGCTGCTGGCAAATTCACAGTTTCACGTGTCTTTGTTTTTCTTATGTTATGTCTGTGAATTCCATCTGGCTAATTCATTTTCCACATTTCCATGTATCTAATTTTTCCTCTGATGTGTTCTTCTTCCACAGTTTGATGCTTATTTCTGTATCACCATAATCGTGTAATATTAAACATAGATCTGAGCTGACAAAGATTTTGGGTTGTATTTATTTATTTATTTTTATCTTTGTCTTATTTGGGTATATCTACTCCATAAAGTACTGCTACTATGACATCTTGACTGAGGCGTGTATGTTTGTTTTTATTAATAAACAGCTAGATGTACTGGAAACAAACATTTGCATACGGCAAAATAATTTTTAAAAACCTCTTTCATCACCATCATTATCATCATCAAAGAGAGCATTGCTTTTCCTGGATCTCTCGAGCGTAAACATGTTCCCAATGGATAAAAAGTGGCGTCGATCAAGAAAACAACACTGCTCATTGTTCCATTCACAATGGAAAGGAAAATAGCAAACAAACAACAAGTTCTGATTTGCAGAAATAATAAATCACAACAACAAATGACAACAAAACTTTTATGAGCCACAACATTAAGACGCATTCATTACACTTGTGTATCGTAGTCATTACCTCAAAAAAAAAACAAAAAAAAAACAAAGAAATAAAAAGTACAGAAAACTGAAGGGTGCTTTTAATTATTGAAGACTGATTTTTTTTGTCGGGGTGGGAGGTGGGGGGTGGGGTGGGGGGGTTGGGGGGGTTGGGGGGGGGGGGGGGGGGGGGACATATCATAAGAGTAAGAAAATTCACATTACCTCGCCAGCAAAAAATAATTCTTGCACACTGCTGCCATTTAAAAAAGAAGCGTTAATTAAGACTGACATCAGCTGCAGGAATTAATGTCTATTCCATTACATTCGATAATAATAACCAGTAAGTGACTTAGGCCATTGATGCATGAAATATTCATTAGATATAACAGCGACTGCAGAAAGTAGCATCCTTGCACACTGTAACTATTGCAGTAACATTCCTGACATATTGCAGTTAACAACATTCATATTCCTTTAACATTACAACTGTTGCAGTAAGACACATTTCTTGTTACTTACAGCTACCGCGGTAAGAAATATTTTCATCACAATCACTGAAAAGTAACATTCCTACCACATTGCAGCTTTTGCTGTAAGAAACAATCTTATTTCACTACAGCCACTGCAGAAAGAAACAATCCTTATGCTTAACAACTACTGCAGTAAGAAACAAGCTTTATTAATAATACTTACTGCAGTAAGAAAGTTCTTTATTCATTATATACTGTTCAAAAAAAAAAAAAAAAGAAACCCATAGCTATCCGAGGGCGCGTTTTTATGAGTTTGTAAGTAAAATATGGTGCTAGGGTATATAAAAACCAGCCTCAAATGTTCTTTACAGTGTCAAATGCACGTGTTGACCTGAATTGCGTTCATTTTTGAAATCGTTACAACGCATTGGTCAATAGTGTTTATGACGCAATTTTTGACCACAGCTCATGTTGCGCGCACGTGAAAGCAACAAAATTTGGGGTGAACACTATTCAATAACAACGCAACTGAAACCCTATAAAAGGATAACGCTACACACACAAAAATTCAATTAATTTTCAAGCAGACATTTATGGCGTCTCTATCGATAAATTTAAGGAACATTGCTATTGGCCGACTGCATGCAGGCGAAAGTCAAAGTCAGGTTGCCAGGCATCTAAACTGCATCAGAGTACCATCAGTCGACTTTGGCACCGGTTCCAAGCCACTGGCTCAGTTGAAGACCGGCATCGGAGTGGACGACCCAGAGTGACAACAGCAGCGGAGGATCGCTTTATTCGGCTTCATCCCCTCAGAGACAGGTTTACAACAGCTTCCTCAACTGCCCAGTCATTGCCTGCAGGACGTCATGTGTCTGATCAAACTGTCCGGAATATATTGCATGACGCTGGACTTTGGGCACAACGACCTCACCGAGGACCTGTCCTTACGCGCCGCCATCGCCAAAATCGACTTCTTTGGGCCAACCAGCATCGTCCCTGGGCAGCTGACAATCAATGGAGACGTGTGTGGTTTAGTGACGAATCTTTCATTTTGTTGCAGCGTCATGATAGACGGCGTAGGGTCTACCGTAGGCGAAATGAACGTTTTGCCCAAAATTGCGTTGATGAAGCTCCGCCGCACGGTGGTGGAGGTGCAATGGTGTGGGGAATGATCAGTTACAACGGAAGGAGTCAATTGGTGCACAATGAAGGAGGCTTGAATGCGCAACGATACGTCAATGAAATTCTTCGACCCCATGTCCTTCCACTTTTGGCTGCCCAAAGGTCTGTGTTTCAACAGAACAACGCTAGACCCCAATGTGCACGGTTGACCACGCAGTTCCTGACTGCCAACAACATTCTCACCCTTCCCTGGCCATCCCTGTCTCCAGACATGAGTCCGATTGAGCACCTGTGGGATGAGCTGCATAAACGTGTTTGTCGCCGAGACGTTGCCCCAGCCAATCGTCGTGATCTGTTCCAGGAAGAGTGGGCAGCCATCCCACAGACCCACATCAGACGTCTGATCGCATCCATGCCCAGGAGATGCCAGTCGCTGATCGATGCAAGAGGAGGCCACACACCATACTAACGGGAAAGCCCGTACGCCAAAAAAACTCTCGTGACCCAGATGCAAAACAACTGTCAATTGATTGGTTGAACCCTAAGGTATTCTTGTGTGCAATTTGAACAATTAACTCATTAAATTTTAAAAGTTATTGAATGTCAAAATTATGGCTATGTGTGTGCCTTCAGTAGCTATGCGTTTCTTTTTTTGAACAGTAGAGTTACTGAAGTAAGAAACAATCTTTATTCATTCCAGTTACTGCAATAAGAAACAATCTTTATTCATTCCAGTTACTGCAATAAGAAACAATCTTTATTCATTCCAGTTACTGCAATAAGAAACAATCTTTATTCATTCCATTTGCTGCAATAAGAAAAAAATCTTTATTCATTCCATTTGCTGCTATAAGAAACAATCTTCATTCATTCCATTTGCTGCAATAGGAAACAACCTTTATTCATTCCAGTTACTGCGATAAGAAACAATCTTTATTCATTCCAGTTACTGCAATAAGAAACAATCTTTATTCATTCCATTTGCTGCAATAAGAAACAATCTTTATTCATTCCATTTGCTGCAATAAGAAACAATCTTTATTCATTCCATTAGCTGCAATAAGAAACAATCTTTATTCATTCCATTTGCTGCAATAAGAGACAATCTTTATTCATTCCATTTGCTGCAATAGGAAACAATTTTTATTCATTCCAGTTACTGCAATAAGAAACAATATTTATTCATTCCTGTTACTGCAATAAGAAACAATATTTATTCATTTCATTTGCTGCAATAAGAAACAATCTTTATTCATTCCAGTTACTGCAATAAGAAACAATATTTATTCATTCCTGTTACTGCAATAAGAAACAATCTTTATTCATTCCATTTGCTGCAATTAGAAAAAATCTTTATTCATTCCATTTGCTGCAATAAGAAACAATCTTTATTCATTCCATTTGCTGCAATAAGAAACAATCTTTATTCATTCCATTTGCTGCAATAAGAAACAATCTTTATTCATTCCATTAGCTGCAATAAGAAACAATCTTTATTCATTCCATTTGCTGCAATAAGAGACAATCTTGATTCATTCCATTTGCTGCAATAGGAAACAATTTTTATTCATTCCAGTTACTGCAATAAGAAACAATATTTATTCATTCCTGTTACTGCAATAAGAAACAATATTTATTCATTCCATTTGCTGCAATAAGAAACAATCTTTATTCATTCCATTTGCTGCAATAAGAAACAATATTTATTCATTCCAGTTACTGCAATAAGAAACAATATTTATTCATTCCTGTTACTGCAATAAGAGGGAGCCGCGCTAGCGTAGTGGTTACAACACCGCTCTGGCGACCGGGTGATACAGGATCAAACCCGGGCGACGGCATTTGAGGATTTTTCGTCGACCGGGATTTGGACTGGATTAACTCGAGACCTGGCGAGAACATTTGAAGGAGTGTCGTCAACCAGGGACTGGCGGCTCCTGAGCCGACCCAGCTGCAATGGGTACCTCCGAAATCGGCGAGTATTTGCCTGAATGGCGAGGGACACCTGTCTCTGTACAAGAAATAAAGGGATACTCACGTAAAATCAATGTCAGGTTAGACATAAAATAATAACCTGAGATTTCGCCTCGAGTATTAGCGGGCGTACAAAAAAAAAAAAAAAAACTGCAATAAGAAACAATATTTATTCATTCCATTTGCTGCAATAAGAAAAAATCTTTATTCATTCCATTTGCTGCAATAAGAAACAATCTTTATTCATTCCATTTGCTGCAATTAAAAAAAATCTTTATTCATTCCATTTGCTGCAATAAGAAACAATCTTTATTCATTCCATTTGCTGCAATAAGAAACAATCTTTATTCATTCCATTTGCTGCAATAAGAAACAATCTTTATTCATTCCATTTGCTGCAATAAGAGACAATCTTTATTTATTCCATTTGCTGCAATAGGAAACAATTTTTATTCATTCCAGTTACTGCAATAAGAAACAATATTTATTCATTCCTGTTACTGCAAGAAGAAACAATATTTATTTATTCCAGATACTGCAATAAGAAACAATATTTATTTATTCATGTTACTGCAGTAAGAAACAATCTTTAATCATTCCTGTTACTGCAATAAAAACAACCAAAAAGCTACAGACTTTTATAAACGGGTGCTTGCGTAGAATAGAAGGACTGAAATGGTATGACAAAGTCACAAATGTGGAATTGATGACAAGAACCAGACAAGTGCCAGTGGAACAAGAGTTGAGAAGAAGACGCTGGCGATGGATAGGACACACACTGAGGAGACCTGTTGATAGCATTACAAGGCAGTCCTTGTTCTGGAATCCACAGGGAAAGAGAGGCAGAGGTAAACAAAACAAAAAAATACACGGATAAGAGAACTGGATACAGAGGTGAAAATGATGAGGAAAACATGGAAAGAACTTGAGCGGATGGCAGGGGACAGGAAGACTTGGTATGTGTTTGTTGAAGGCCTATGCTCCTCGGGGAGCTAAAGGGTATTGATTGATTGTTACTGCAATAGGAAACAATCTTTATTCATTCCAGTTACTGCAGTAGAAACAATCTTTATTCATTCCTGTTAATGCAATAGGAAACAATCTTTATTCATTCGTGTTACTTCAATAGGAAACAATCTTTATTCATTCCTGTTGATGCAATAGGAAACAACCTTTATTCATTCCTGTTAAAGCAATAAGAAACAATCTTTATTCATTCCTGTTACAGCAATAAAAAACAATCTTTATTCATTCCTGTTACTGCAATAGGAAACAATCTTTATTCATTCCTGTTGCTGTAATAGGAAACAATCTTTATTCATTCCAGTTACTGCAATAGGAAACAATCTTTATTCATTCCTGTTACAGCAATAAGAAACAATCTTTAATTATTATAGTTACAACAATAAGAAGCATTCTTTATTCAATATATAGTTACTGCAATAATTTTTTTTTTAATTTAATGATGAAAAATATCCCGTTCAACCTCGGGTTAAAATTAGGATATATAGTGTTTTTAATTCCAAATAATATGAACAACTGCCGATATGGGAAAGTGGCATTACACCTGTCAAATCACTGTAAATAGGGCAAATCACAATTACCAATTATGCTTGTATGATTTTAAAAAAATACCCAATCTAACATAAACGATGTAAAACCTAAACAAAACCAAACAAAAACAGCAATCAAAAATAATATTAAGGGGGAGGGGTGTAAAGGCCTGGTTTTTTGTTTTGTTTTTTTTTTATGTAAAACTTTTGCCTCGTTTTGGCGAGGCGCGCTCCGTTCAACCTTGTCGGTTATATTAGGGCGCATGTCCAAATATAAAAGACCGTTAGGTCTGGAACTGGAATTTTGTACCTAAAGGCCTGCTGTTTGGAGTTATATAACTGACTTTAATAGATATTTAATTGACTTTCACCTGTCTAAAGTCATATGTAGGTTATTGTAAGAACAGCATCAGACCTTCACATTCCCAATTAGTATTTATTAACTTTTGTTCTTGTTAAATACTGTTTGATTATATTATGCAGTTCCCTAGGTCTGTCTATTCTTAACACCTCTTCTATATGTATAGGTAAATTTGATGCCTGCAAGTAATCTAATATTGGGATTCTCATTTGTTTATACATCTTTACTTTAACAAGAAACGCTGTATATTATAGTCTTGAAGACATTCTGCACAGTAAGGTTCTTCTATTCTGAAATAGCCTTGTCCCGGCTGTAGTCTGGGAAGTTTCTTATTACCGGGAATTTTCAATTCTCTAGATATCTGAAATTTTCCAATTGGAGTTTTGAACATCTTATATGCATGTCTCGCTTTCAGATTTGTATCCCACTCTGCTTTCCATTGATCTGTTATTAATTCTTTAATTAAACTCTTAATCTCTGATTTACTCATCCCTACATTTATTAGATTTTTATCAGATCTACCTTTCTTGGCTTCTTTGTCTGCTTCTTCATTTCCCTCTATGCCGAATTGTGAAGATATTCAAGTGATTAAGACTGAACATTCTCTGGAATATATGTATGCAGTGGCCAGAAATATCTCCTCTGCTATATTAGGTCTGCTGCATTCTCGTAAGTTTTTAAGTGCTTGAATTGTTGAAAGAGAGTCAGTTTAAAATTGTTAGTTTCTTGGGAGGGTTATCAGAGAATATTTCTAGTACAATAACAAACATGCTTTATTAATTCCAGTTATTGCAAAAAGGAAACATTCATTGTGTATTACAGTTAGTGCAATAAGAAACATTCTTCATTCATTATATAGTTACTGCAGTAAGAAACATTCATTGTGTATTACAGTTATTGCAGTAAGAAACATTCATTGTGCTTTACAGTTACTGCAGTTAGAAATATTCCTTATTCATTGCAGTCACTGCAGTAAGAAACATTCATTGTGTATTACAGTTACTGCAGTAAGAAATATTCCTTATTCATTGCAGTCACTGCAGTAAGAAACATTCATTGTGTATTACAGTTACTGCAGTAAGAAACATTCATTGTGCATTATAGTTACTGCAGTAAGAAATATTCCTTATTCATTGCAGTCACTGCAGTAAGAAACATTCATTGTGCATTATAGTTACTGCAGTAAGAGACTGCTACTTTGTTACCCTTCAAGTCACCAAGGATTATTGTCTTTCAATAAACGTATCCCAGGTCCACATGTCGCGTGCCATCATCTTAAGATATTTTCGTGTCTTCCTGGTCAATGTAGTTTTGTCTCTAGTTCTCTTCGCCATGTTTTTTTTTAAAAGAAAAAGTATCATGTTCAACCCTTGATGGGTTATAATTAGGATGTATGTAAGTAAGAAACTTGATCTTACATAATCACTGGGGTAAGAAATATAACTATAAATAGTCGATGCAGCAAGAAACATAATTATACACAGTCACCGGTGTAAGGAACAAAAGTATACATAGTCACTGGGGTAAGGAACAAAAATATACATAGTCACTTGGGTAAGGAACAAAAGTGTACGTAGTCACTGGGGTAAGGAACAAAAGTGTACATAGTCACTTGGGTAAGGAACAAAAGTGTACAACACTGGGGTAAGTAACAAAAGTGTACATAGTCACTGGGGTAAGGAACAAAAGTGTACAGTCACTGGGGTAAGGAACAAAAGTATACATAGTCACTGGGGTAATGAACAAAAGTGTACATAGTCACTGGGGTAAGGAACAAAAGTGTACATAGTCACTGGGGTAAGGAACAAAAGTATACATAGTCACTGGGGTAAGGAACAAAAGTGTACATAGTGACGGGTAAGGAACAAAAGTGTGCATAGTCACTTGAGTAAGGAATAAAGTGTACATAGTCACTGGGGTAAGGAACAAAAGTGTACATATTCACTGGGGTAAGGAACAAAAGTGTACATAGTCACTGGGGTAAGGAACAAAAGTATACATAGTCACTGGGGTAAGGAACAAAAGTATACATTGTCACTGGGGTAAGGAACAAAAGTGTACATAGTGACTTGGGTAAGGAACAAAAGTGTACATAGTGACTGGGGTAAGGAACAAAAGTATACATAGTCACCTGGGTAAGGATCAAAAGTGTACATAGTGACTGGGGTAAAGAACAAAAGTATACATAGTCACTTGGGTAAGGATCAAAAGTGTACATAGTGACTGGGGTAAGGAACAAAAGTATACATAGTCACTTGGGTAAGGATCAAAAGTGTACATAGTGACTGGGGTAAGGAACAAAAGTATATATAGTCACTGCAGCAAGAAATATAATTATACAAAGAGACTGGGGTAAGGAACAGCCTCTACGGTAGGAAACATAATTATGCATGGTGATCCCTTTCGACAAGAGAGGTTGGTTAACTACAGTTTTATTATTATTTATTATTATTCCTTTGGCCATCGACCGACTAAGCAGTCTATGGCCATAACACCTTGCGGCGTCATAGGGCAGCAAGAAATCGTCCTTTGTTCCGTCACACCTAGAGGCGTATATTGGTACAACAGACTTTTAATTGTTGTTTCTGTGATCAATGTGACAAGCAAGCGGTAGATCAATCCGCTGTGCCCCGAACTTGCCCTCATGTGTACTCTACTCTTGCTCCTGTCGCTATAAAACCATTTCGCCATGCCTCCCAGACGTCCTTCCAGCCAAAATCCATTCGGGACCGAAGGTCCTCGAAAAAGGGCAATCTGGCACAGGCACAGTTCCTATTCACTGCCTCTACTGCGCTGGGAGGACCCGGCGACCGGGACCACACACAGCCTTGAGAGGGCAAAGATCGCCTTAAAGGATTAACTACAGTAAGAAACATTAATTACACATAACAATCACAGCAGTAATAAACAAGTACAGTGAGATATCCAGCTCAACAGTAGTGAGGCAGTAAGTGTAGCCCAATTCGATGTAATCTGAAGGAGCTAATGAGATTTAACTTGATATAATTTGAAGGAGCTAAAAGGATTCCGTTTGATGTAATTTGAAGGAGCTAATATGATTCGACTTGATGTAATCTGAAGGAACTAATGGGATTCAACTTAGTATAATCTGAAGGAGGTAATGGAATTCATTTTGATGTAATTTTGAGGAGCTAATGGGATTCATCTTGATATAATCTGAAAGAGTTAATGAGGTCCAGCTTGATGTAATCTGAAGCATGTAAGGGATTCCAACTTGATGTAATCTGAAGCACTTAAGAGGCTCCAGCTTGACCTAATCGGAAATAGTTAATGGGTTCCAACTCGACATCAACTGACGAAGTCAATAAAATTCACCTTGATTTAAAATTAAGCTCAAGTGACTTCCAGTTTGGTCAGACTGAGATAGTGAGTCATCGTTTGAAGTCAAACTGAGACCGCTAATGAGGTCCAACTCGACATAAGTCGATGCCCAAACTGTTTGTGACAACAGGAAGAAGCTAGCCACCACTAATCGCTTCAGAACGTTCTAATATGAGAAAATAATATTTGCAACTGCAATACGAGAAGAATTGGTCCACCTGGTGAAGTTTGTCTTGTAAAATGTAAAATTGTTTCGCCTATTCCCTCCTCTCAGAGGTAGACAAGTGTTGGTCTGTATAAGTCTCGTACACATTTCCCGCAGGAAACACAATAGTAAAAGGATCCCGTTACACGCCCATTGAGGCATATTGGGAATATGGTGTTAGACCAATATTTTCTTGACCGTTGGCACACAAGGGGTGATGTGGTCAGCATCACGCCGGCCGCCTTAAACTTTCCCAGAGTTGCTCTGGTACCCACATTTGGTGCTGGGTCGACCCAGGAGCCGTTTGTGGTCTAAAAAAATCCCACCTCATCTGGGGATCGAACCATAGACCACTGCGCTAGGAAGCCAGTGCTATGCTACCGCGGCTCCTAATAGTAAACACACAATTCATTAATTAAATCCACAAGGAGCATAGACTTTCAATAAACACATTCCAAGTTCTCCTGTTGAGTGTCATCAGCTCAAGGTCATTTTACGTTTTCCTCATTTTCATTGTTGTCTCCAGTTCTCTTCTTCGTGTGTGTTTTTTAAGTCTACTTTCTGCTTCATTTACTCAGTGGATTCTACAAGTAGAACAAAGGACTGTCTGGGTAATGTTTATAAACAGGTTATACACACAATTTATGTAGTAATCTCCAAAAACACCAGAAAATGTTCCACATTTTTCCCGTTTTCTGTTAACTACTTGTTCATTCTGTTTTAACTTTTCTTGTTTTTTGTTAACAGTACTTTTTCATTTTGTTTAACTTTCATGTTTCAGTTAACTAGCTTGTTCATTTTGGTTAACTTTCGTCGTGTTTTTTGTTAACTACTTTGTTTCATGTTGTTGTTTAACTTTCCCGTTTTCAGTTAACACTTGTTCATTTTGTTTAACTTTCCCTGTTTTCAGTTAACTACTTGTTCATTTTGTTTAACTTTTTCCTGTTTTCAGTTAACTACTTGTTCATTTTGTTTTAACTTTCCCGTTTTCAGTTAACTACTCTTGTTCATTTTTGTTTAACTTCCCGTTTTCAGTTAACTACTTGTTCATTTTGTTTAACTTATCCCGTTTTCAGTTTAACTGCTTGTTCATTTGTTTAACGTTTTCCCGTTTTCAGGTTAACTACTTGTTCATTTTGTTTAACTTTCCTGTTTGTTCCGAGTTAACTACTTAAGTTCATTTGATGTTAACTTTCTCGTGTTTTTGTTAACTACTTGTTCATGTTTGGTTTAACTTTTCCCGTTTTCAGTTAACTGCTTGTTCATTTTGTTTAAAACTTTCCTTGTTTGTCGTCCCCTCAAAATTAATAAGATGAAAGTAGCCCCATGGCAGATATTGGGTGTAGGGGATTAAAATGTTAAAGACTTCATTATACTAAGTTTTCTGCTAGCCTTACTTAAAAAAATAGCTGCGACAGTGCTTTGTACTCAACTGTGCAGGTATGTCACGTTATGTCACTCTGGCAAGGATAACAGACATTAAGCCTACGAATAATAATTCAGTATAAAAATTATACCCAATTCTATTAACTATGTCAGAATGCCAGATGTTTAGCCAGTTGAAGAAAATGTAGGGTCTTCCCCAGGTAAGAGAGTAGATTTTAAACAAAAACATAGATGGATGAACCGAGGCAGAAATTGAACGCTTGATGAAGATGTGGCTTGATCTTGATCTGGTGGTTTTGGCTGGAGGATACGGCATACGTTAGATGAAGGCCTATGCTCCTTTTGGATCCGAGGTGTTAATGATGATGAATGACAATGATTAATGAGTACAATGACGATGATGTGACAGTGATGATGACACATGACGATGAAATGATGACAATGATGTGAGATGACTGCAGATGGGATGACGATGACGATGATGACAATGATGATGATGATGATGATGATGATGATGATGATGATGATGATGATGATGATGATGATGATGATGATGATGATGATGATGATGATAATGATGATGATGACGATGATGATGATGATGATGATGACAATGATTGAAGAATGAAGATGTTGATGATAATGAATGATGATGATGAATGATGATTAGGACAATAGATTGGAATTGATGACAATTATGATGAGATGACAATTGTAATGATGATAGATGATGATTATGATGATGAATGTTGATGCTGATGATGACGAAGATGATGATGATGACAAAGATGATGATGAAGAGGACGATGATGATGATGATGATGATGATGATGATGATGATGATGATGATTGATAGATGAATGATGCATGATGGAATGATGATAAGATGATTGATGATGATGGAAGAAATGAATGAATGATGACCAATGACGATGATGGAACAATGATGATGATGATCCACAAATGATGATGATGATGATTGAATGAATGCCACCTCCCATGATGATGACACATGATGATGATGAACAATGATGATGAGGTCAAACCCCAATTATGATGATTGATGGACCTGAAAACTACATATGATGAAATGAAATGACAATGATGATGGATGACCAAAAAATTGAAATTGAGGACGGAAAAATGGAATGATGATGACAGAAGCGATGAGACACTGATGATGAAAATTCTCACCGTATGTTCATGATAGTGACCGTATGATAGGGAATGGGTAAACAGGTTGAAGATGCAATGAACCTCTTGTATCAGTGAACTGATCTGGTGTCTGCCAAATGATGACAAAGAAAAGAATGAAGACAATGCTGATGGAAGATGAACCAATAAACCCGAGGTGATTGGGACTTTCAGGTGGAGAAAACAATGAGTTAAAGTATGATGATGCATGATGTTTGCCCTTTTTTTTTATTTGTATCGATGATGAATGAAGTATTATGATGGCGAAGCGATGAAAAGATGATGAAAATCGGGTGAAAACATGGAATGTTGTGGAATATGGACAATCCCGATGATGATTGAAGACAAGCAGTGGTGAAAATGCACCCATGACAAATATTTTTGTGTGTAGGATCATCTTCTGGTAGTCCCAGACTGAAAACGAAGAACAATATGACAGAGATGGATGTACACGGAAAACCACAAAAAAACACGTTTTTAGGAACCAAAATAAGAATTTATTTCTAGCATTGACTTAAAAATGGGTGTGGTAATGAGGATTTTTGGAGGTCTACGCCTTGGGTTGGAGATAAGGGGGGGACAAATTCGGACTGAGACGGGTAGAAATCAGAAAGAAAAACATGACGGGGGAATGTGTATACTCAAAATAACGATGACATCATTCAATTCTACACTGCACCCAAAAATAGAACCACAAAAGCATAATCACACACACAACTACATGGTGCGTGTGGAAGAACACTTAATTGCACAAAAAAACCTTCCGAAAAAAAAAAACCACAACCCTGGTGGGAAAACAACGGGGTAAGAAATAGGATGCGGTTTGAACGTGGGAGATCTTACAGTCTCATGAAAAGAAACCAAAATTGGTATCACTAAAGGTGGAACTAGCGATTGTCTTCGAATGAACAGAAAACAGCACGAAATTGAACATTATGTATTGGGTAAATTTGGGTATGATGTGTGTTTGTGGTGGGGGAAAAAAAAACGGTAAGGTGGGGGGTGTGTGGTTTAAATGAAAGAATTTAGGAAATTTTGCTAAATTATGTGGTTTATTAAGATGGAGGGGAGGAGGTTTTGAAAGGTAGTGGGGGTTGCAATACGTGTTGGGGGGGCGTTTTTTGAAGAGGATGGAGGATAGGACAACAATTTTTTTTACATACTTTTGGCTGTTTTTTTTTATGGATAGGTTTTTGAGAGGGTGTAAGTGGTTTTGTTCAAAATGGAGGATAGATTTTGTTTATAGGGTTTTAAATTTAGGGTTAGTGTTATTAGGAATATGGGGGATCTGTTGTTGGGAGTTTATATTGTTATTTATATTGTGCGGAATTGAGTGGAGTTTTTTGAATGTGGAGGTTGTTGGAACCAGTGTACTTGTTTTGGGGTGTGAACTGTGAAGTTATTACATTGGAAATAAGGGGCAATAATCTTTGGATTACTTAGGGTATGTTATTTGGGTTTGCTTTTGATACCTGATTGTGTTGTTGTGGGTTTGGAGGGTGTTGGACATAATTGGGATGTGAAGGGGGGGGGTGCAATGACTTGTTGGCTGTGGTGGTTTTTTGATAGAAAATTATGTAAATGGTTTTTGACCACATGGCCTTTGTCTTTACTATGATTAGTGATGGGATGGTTGTGCTGGAATTTGTGACACACACGCTTTGGACTTGACATTGTTGATTAATTGATGTTGAGTTGGAAATGTTGATGGATATTGGGGTGCTTGGTTGTTCACACACTTTAAAAGGGCTATTGGAAAAGGGTTCTTATGCTGGATTGAGACATCTAAATTGTACATGATTGCTTTGTATTTTGCTTATTTGATAGATTTGGGGTTTATCGTGAGGGGTGTGGTAGTTTACTTATATTTGGTGGGTGAAATTGGTTTTGGACACAATGTTAATTTTTGACAAAGTTTCATTTGTTACAACATCCTATCTAAAACGGGGACAACAAGGTTGTGCTACAGAACATTCATAAAGGGGGTTTTACAGGGGATGTAGGGTTTAGTTGCTGGGGGTGAGGGGTGGATGGGAGTTGTGGTTGGGGGAGTTTGGTTGGTTACTTTGGAGGTTGTGGAACTTATGTTTTTAGGAACTGTTGTGGTTTGTGGGGGGAATGGGTTTAGTCAAAGGTTTCTGGAGGGTCGTTCTTTTGATGAGGTTGTTTTGAGGGATGTGGTTGGGTTGGGGTGTTACAATTGGGGGGGTTGGAGTGGTTTGTGTTGTTTTTTGGGTGGTTTTGCTTTTTGGGTGGTGTTTGGCATGTTTGTTTTTATTGTGGGTTATGGGGTTTTATTTGGGAGGTGGTAATTGGGGTGGGGTGTTTTAATTTTTTTTTTTTGGTTGTTTTTTGATTTGTTGGTTTTAGGTTGAATTGTTGGGGTTTTTTGGGGGGGAGGTTGGGGTTTTTTAGGGGGGGGTTTTTTTTGGGAAGGGGTAGTGGGGGGGGGTGTGGTTGTTGGGGGATGGTTTGTTACAAACTAAAGGGGTTGTGGTGGTGGGGGGGTTGTTCTATGGTTTAATTTTTGAAGTAGGGTGGGGTTAATTTGGTGTTGTTTTAAGGTTTTTGTTTATTATTTGTTTTGGTTGGTTTATTTGTAGAGTTTTTTGTTGGGTGTTTTGGTGGGGTTGGGGTTTTTTTTTTTTGGGGTTGTGGTTTTTTTGTGTAGGGTTGTTTCTTTTGGGGGGTTTTTTTTTTGTAGTTTTGGTTTTGTGTGTGGGGGGTGGTAGGGGGGTTTGGGGTTGTGGTTGGTTTGGGTGGGGTTTTGGGGGGTTTGTTTGGGTTGTTTATGTTTTTTGGTGTGGGGTTTGGGGTAATTTTTTGTGTGGTTTTATTTTTTTGGGGGGATTGGGTTTGTTTGTTGGGGTGTTTGGGGTGAGGGGGGGGTTGGGGTGTTGTGGGTGGGTGTGGGGGGTTGTATTGTTTTTTTGTGATGGTGTGGGGTTTGGGGTGGGGGGATTTTGTTTTTGTATTTTGGGTGGGGGTTTGTTGGTTTTGGGGTGTTTGGGGGGTTGGTATTGGGGGGGGGGTTGGGTGGGTGTGGGGGGGGGGGTGGGGTGTTGGGTAGGGGGTGTGGGGGGGTGTGTGGGGGGTGGGGATCACCCTAACCCGGCCTTGCTGTGAACACACTAAAAATTCACCAAAAATTACCACCAATCAAGCCCAAATATGCCGCTCAATAAGCTGCACTAAATCCCCCCCCAAAAACACAGACCAAATAATAAACGTTACCACCACTTTAAAACAAACAAGAAATACAATATCCTACCCCATAAATAACACCCACTCAACCATCCATAAAATAAATAAAACGATGCCCAACGCACAAAAAATAAAACTACTAACAAACATAAAATAAAAACACACACCAAACAAAAATACCCGCATCAAATCCTCATTAAAACCACCCAAAAATAAAACAAAACAATAAATGCTCAAGTACCGCCCCGCCACCGCACCTAAAAAAAACAAACACATACCCAATAAAAAAAACGAAAACAATAACATAATAATAAA
>JAMPIV010001613.1:0-26266 GCA_024509875.1 Oreohelix idahoensis
ATAAACCTACATACCCTCCTTAGGATTAATAAGCTCACGGTAGAGACTGTATTGGCTTTACTTAATCTGCCCAGCATTGCAAGCGTGTGGAAATCTAGAACTTTTTCTTGCAGGAGGCTGGTCATCCATTTCTCTCACTTCTGGCTTCTGGGATTTGTGTGTGATTTACAATGCGCCGCTCTGTCCTTATATTTCAGTCTCTCGCTGCGTAACGAGAAAGCAGCTCCCAAATTCCCCAAAAGATTTTAGTTTCATCTCCTGTTTTGAAGCTATTTGAAACAATCTGTGCTTTTCCTGTACTCGTTTTTCTCTTCTGTCACTCACACACTTATCTCCTTCCTCCTTCCTATATATCATTTCCTTTTCCCCATATGGGGCTTTCATTACATATAAGTTTTATACAATTCCGTTGAGGCTTGTTAGTGTAATAAATTTTTAAAGATTATTAGCTAACTTTTAGCCGATGTGATGAAGGTGAAAAATATTAATTAGCTTTAAAACTATTTATATTTGAATAATATCCTTTTGGATATAATTCCTAGCCTATCTCCTTTGTTGAGTTATATTTATTTAATATTATTCCAACCATGCGTTCTCCTGTAGTGAATAATTTAATGTCCAGTAAATGCAAACTTTTAAAGTCGGCCATACATTCCTATATAGCTATTTCCTCATTCTTCAGTAATACTGTATGGCTTTTAACCGTAAGTCACATTTCCGCTGTCTACCAACTTCAAAGAAAGACCGCAGCGCTGACCTTGCGCTGGTGTGTGTGGGTGTCGCGTGGGCGTGTCGCGCTACAACCAAGCAAGTGTTTACCAAATCTCGCTACAGTCAGAGTGGCTAAGAGGTATTCTTCTTCCTCTTCTTCCTCGTTCGTCCTGAAAAGGACGTTGGTTGCGTTGTGTCTGTTTACATCGGAGCTGTGATATCTGCACCTTTCGGTCGACACATCCGACTTCAGCACGGCATTTTTTGGGACCAGGTTTGCCTTCCCTCTGCGATCCCTACTCTCTCAGCCAGACTGCAGTGATGCAGTCTGTTTCCAGGACCACCACATGGAGGTGGAGTAGGGTCTTGGTCAGCTCTGGTTCGCTGACCCTGATGCAAGCAGTCAAGCTATGGGTCGCTGACTGCATTCTCTATTGCTGCATCTTTGGGTCCCGCTAAGAGGTATGGCACCCATCTCTAATTCTTAAGGTCCCAGGTTCGCTCCCAACACAGGGAATATAATTGATGGACATTTTTCAGAACCAGTGGTTCCTAATGACGTCATACGTCCGTCGGAAGTTGCATATGTTAAAAATCACTCTATAGTTGAAAATCGTAAAGAGTAGGCCATATGGCCACTGCCCTGGCAAAATTTAAAAATAAGGAAACCTACCCACCACAAAAGTATTTATAGAGTGTGTGATTCCTTACAATACACATTGGGATCCCCACCAATGCTATGGAGTTCGTGTATGCTGAGGTCCTCCTTATGTGATCTAAGGGAGGAGATTGGAGCACTGATGGAGTTATCCGTGTGCAGTGAGAATGGTCCTTCAAACCAAACCAAATCTCATTATTTTCATTTCTGCCTCCAGTTCAAGCATTGAATAGAAGGATTGAAATGGTACGGTCTGATCACCAATGTGGAAATGATGTCAAGCAGGAGACGAGTGCCAGTGAAACAAGAAATGAAAAGATACTGTGATGAATAGGACACACATTGAGGAAACCTGTTGAAAGCTACACAAGGCAGTTCCTTTTTCTTGAATCCCCAGGGTGAGAGAGGAGAGAGAGATAAAAAAAACACATGGAGAAGAGAACTGGAAACAGAAATAAAACTTGGGGAAATGTTCAGCATATGGGCATATCTTTTATCCAACTACAAGTCTGTCCTTATATCTGAAATCTTCGGTGACAGCTTTGGTTTGGATACCGGATTTTTTGTTAATTTTCAGATGTCGTCCAAAATAGCATGTATGTTTGAACATAGCCCAAAGTTGCCCAAAATAGTCAGAAATATCCCAAATTGTGATAGAAAAGTTGCCCAAAGAAACCTTTGATTTTTCAGAATATTACAGTTTTCGAGAGTTCAGATAAAAAGGATATAGACCTGCAGTCTTATCTGATGACTTGAAGCTATTTTTGTTGCATAGTTTTCTTTTGTAATAATTTATTCATTTTTATTTTTTTTATTATATTGATAAGTTTTGTCAAAGAAGATTTTAAGGCGTAACAAATTATTGATTGATTATTATTATTTCTCAGAAGTGATGTGGGGTAATGAATGCAGCTGTAAAAAAAAGATGTAAGGAAAATAATGAAAAATAAAATGCTGTGACAGTTTTATAAATGTAAATGGCAATAATGGGAGTAATTGCAATAAAACTGTTTTTTCGTTCTTTTTCTCACTCATTTTGGGATATGGTGGGAAAAATTAATCTCCTGCGAACTGACCCGTTCATGCTTAAAACATGTCCAGATTTCAAAAATCAAAAGTTGTTTTAGACAACTTTTGGGAGATTTTCAACAACAGTTTTGACCTTTGTTGTTGGTATTGATCCAGCGGCACCTGGGCTTTCGCCCAATGACATGTAGTGAAATCTGCATGTTTTCGCAAGTTGTTTTTTTTTCTCCGTACAAGGTGTTCCATTTATCTGGCCGATTTTTTGGCAGCTTTGGGTGATTTTTTTTAAGCTAAAAAAGTTCAGTTTCCGAAACACGAGTGTCCTCAAGCATTTTGTATTGAGGGATACGACCCTGTACTACAAAAATACGAAGAGAAAACAAGATGAAAGACGTGTGGTTTGACAAAGCATGCTTACAGTATTAATAATTTTATATAGCATTGCAATAATATCATTTGTTTTAGTTCAGGTAGTCATTGTCACTTGTATTTTTATAGAAGTATTTCTGGTGGTCTTTATGAACTTCATTATATGCAAACTGGAATCTAGGTTTGAGGAGAGAGTATGTTACAATTTACACATTTTTCGTGCTCTCATTTTTATGGATGACCTTTGTAGTTTTGTGAAAATTTAACTATTTCATTTTACAATATTTTTGGATAGAATATATATATATATTTACATATACATACACACATACTTATCATATTTATCTATCTGTATACCTGTCTTCATTTAAGTCTGTCAAGATTATTCCCCCTATGGTGAAACATGTTGAGAACCCAGCATTGCACACTAAGCTTGGAGAAGTTACTTGAGCCCCAGACGTAATTATGGCTTTTACCTGGTTGGTGCATGCAAGAGGATTTCACTATGTACCTATGGTGGGTAGGGGACCTGAGAAGTGGCTCTGTGTAGAACACAATTCCTTGAGAGAGCCCAGAACCAGAGCACAGTATTTTAGCTCTGAATATTTAATGAGCCACCTTGGATGGCAAAGAATGCACAGTATGCCACAAGCTTCTTCCTCCTAGCTTGGGACCAGATGTGATGATTCTTTAAGTGCAACCCAAGCTTGAGAAACTGGAGCTCATGACTTCAGCTCAACACATTTCGGAATGGTAGAAAAGTGACACGAAAAGCTTAAATCTACAGCGTGGATAATACCAAGGAGTCTTCAACTTGATATTGGCTGCAAAAGAGCGAGAAGCTCAGCACCCCTAGTTAAACAACAATGTCAGTCTTTCCTACCTTTATGTCTGTCACTCTTAATTGCCTTTACGTCTGTATTTCTACCTTTATGTGTGACTTTCTACTTTTCTGCCTTGTCTAATTAGGTCTAGTGCATCAGTATTCACACTTTTAACTTCCAATAGTTGTTTCATTTTAAACTTTCATATACCAGACAAGGTCTTTTATGTGTGAACATGCGCCCCTCCCCCCCCCCTCCCCCCCCCCACCCCCCCCCCCCACCCCCCCCCCCCCCCCTCTCCCAAATATAAATGAGGGACTGTGTCTTTGTTGAATGGTGCGTGCCTCGCTAAAACTCCCATTTTTAAAAAATAAAACGTATGCTTTTAAAGTATTATGAAATTCTAATCAAGATCACATTATGAAGGTTGCTAATACACTTTTAATACTAATATTTTGAAAATGTGAAGTTATCTACTCACCTAAATGTGAGTAACGTAACAAAACTATGTAACCACTTTTTATTGGTCCTCAGTGTACCTATAACAGATTGCATCTTCAACTATGTGTTGCTTTTTTTGTATTGGTCCAGCTGCTGTTATTGGGAGTTATTTTTTTTTTTTATGTGTATACTTATAAATATGCCATGTGATTAGAATTACCTGTTAAACTCCCTCTCCCTGTCTGTCTAAGTGTATATCTTTTGTCTTGGTCAGTATTAATTTATGTATGAAATAATTTGAATGTCATGGGAGGGGAGAAAGTTTCAGATATGGAAACCAACATTTTAATGCTGTATGTACAGGGGAAAGCTGTTTGCTTATTTACAGTGTGATGTCCCTCTCTCAATCTCCCTCCCTTCCTTGCCCCCCCCGCCGCTCTCTCTCTGTCTCTCTCTCTCTCTCTCCCCCTCTCTCTCTCTCTCTCTCTCTCTCTCTCTCTCTCTCTCTCTCTCTCTCTCTCTCTCTCTCTCTCTCTCTCTCTCTCTCTCTCTCTACCTACCTATAACAGATCACAGCTTCAATTACATGTTGCTTTTCGGTATTGGCCCAGCCACTGTTATTGCAAGTTTTAAGGTTATATTTTTCAGCGTATATATGTATTAAGTGATCAGTCAAAACATGTATCCTGTCTCTGACTCGGTATATTTCTTTTGCCTTTGCCACGTATTATGTATGTATGCATGAAATATTTCATGTATTGTGGGGGGAAAAAAGTCATGTTTCACATATGTAAACCATAATGTTTATGCTTTATATACATGAAAAAACTATTTATTTATTTATTTGCAGTGCAATATGTTGTATGCCACCCTTCTCCTCAGTCAGTTAGTGTTGTCATTTTTACCCCAGTTGTATCCCTTTGTTAACCCCCTTGACTGCAGAGCCATTTTTCAAGAAATATATTAGCCTGTTGCTATTCAATGGATTTTATGCAAGTGCATACATTCAACACTGACATCTGAATCAAATGCATAGTGATTTTACATCATTAATTTATACAATGCATCATATGATTAAAGCATCTGGTCCAAAATGTCAACATTCTACATGTAGCTGTTGTCAAAAATTCAATCAGAATGATTTATATCATCGTCATCAAGTTTTGGCTCCCCAAGGAGCATAGGCCTTCAACAAACTTGTGCCATGTTTTCCTTCCCCATGCCATTAGATCAAGGTGTTTCGATGTCTTCTTCTCATCTCTTGTTTCACTGATACTAGTCTTGTTCTTGTCATTAGTGATCTTGTCGTAACTCTTCAATCCTCCTATTCTACACAAGAATGGTTTATATAAATGTCATATAGGTATTTTAACATAGTAATTTTTTTCACTTTTAAGGTAAAGGTTCCCGTTACACGCCCATTGAGGCATATTGGGAATACGGTGTTAGGCCCGTATTTTCTTAACCATGGGCACACTAGGGGTGATGTGGTTAGCATCACGCCAGCCGCCTTAACCTTCCCAGAGTTGTTCTGGTACGCAATTCATGAGCTGGGTCGACCCCGGAGCCGTTTGCGGTCTTAAAAAATTGCACCTCAACTGGGGATTGAACCATGGACCACTGAGCTAGGAAGCCAGGGCACTAACCACTGTGCTACCGCGGCTTCCAATTTTGTCACTTGCCCTGTGCATTAATCTGTGAATTATTAACAACTTCAAAACACCTATAGCCTAATATCCATCTGTTTTGGTGAATTAGTCCATTAACAGTTTCTCTGCCATTAAAACCATTAGCTTTTCCTTCTTCCATAATTTAACAAGTCTCGTGTAGTTCCTGGGAGTCTCTGGACAGACTAAGAAAGAATAGAACTAATGTGTCCTCAGGCGTGCCATACAACTAACATTTCTTACATATTTTCTTCATTTCTATCATTACAAATATGTTGTGCATGGAGCTAGGCAGCCTCATCATGTAAAACAAATTGCTACAGTAAACATGGCTGTGAGAGTGTTTGAAATCTTGGTGCAGGTTTCCTGCCAGGAGGCCAGCTGCAGTGGTGGAACTGTGCTCTGTAAGGAGCACAAGGGAAAATGATGATAATTCAGCAACATCACATATTATGTAGTACATTTCAGTTCAACTATTACTTCTGCTTTCACTACAACATTCATTGTCAAAACTTCCACATAAATCATTATGGTAGGTATCAAGAATAATGCTTAGTGCTTCCATGGCACTAAAGTCATCTTCCATTTGTACTGTGTTGCTATATTGTAGTTTAGATTGCTGCTCTTCTTCTTCTTCTTGGATCCATAGCCGCTGGCTGTCAAAGCAGTCAGTGGCTGTCACACCTGGTGGTATCTTTTAGGGCAGCAACAAACTGCTTCCACTTTGTTAGGTCGGCGGCCATCCTTCATGCAATGCCCCAACTATGGTTCATTCTTTGCATCTGAGTCTCCACAGTTCTCCACCAAGTGGTTTTTGGTCGGCCTTTCTTTCGCTTTCCTTCTGGGGTCCATAGCATAGCTGTTCTTGTGATGGCATCTGGGTCTCTTCTTAGGATGTGGCCAACCCAACTTTAGCATCTGCCAACTATGATGGTGTGCCATGGTTGTTCCTAGTAAGCAGTTCTTGAATGGTGATGGTATTCGGAGATTGTGGCTCTACAGACATTTAAGAAATTACAGGACATTCCAAGATGTCTGGTGCAAGATAGATGCGGTAGAAAATATCTATGAACATCCATTGCAGTCAAGGTGTCAAAATCCTGTCTACGAACGTCCATCGCAGTCAAGGGGCTAAAATCTGTCTGCCTGATTGTAACTTTGTAGTGGCATTAGCTAAACAAATTTGTCAGGTTTTCATTTTAATAGACATGCTTGGATCACATCCAAGTATCTAGGGTGAATCTTTCTTTCCCTAATATAGCAGAGTCTTGTGGAATAAATGATTATGAGTCATAAACTTACAGTGTTGTCAAAATTTGATCAAGAGTTTTGCCTTAATGTTGTGGTTGTTTTTCTAGTCTGATTGTGCGTTTTCATAACTGTTTTACACAGGGTCGTGGAGTCAGTCAAAAAATGTTAAGACTCCTGAAATTTTAGAAGTCTGACTCAGACTACACTTTTTTACTATTCATATGGCATAACTTTCGGAGTCCGTACATGTTTTACCAACTCCACTAAAAAACAAAACCAACTCCACTACTCCAAAGCCCTGGTTTTACATAAGATTCATCAACAAACCACTTTGCAAAACAAAAAGGTGAACCACTATTATTTATCTGTTGACCTTTTAATTTTACTGTGTGTTTTCTAGTGTTTCTTAACTGTTTTGGTTTCATAACACAATTTTTTACAATAGATTGGTATGTAGCAGGCATTCATAAAAAATAAATAAGTAGACAACAGAAGTGATAGTTTTACAGGGGACTTAAACCCAGTACCTTCCGAACAACACGTGAGTGAAAATATCTAGAATTATAGACAAAATATATATCGTAATTATAATCCATCAGAGGTTAAACAGAATATTTTTCTTCACATATTAAAAAATAAAAAATGCTTTTGCAATATAGGTTTTTATGAATTTCAGAAGTATTCTATGGCATGCAGTTAAAATCAATAACGAGGAAATGTGAATGAAAATTGAAACGTTTACTAAGTTTATTTGAATGACAGAGCAATGCTATATTACCTTACTGTTGTTTTTAACGCTCTCTCACAGTTGTCTTTGTTGTTCAACTAGGACTGTAGAGCTCCTCGCTCTTTTGCAGCCAATACCACATTGAAGACTCCTTGGTATCATCTACACAGTAGATCTAGGCTTTTCCTGTGGCTTTTCTGCCATTCCGAAACATGTTGAGTTGAAGTCATGAGCTTCAGTTTCTGCAGCTTGGCTTGCATTTAAAGGATCATCACATCTGGTTCCAAGCTAATGTTAATGTTAATCAGAATCGACGTCATTGCACTCCAGGCAAACCAATAGCTAAGAGGAAGAAGCGCGTGGTGTAATGTGCATTCCTCGCCATCCAAGGGGGCTCTCCAACAATGCAGAGCTAACATACTGTATTCTGGTTCTGGGCTCTTCCAAGGAATTGTCACGTCCTGCACACAGCCACTTTTAAGCTCCCTCTGCCCATCACTGGGTCCATAGTGGGATCCTTCTGCATGCAGTCAACCAGATCAAAGCCAAATAATTATGTCTGTGGCTCAAGCAACTTCTCCAAGCTTAATGTGCAAAGCTGGGTTCTCAAGTTTCACCACAGGGGGAATCCCTGGAAGTATGTGGATGATTTCAAGAGTCAGTGAGGGTGTAATTAGCCTCACAGGCAGAGGTTCACTTCCACATATGTGTATATAGCATTGTGCATAGCTGGTGGTCATATAAGAATGACTCCAGATATGCCTCCATGCATAATCCCTCACAGTTAAAGAACTTGCTTTACCTAGACAGTCATTGTTTTCATACGAACAAGTAAGCCTTCAAAATTTCACAGGAAATTATTGTGTTGTGCTCTTTGTGTTGCATGGCTTGATGACGATACTAATTCTCCTGTAGTCATTTCAGTTGTTACCATTTCTGTTAAACTTCACTGGATCTTGTAGTCAAACATTTCATGGTCAATGCAACATGAAAACATTGAAAGGCCTCCATGCTTTTTTTCAGTGAGTGCTCCACTTAGCTTTCACAGTTCATTGCGAGCCTATTCTGTATTTTCTCAAAAAGCTGTGGAGATTTTTTCATATTTCAGTACAGGATGTTTGACTTACTTAGTCGTTCCTCTTCTACCCTGAGGTGTAGAGGTTTCCAGAGAGAGCGCCATACATTCCTATCGGCTGTCTTTCTCCTGGCCTGGTTCCATTCTAGTCCTCCGTTTTCAGAAATTGTCTAATGTTGTCCTCCCAGCGATCTCAAGGTCATCCTGGAGGTCTGAATCCCTGGTTCTTGGTTTCTCATATTTGTCATGGTATCTGATCTCCCATTCTGCAGACATGGCCAAACCATCATAGTTGGGACTGTTCCACTTGGGTCAGCAGGGGCTTGGTTTTGAGGCCATGACGTATCGTCTGGTTATGGACCATGTCTCTTCATGTTACTTCAGCCACCTTCCTCAGATAACTAATTTCTGAGGTTTGGAGCTGACTTTATAGTCATTGCCCATGATTCACATCCATATGTCAAGCCTGTGACATAGTTGGAGCGGTACACAGCATCTTCGTCTTTTGCCAATTTCTCTTTTGCTGAGGAATCCTCGATTTATGGCCTGTTAAAAAGGCTCCCACCTGCTGCCTCTTTTATGCCTCCCTTCCAGTCTATAACAGCTCCGAGGTATTTATAGTGGTTGACCTGCTCCAGGACCTGTTCTCACAGCATAATCTGATGTCTTTTTTTCCCTCTCGTGATATTGCCATGGTTTTTGTTTTGGAGCTGCTGATGACCATCCCTCTGTTCTCCAGCTCTTCCTTCCAGACTAACACGGCCACAATAGGATAGTATGGCGTTCTCTCTTCCAAACCTCTAAACCCCACGGTAGAAGAGGAACGACTAAGTAAGTAAGATATGTGGGTATGTAGACGAATGTGACACATCTCATGAAAAGAGAAGAACATAAATAAAGAGATCGTTAAAAGCCTAGGAATAACAAGAATTTTAATGGTGAAGAAAATTTGCTAAAATATTTTGGTCATATAAAAATGACATAACACCTTGCTGAAAATCATAAATGAATGGAGAGTTTAAGGCATACGTGCAAGAGGAAGACATCTGTATAAGTGGGAAGACAACAGCATGAGATGGACAGGAAAGTGTACTATCAAGACATGAGACAACAGGTCACAAGGTCTTTTAAATTTGGACATGCACACTATATTAATCGATCGCTTGTGTCTAGGTTGAACGTGGCGCACCTCGCCAACACAAGGCAACATTTTAATTTATGTTTTTTTCAAATCTGAGGTACGAGATCCATTGCAGCCAACCTTCGTTGTAGAAATGGCAGCTGATAATGATGATGTTGCTATAAAGATATTGACACACAAAGATTTGTGATTTCCACTAGTACCTAGTCTAATGAATTGTTTAAGGATGAGAGAATTCATATGGCCACTCTTCACATGCTGACATAGAATTAAACGAAAAGGCGGATAAAGAAGCTAAGAAAAGTAGAAATAATAGAAACTAAATGAATGTGGTGATGAGTAAAACAGATTAAAAGCTTGATCAAAAGAATAACAACTGACGAGTGAACAGTAGCGTGTGGTGGAAGCTTGAAGGGTAGATGTGCATATATCCTGTTCAAGGCTCCAAGTTCCAACAAGATCGTGTCAGGTACATAGAGAACTAAAAATTCCTAGCAATAAGAAACTTCTTTGACCGCAACTGAGAACGGGCTATTTTAGAATAGAAGAACCTTACTGGGATTCCGAGCAAACCGAAGTACTCAAGACCTAATCTTCACACTCAGACAGCTGAGTGAAAAGGCCCTTGAGTATAAGAGTGAGATCCATCTTTGTTTCATAGATCTGGAAAAGGCGTTTGACAGGGTCCCCTGGAGCAAACTTTGGGACTGTTTGGCAAGGAAGAATATTCCAGCACCTCTGATTCATGCTATACAGAGCTTCTACAAGTCTTGCAGAAATTATGTGAGGACAGCAAACCATAAGTCAGAAGAGTTCAGGACCACCACTGGTGTAAGACAAGGTGATATCCTATCACCTTACCTCTTCATACTCCTTATGGACGATGTCATCAAGGCATGTAAGGAGAGAACAAGAAAGTATTCAGTGGGGTACTGGAAGATGAGACAGGTCTATATTTCGGAGATGGCATTTGCTGATGATGTTGCCCTGATTGCTAAATCAGAGGCACATCTCCAATCCAACCTGCAAGTCTGGAAGGAAGAGCTGGAGAAGAGAGGGGTGGTCATAAGCAGCTCTAAAACAAAATCCATGGTGATATCACGAGAAGAAAGAAAACATCAGATTAAGTTGGGAGAACAGGTCCTGGAGCAGGTCGACCACTTTAAATATCTCGGAGCTATTATAGACCGAAAGGGAGGCATCAAAGAAGAGTTGGCCACTCGAAAAGCAGCGGCTGGGAGACTTTTTCAGGCCATAAATCGTGGATTCCTCAGCAAGAAAGAGGTTGGTAAGAAAACGAAGATGGCTGTATACCGCTCCATCTATGTCCCAGTCTTGACATATGGATGCGAGTCGTGGGCAATGACTACAACCCACAAAAGCCAGATCCAAACCTCAGAAATGAGGTATCTGAGGAAAGTGGTTGAAGTAACAAGAAGAGACATGGTCCGCAACCAGACGATCCGTCAAGGCCTAAAATCCCATCCGCTGCAGACCCAAATAGAACAGTCCCAACTAAAATGGTTTGGCCATGTCTGCAGAATGGGAGAAGATCGGCTACCACGACAAGCATGGGAAACAAAGAGCCAGGGATCCAGACCTCCAGGACGACCCAGAGTCCGCTGGGAGGACAACATTACACAATCTTTGAAGGACCGAGGACTAGAATGGAACCAGGCCAGGAAGAAGACAGCTGATAGAATGGTCTGGCGCTCTCTCTTCCAAACCTCTACACCTCACGGTAGAAGGGGAACGACTAAGTAAGTAAGAACCTTACTGTGTAGAGCAGAGGTTTTCAAACTTTTTTGGTCCGCGGCTCCCTTGACCTGTGCATAAATCACTGCGGCTCCTCTCTATACTATATATTATATATAAGCAATTGTCATAATATCGAGCCCAACACTTTTCCCAAGCCACCGCGACGCCCTTAGCCGAGGGCCGCGACGCACAGTTTGAAAACCTCTGGTGTAGAGTGTCTAGAAGAAAATACGTAATACAAAGCATTTCTTTTTAAAATGTAGGAAGTATGAACAGCAGAGAAAACCAATGTTGGATTATTTACAGGCATGCAATTCATCCATAACTGTAGTATCGATTGGCGAAAGTTTTGCCCATCCTGCAATGCAGGATTAATATTTTGAGACTGAGAAACAAAGTGGAAGGGTGTTGTTGTTTAACTAGGGCTGCTGAGCTTCTCACTCTTTAGCAGCCAACACCAAGTTAAAGACTCCTTGGTATTATCTACACTGTAGATCTAGGCTTTTCCTGGGGATTTTCTGCCATTCAGAAACGTGTTGAGTTGAAGTCATGAGGTCCGGTTTCTCCAGCTTGGCTTGCATTTTAAGGACATCTGTAGTGGATTTTGATGGTGTTGTATGGTTGATGTTACCTAGTGTGATGCATGAGGTCAGCTGTGAAGGCTCCTGAGATAAATGTAGCTGTGAATTTACAGAAGGCCCTTCTTGCTACCACTTACGACCTCACACATATCTTTTTTACTAATGAATGTTCTTCTTCTTCTTCTTCCGTCCTTAGCCAAAGACCGACCAAGCAGTCAGAGGCCATCACGCCTTGTGGCGTCTTAAGGGCAACAGCAGATTGATTTTCTCTGTTGTAGTTTCCCATCACGCCTAGCGACGTCTTTAGGGCAACAACAAATAGATCCATCTGCCGCTGTTTCCGTAATCGGTGTGACAAGCCAACGGGTGATCAGCCCATTGGGTACTAATGAATGTGGCTACGTTAAAAATCTAGGATACTGATATGTAATGTGTTGTGGTAGATTACATACACACACACACAGATATTTAATAAGTCTAATAATATTAATAAAATTTATAATACACTGAACTAACTCAAGTTGTTTAAATTTTTGATATTAAATTTTCTTTAAGTTTATTTGTTCTGAACCAAGGTTTTATTTTGGTCAGAACATATGGAAGGTTTTGAAATTATGAATGAAATGCATGAATATATGTCATAATAAATAGAAAATGTGTACATATGTATTTCAAATGACTGGTTAATAGTAATTATCTTAAGAAAGTCTCAGAGAACTTATTTATAGCTATGCTGTTGGGATGGTGTCATCACTCCTAGTCTATGAAAGCCCAACATTGTTCGTTGACGTTAGGGATAAATATATATAATTTAATTTCCCCACTGTCATGGTGTTAGTTAAGGTTGAATTAGGAATAATTTTGTGAAAATGTCGTTGGTGAACGTCCAGCAGGCCAGATGTTACTTATCTGCCTGCATCGATCTTGTACAGAAGTCTGGCGGCCCCACCTCTCCGTGCAGGGGGCAATATATGGCTGCTCAGACACACTGACGGACTGCTCTGGTCCACTCTTGTATCTATGTTAACATAGCATTTGACACCGCTTTGGTGCCAAATAAAACTCACAGTTCTGAAACAAAAGTATTGGTCATGTGTCAGAATTCCATCCTCTAAACCATTTCTGTACACAACACTACACACAACAACACCACATAGACTAGGTCAGATCTCTCTGACCATACAGCACATCTTACCAAGTTGGTTTCACATAGTATAAGTTCTCCAAGATTACATTACATCTGAAATATGTTCAACAGCTTTCTGCTATTAAATAAGATAGGTGATATGTTCCACTGATCTCAACACTTGATCCGCCCTTCATAATCCTTGCTGGCGTTTATGTATTTTGTTTGTCTCTAGACCCTGAACTTGGGCTGGGGATCTAGAGCGAATCCTTACTTGTTGTAAGGGATAGATTTTGATATGGCAGTATCAAATCACTCGAAACATTAAACAATTTTAAAATATACAAAGAAATACTTTCAGTCTTGCCAGAATTATGAATAGAGAACACAGATATATGCTAGCAAAACTCAGCTGAGCTGCTGGCTCTAGTATGGCGTCCCTCTAAATATTGCAATTAGCTTATGGGAAATACACCACTGAAGAATTACTGTGTCTACTACTGGACAATTTATTTTGAATGGCAAAAATGCGCGTCTGTTCGCCGATAATATGCTTATCTGTGGCCAATCACCGACTTCCCCCTTTTCAAATTTCAAACCTCCTACCAAAGTCAATTCAGTCATACCTCAGTCAAGTATGTATTATTGTCTGTTGGTCCGTCTGTCTAAGTTATTTTTAGCTACAATGCTCCACTATTTCCCCCTCTCTTTCATTACAGCTTGATTTTTCGTCTGCATGCTCAAGGCCACGATTTTGGTTACTTTTAGTGACATGGGATAAAAGTGCAGTCGCTTGTCTGCTATGAACAATACAGTCTTTTGTCAATATCTTCCTTATTATCTATCCGTCTGTATAATTGAAAGCATATTATTTCACTGCTCAAGATGGGCCATCAAACTAGCTAGGTTTTATTTTCATAACTCTATTATTAAGAAAAACGTATTTTTTTCTCAAGTTTAAATTTTGAATTTAGTTCGAGATCCTTCCATCATGTGTTTTGCCGCGGCATTCAAATAAATATCAAGTATCGAAAAACACCCAAGAAATGACTGTCTCGATCCAGCGCTAATGTCCATTTCCTGTCCATTTCTTTACATTGTGTCAACTTGTGGACGTGAATTTTTTTCCTTTCCCCACCTTCTTCTTCTTCTTGCGATCGCATCTTTGATGATTACACCGTCAGACGAGTTCTCATGATGAATTCGACTGTTGTTTGAAGTTCCTCTTTAACTCCATATAGCTTTGAATTTAGTGTTGAGTCATTGGGCCAGTATATCTTTCTTAACTGGTCATACAGAGGACAGTCCTGTAGAACATGCTCAGCAGTTTGTTCGTTTAATCCACATGTGCACAGTGGTGAAGCAGACAATCGTAACTTGTGCATGTGTTTATTCAGTTTGTTATGCCCTGTCCTGAGTCGAAAAATAGTTATCTGTCCCTGCCGGTCGAGAGTGTGATAGTCGTCTTTGGGTTGGTTCTGTTCTCTTCTTATAGTCTGGATAGCTCTCTTTTTCTCAAAGTATGTGACTTCATTATCTTCTTGTTCACATTCTCCTCCCTTTTTTGCAAGTTTATCTGCCTTTTCATTTCCGGGTACACCACAATGAGATGGTACCCACTGAAGGATGGTTCTCTTTTTGGCAGCTACCTTGTTTAGTTCATTTCTCAGATGCGGGAGTTTACCACCCTTGAGAGCTTGCAGGACAGACAGTGCATCTGTGAGGATGACTACCTGGTGGCAGTCAGAGTTGGTGTTATAAATCATATTTGCAGCTTGCTCTAGAGCTTGAACCTCAGCTGTATAGTTGGAACAGAATTTACCAGTGGGAATGTGCCTAGTCTCATAGTGGTTGTCAGGATATGAGATAAAGATACCGGCACCTCCATTCCTAACAGCATTAGTTGCTGATCCATCTGTATAGGCATGTATCCATGATTGATCGGGATAGCTTTCTTGGATCATACTCAATGTAGCAGTTCGTTTTTGCAGATCATTATACTCACATCCACTTGTGAGACCACTGACCGACGTATTAATTTGGAGGGCACTGCTGGCCTGCTCCCATGGTACAGGGTATAGGGTGGGCTTCAGTGGTGTTGTCTTCATAGATAGGTCTTCTTGATGCTGTCTTATAAGTCTTTTTCCCCGATGCACAAAGCTGCTACGCTTTAGACGTCCCAATGCCAGATCATCTAGTCTTGCCTTCATTGGGTGCGTTGGCATACTGTTGTACTTTTCCATCTGGATCATGGTCTTTGTGTCTCTTCTATGGGACAATGTCTGTAATCCAGCAACCTTCTGCATCTCTGTTATTGGTGTAGTTTTCATGGCTCCTGTAATGAGCCTGAGAGCTTGATTTTGCACCTTGTCCAAGGACTGCAGATGTGAGTTAGCAGCTGATGACCATGCTGCTGAGCTAAACTCTAAGTGTGGTCTTATTACTCCACTATAAATCTTCTTTAGATTTCGTTCATTTGCTCCCCAGTTGGTACCTGCCAATTTTCTGAGTATGCCTAGTCGTCTTCGGGCCTTTCCTTCTGCATTTTCAATATGCTTATTCCATGTAAGCCTTTGGTCAAATGTCACCCCAAGATAGGTGGGGTAGCTTTCTTCCTTGATAACGGTTGTCCCTAGGTGTATGTTAGCTGATTTGTCCTTGGGGGCGAGGGAGAACAGTGTTGTGGAGGTTTTGTCTGTGTTTATTGTGATAAGCCATTTCTCTGCCCCACACTAGCATGTCTGCTGCCCGCTGCATTCTATAATTTGCTGTGGTGACATTTTCATCAGCGCACCAGAGTACTAGGTCATCTGCATATAAGGCAGCTTTCACTCCTGCAGGGAGATCTTTCACCAGGTCATTGATGTAAACAAGGAAGAGTGTAGGGGAAATTACTCCTCCTTGAGGTACCCCCTGATGGAGCAACACTTTTCTGCTCTGCAGACCGTCAAGAGTGACTCTAGTTCTCCTGTTATGCAAGTATGACTGGATCCATTTCATCATGTTGCCTTGGATTCCACCTCTCCCAAGTTTTGCAATGAGGCCATCTTTCCACACCCTGTCAAAGGCCTGCTTGAAGTCGACCCAGATCGTTAGGACCTTTTTCTTCTCCTGAAAGGCATCTTCTATTGCTTGAGACAAGTAAGTAACTTGGTCTTCTATACTGTAGCATTCTCTAAATCCAGCTTGTTCCGGCACCAGGATCTGCTCAGACTCTAAATACCATTTCAATCTGTGGTTGACTATTCGCTCCATAGTCTTCCCAAAACAGCTTGTGAGACTGATTGGCCGGTAACTTGCAGCCTCGGTCTTACATTTCCCTTTCTTTAGTATGGGTATTGTGATGGCTTCTCTCCATACTTGGGGTACCGTTCCTTTCAACCAGCTGTGGTTGAATATCTCAAGCAGTTTTGTCTTTGCTGCTGAGCTCAGATTTACTAGCATTTCGTTGCTGATTTTGTCTGGGCCGGGTGACTTTTGAAACTTAAGCTTGGAAATAGCCTTCTGTAGTTCTCCTAGTGTGATGGGTTCCCTCATTGGGGCAGGAGTATCTGTCTGTCCCATGGTTGCCAGTATTTCTTTTCTTATCTCTCTCTGATGGTCTATGTTAATGGGTAAGTTGCTTTCTGAACTGTATCTTCTAGCAAACAAGTCTGCAGCTTGTTTTCCTCTGAAAAGTTTGCCACCTTCATCCAATGTGATAGTCTGCCTTGGTGAGGAACACTCTTCATTTAGAGACTTGACTAATCTCCAAAGTTTCCTGCCGTCTTTCTCAAGGTTCAGCGATGCCGTTTTAGTTCTCCAGCTTTTCCGTTTTTCTTCTAGCTTTGTTCTCTGAAACTCTGCTACAGCCTTTTTCCATTTGTTGTGAGTTTCAAGTGAAGGCTGAGACTCTGCGTTCTTTCTAGCCTTGTCCATAGCTTCCTGACGTTCTTGGAGTGTGCTGGACCAGTATGGTATGTAGTTACGCCGGCATCCTTTGGGAATGGTTTCTTTTGCAGCTTGTAGTATGCATCTGTTGAAGTCTTTTACCACTTCATTAATATCTCGGTTCTGTACCTTGAGGGTAGACAGCAGCGTGTTCACCTGATGCCTGAATAAACCCCAGTTGGCTTTTTTGTAGTTCCATCTTGTAATGGCTGGGCCTGTACTGAGAGTTGCACTCTGGAGCTGATGGTCATATAAGGATGACTCCAGATATGCCTCCATGCATACGTGGAAGGGAGTAGAAAGAAGGCAACTGATCACAGGAGAAATGGTGCTGTCCTCAGGCCATGAAGAAGAACACTCACACCGCAGTGAGGGGGTGGCTGTCAAATGGAGCACGCACAGAAAGCACTCAAAGAATGGGAAGCAGTGGGACCCAGAATAATAACAGTAACATTGTTGGGTTCTTTTGTGATGGTAGTTGAGAGAAACGGTATGCTAGTGGTAGATGTATCAATGACTAGCTTAGACACGCGAATGGTTTCAATGAAAAGTTGTCAAAAGGTTATTCAATCAAATTCCAACGAGTGGTAGGCAATTGGCCAATGCATGACTATAATCAACTCGTTGGTAAAAGTTATTCAGGTTTATTGACGAATGACAAACGGCAATCAACGACACGATCAAGACAAACGATGAGAGCATCATAATTATAGTTACTGTTGATAATAATACATTCCTGTAGATTTCTTTAGCAATCAAGTCCTTTTCTATCCAAGTGACTAGGATTCCCTAACAGTTGTCATTTGAGATACATTAAGGTAATGTCCGTTAACCTTGTTCCAAGGACGTCTGTAACAGTAAACGGATTCATACTCATGGATGACGCTTCCATATAATACTTGTTTAAATCCCAGACTTTCTCCTTACAATAATCTATACAGTTTGATATAATCCATAAAAGTCCTACACGAAAATACAATCAGGTTAGCGACTTCAGTTGACTAACCTCTCCTACAAAATATGCCACGACCTTGGCATAGGCATTACAAAATATCCAATATTCAAGATATGATCAAATAGTTATCCTTTACTCGTAGGACTTCCCACTACGAAATATTACAGTGAAGTAAAGATCTCAACTGTTCCATTCTAGGAATCCAGTAACATATGGATTCCCGCTAGAATCCAGTGATGATCATCTGTTCCACTTTATTCATAGACGTATTAATATACATGAAGGTTCAAACGAAACTTACGTATTGAACTGCATGTTGGCTTCACCCTGAAGACCCAACAAAAATCCTTCATAACAATTCTTCCATCGAATTGTTCAGAATCAAAATAATAACATACGGGCAGAGAGAGAGTCCATCTTGCCCTTACAACAGCTGACGTCATAATCCTCAACTAGGTTACCCGTGCGCAAAGAGCAACTCATACTCTGCATTGTGCACGTCGGTGCGTGAATAAAACGTACGCACAAATAATATAACTATCTCAAGACTGGTGCGTACATTGGCAGGACCGAAGACTACCCCCTTAGGTAAAACGAACGCAACAGCTCCTTTATCACCGGCCCTTAAAAAAAATTAATTCTATTTATTTATTTTTATTTTTATTTTAAACTAAGTACCCAAGAGAGGTGAGTCAAAACTACATCGACGTCTATGTGCATAAATTATATTCATAAAGTTATACAATATTATGAAAAAGAATATGAAAATGGAAATCAATATAACTGAATGAAAGTATGCATTAAAGCACACATCCACAATCGACCTACTTTGGAACGATGTGGTAAACTACGAAATAAAAGAAAGTTGAAAATGAAAACCCAAAAAATGATAAAAACATTCAACTAAATTTACAACTCAAACATGAGATTTCAAATGAAAATGAATAGCAACGGTGATGATAATAAATGACAAGAGAATCAAAAAATGAAAATGAAAGATGCAAAATGCAGCAAAGCATAATTAAACACGTTAAGAAGCAACACCCGTAATGTTTCTAACATTATGACGGTGGACTAGTTATCTAAACGTGAGAGATAATGTATAATGAGAAGTAAATATAAGTATAAAGAGACACTTACAACTATTCAAGTTAATTAATGTGTACTATACAAGTAATTAAGTGGCTTAATTGATTTCATCTAATTAAGATAGTTCTTAATTACAAACAAATGACTAATTACTAATTTATTTAAGTAATTGCAATTTTACTCAGTGTTACTGTTCCATTAACACTAGTTAGTAATCGACTAGAATATGTTCTTAATGTTCCATGCAAGATGCAAAGATATTCTTGAATACAGTATGTAGTGTAATATGTTCCATAGAATAATGAATGTCTATATGTCACTATGAACAGTGTTTTCGTACTAATAAAATGTTACTACACACGAAGTTACGTTATAATTCAAAAGTAAGTATATCCAGGAATTTTTTTTTTTGCTGGTACGAATAATTCAGTTCCATACAGAGCACGTATAGATGTTCAAAAATTGATAATGTACTCAGTTCCTCTTATTATATTTGATTGATTATCTATGAGGACGTTTCAACATCCGGAAGTGGTTTAGGTTCGACCAGTTCGCTTGGACATCTTGACAGACAGTCCGCAAACACATTTTTCACTCCAGGAATCGCTCGAATTTCATAGCTATATGGCTGAAGAGCGATAGCGTATCTGGTGGACTTTGATGATTTAACGTCCTTAGTGTTCAGTGCTGTGAGAGCCTTTTGGTCTGTCTCCACTACAAAGTGGGAGCCTAGCAGATAACGTTCCAATTTTGTGATTGACCAAACTAACGCGAGCAACTCCTTGCCCAGAACGGAGTATTTCATTTCGCTCGCCGTTAGTTTTCTCGAAACGTACATGACTGGAAATAAGGTGCCCGTATATTCCTGCATCAAAACTGCAGCAATGGCGTAAGAAGATGCGTCACTACGAAGAATAAAAGTAAGATCTTTGTTAGGCAACTTCAAAAATGGCGCATTTGAAAAAAATCTTTTTATATAATCTAACGAGATTTGGTGTTCGTTAGTTCACTGGATTATGTTAGCTGTCCCTTTTCTCAGTAAAGAAGAAAAAGGTGCAGTTATAGTAGACAAATGAGGGATGAATTTAGAATAGAACTGTATTAGTCCTAAAAGAGACCTAACTTGTTTTTTTGTCTTAGGTGCTGAGATTTTCGAGACATTACTGTCTTCTGTATACATTAAACCCCGACCTATACGATGACCCAAAAAGGAGATGTCATGAAAACCGACAAATGCCTAAGAAGGTTTCGCTGTTAAGTTATAATCCCGTAGAGTAGAAAGTAAAGCTTTTAATCCCTGAATGTGTTCATCCCAAGAGTTACCGAAAAGACAGATGTCATCTATGTAAGTAATGACATCGGGACGATGAGACAGTACGCGGCGCATCATGCGTAGAAAGGTAGCTGGCGCATTCACTAATCCGAATGGCATAAAATTCCATTGGAATAGTTCATGAGAACTAGAAAAAGAACAAATAACTATCACAAGAAAGAGATGATGACTGCATAGGCTGAGTCATCAAAGAATCTGAAATCAAAATCAAATATCCGTAGGTTACTATCTGCGTGACGCAGAATCGGGAACCAATTGTAATCGGAGAGAATGGTGGTGGAAATACACACCATTGTCCCGCTCGACAGCCATGCGAGCATCTCTATTGGTCCTAAAAGTAACCACGGCGTCACCATACCTGTTATTGGTATGAGGTAACAGACGCACGAACCTAACGTCTGCCGTGTGGTTGAGAAAATCTCCTAGTGCTTGCCAACTAGTTCGCTGTGGCAGATTTTGCACAAGGATGGTGCGAGAAGATGCACCTCTACCAATATAAGTGGTACCATAGTCACAAGAATGTGAACAAGGTTGATGGGTAACATTAGTCCTCTTAGGTATATTATAATATTTCTTATTTATACCTTTAGGATTATTCTTAAATGTACCATACTTATGTACTTGATTATTATTACTTATGCCAGACAAAGGTTTAGGTGTACGGCATGTCGTAGACACCTGCTTGCTGGGCAAAGTTAAAACCTTACTGGTAACCTTATTGGTATTAATTTTCCCATCTGAGTTATAACACTTATTTTCCTTAGGAACATCCTTTCTCTTTTTTTCAAACGTAACCTTTTTCTTACGATCAGTTGCCTGCTGATCAGGTCGAGGGAAGGTATATGTCCCCCGGAATGACTTACTAGTCTCCACAGGTTGCGTTGAACCCTTAATATCCTTCTTAAGAATGGATGCATGTCGTAAAGGTTGTAACGAATTAGCCACAGTGGCGTAATGAACAATGGTATCATTTTCACTACTAGATTCCGAGATCTTATCATTACAAAACAGTTTAGCAATATGTGTATGTGAAACAAATCTAGGAATAGTAGTAAATGCATAGGCATCCTGTATATTCTGCTTTTCCCAATCAGCAATCTGCTGTGGGGTACACTCTGTTATACCATGTATACGACCTAATATGACATCACAAATTGGACTCGGAAGAAGACAGGCGTGGATCTTTCCTGAAAAAAATGGTGTATTTAACTCAATAACAGCTGTGGGAAATGTTTCCACTGTCCCACTGAAAGTAACACATTGGATGGTCTCTCCGGTTGCACAGGCGGGGTCGACCAAAGAGTTCCGCACTCCCACAGTACTGCAGCCTGAATCAAATAAAAGAGAGCATGGAATGCCATTTAAAAATCCATGATTTAATTGAAGGCATCCCGGTCCATCGTGTGTAGCTGAAATGGCCGTACACACAGCCGGGAGACTTGGCAAAACATGTCCGCAGCGCAGCGTCGTGATCGCCTTGGGCTGGAAAAGAGTCGAGCATTCTGAACAATCTTTCACCTGGTTACAATCAAGAGAACAAGATAAAGCATTATGAGTTTCAGCTCCTTTACCCTGTTCATTGTTAGCCTGTGTATCACTTAAAGCGACATTAGAATGTCTACGTGTCTGGCTCGACGATCTATCTCTTCGTCGCGATCTGTTCTGATTATTTGCATTAAAATTGCCACTATTGTCCTTTCTGCTTGAGTTAAAATTTTGATGAGTACGATAATTAGTATAATTACTATTGGATGGGTTTGAAAAAAAATCGAAAAAAGGTGATTCGTCTTACGAGGACAAAAGACAAAGAAAATAGTCTACGTTACGGCCACAAGGCCTTCGTCAGGAAAGGAAAGAAAGTGAAGGCTAGATAGGACACATAAAAACTAAATAAAATAAAAACTGGGTACTTCCCTGAAGGCAAGAACCGAAATTCTATCAAAATCGCTTTCTGTTCAGCCACGCGCTTATTAACAGACAGCGATTTTGATAGAATTTCGGTTCTTGCCTTCAGGGAAGTACCCAGTTTTTATTTTATTTAGTTTTTATGTGTCCTATCTAGCCTTCACTTTCTTTCCTTTCCTGACGAAGGCCTTGTGGCCGTAACGTAGACTATTTTCTTTGTCTTTTGTCCTCGTAAGACGAATCACCTTTTTTCGATTTTTTTTCAAACCCATCCATTGTATTCCACGTCTTACCGCAGTTCCCCTCCACTTCCTCGATTATAATTACTATTATGATGTTGGTTAAATGTTTTATTCCACGAACCTTGTCTATTTTGTGGACCCTGAGATTTTGATTGCAAATTTTGTTTATTGCTGTTTCCTTCATTATATTTAAGATTATTGTTATCAAAATCTTTTGATCTGGAAGATTGGCCCGAAGAAACAATAAGTGAAGCAGTTTGTTTGAATTGTTTCCCCTTATAAATATTGTCATTCTTATTATTTCCCTTTCTAATTTTTATATCTTTAAAATCCAACCTCAACTTTTTTATCTGAGAAGTAGTTTCTAATTTAAGGTTACTAATTTCTTGTTTGAGAGTTTTGATAGTATCTAAAGCCTTAGCTCTCTCCTGCCTAAGTTCAAGTTTGAGTGCTTCGATAGCACTATGATGACTAGTCATAAGTTCATCAATCTTCTTAGTAAAAACAGAATCTTCCTCATGAATTTGGCCATTAAAATCTGTATTATTCTGCTTCAATGCATCTACCAACAATTTCTTAGAATTTTCTAGCTCCAATTGTAAGGACGTGAAGTTTGTATCGGTAACCTCGGCCTGTAATGTAAGAGTCCTTACTCTCTCGTTTAAATTATTAATCACTAGCTCCTTATCTTCCAGGAGTTCCGACAATTCCTCTATTTTGCTCTCTTCAGCAATATCATCCAAAAAATTGGTCCTTCCTGTGTCATTTCCTTGTTCGTACTTCATCTGTTTCTCATAATCGTTATCACAGAGAATAGCGTTACGAATGCTATTCATTATAGAACCACGAGGGACGTGTGTACGTAAACGTTCCACAAATGTACGAAATACTCCACCTAATAATTCTGCTATGTCCCTTGCCATAATTATGTGTGGTACAGACTGAAAATTGAGGTCAGCAAACTTCGTCAAATCTGAAGCTGTACGACATAAAAAATTGTCTAGTATGAAATCATCAAGGTCTGGGCCTTGAAAACCATCATTTTTAGCCTCCTGAAGAATATCCCTCAGAGTAGACATTATGCCCGATCTAGGCTTTTTTTCTACTTTTTTCACATCGATAATCTTGTTTTCAACGGGTACCTTGTTCTGAACAGGTACATGTTCTTTCGAAAAATTATCTAAATCATTAATCTGTTTTGGATTATCAGAATCTCGTAACTTATTCTGTACATCCCCTAAATCAGGTTGCGTCTTCTGCTCCTCCAATTCCAATATCTTTTTAATTTCTTCTAATTCTCCAATACGTCTTGCTTCAGTTTCAATTTCTTCCTTATTCAGGAACCACTTCCCACTTTTCCATAAATTATCTTTAGCCAAATTGTCCAAGACATATGATTTTAACTTATCACCTTTCATTCTAAATGTTCGTGCAATATCCAAATAGTCCTCTATCTTAAGCATGATAAATATATATGTATTAAAGTGACTCACTCAGTGAATCAACTAGAAAGAAAATTATCTAAGTGATTTCCCTCCAATATGTGCAACACGTTCTTGACCAAGAACGGCACCTAATTATTATTCAATATTATTCTGAAAGTGCGAATGTTTTTGCCTCATCAGGAGCCATCTGAAGGGCTTTTGCTTGCTTAATGAAATAATCTAGTGAATACATTATGCTTTATAAGTAGTCACTATATTCTTAATTTCTAAATATGATAATTAATTAATGTAAATTAATTAACCTTGTTAATGCACCGAGTGGTCTTCGTTCCTGTCCTAGAACGGTATCTCATACTTATATAATTGTCAAATATATTAATAATCAATAAATTAATTTATGTAATGACATGTTATGAACAGACAAAAGCCATAGACAATAGCAACAACAATGACAAGACGAGATACTAAAAGACAGTAGAAAACAGTCGCAGAAATCCAATAAAAAATAAAAATGTGAAACTAAAAATAGAACGTCGTAAAGAGTTACGAAGATAACTGCGACCAAATACTACAAACTACAATCAACAAGACAGTGTAAAAACATATGTTTGTAATGAAACTGAACGATAGTCAGGTGGGATGACGTAAATATACAAACAAAATACATTATAAAACTAAGGTACGAGTAAAAACTTTAACTGTGATAAAAACAAACAATAAAAACTTGACTGAACAGCTAAAACAAATACTATCATAAGAAGCAACTAGCGATCGGAACTACAGCAAGGTTTCTAGCCTTGAACCGGAAATTATCGCTCAATTGAAACTTATAAAATCTAAACCCTATAGTAACATCTGACAAAGAGCCCGAAATCGGCTTCGAGATGAACCTCGTTTGTCAGATCGACGAAATATACAACATAGAACATGCAACATGAAAAGTATATTGGTGGACATAGAAAGAGAATAGGCACAGCCAAAACACAATACAGTAATAAACGAGACTCCGTTTATACTTATCTCGGCTGATCAAACAAAAAATGTGCCTCGTCTCCGTAAATGTTACGTTTGAGAATCGAAATACTTCGGCCTGAGTATTTTGAGTATAGCTCGCACGTAAATAAGGACCAAAAGAATGATGTCCAACGTAGGTAGTCAACTGCGAGAACTTGGTGTTTGAGGTTCATTGCTGACCTTGACCTTCTGATAACCGTCGTGTAGAGATTCCATGATGAAGGACACGGTCTTTCTGTCTAACGATTTTTGGTAAGATATTGAGTAAGTTCCCTTCTTTGAAAAATTGTCCAAAACACACTGTGCCGCCAAATTACTGTTGGGTTCTTTTGTGATGGTAGTTGATAGAACGGTATGCTAGTGGTAGATGTATCAATGACTAGCTTAGACACGCGAATGGTTTCAATGAAAAGTTGTCAACAGGTTATTCAATCAAATTCCAACGAGTGGTAGGCAATTGGCCAATGCATGACTATAATCAACTCGTTGGTAAAAGTTATTCAGGTTTATTGACGAATGACAAACGGCAATCCAACGACGATCGATTCAAGACAAACGATGAGAGCATCATAATTATAGTTACTGTTTGATAATAATACATTCCTGTAGATTTCTTTAGCAATCAAGTCCTTTTCTATCCAGTGACTAGGATTCCTAAACAGTTGTCATTTGAGATACATTAAAGGGTAATGTCCCCGTTAACCTTGTTCCTAGGACGTCTGTAACAGTAAACAGGATTCAGACTCATGGAGGACGCTTCCATTATTAAGACTTGTTTAAAAAAAATCCCAGACTTTACTCCTTACAAATAATCTATACAGTTTGATATAATCCCCATAAAAAGTCCTACACGAAAATACAATCCAGGCTAGCGACTTCAGTTGACTAACCACTCCTACAAAATTATGCCCACGACCTTGGCATAGGCATTAACAAAATATCATAATAATTCAAACATGAATCAAATAGTTTTAACCTTTATACTCCGTAGGACTTCC
>JAMPIV010001614.1:0-286101 GCA_024509875.1 Oreohelix idahoensis
CACCACCCCCCCTTGTCTGTATTCTTATATTCTATTACTTGTCTGGACTCCCCCCCCCCCCCACTTGTCTGTATTCTTATATTCTATTACTTGTCTGGGACCCCCCCCCCCCCCACTGTATTCTGTATTTCTAATTACTTGTCCTATGTGGAACCCCCCCCCCCCTTTGTCTGTATTCTTATATTCTTATTACTTGCTTGCTGGACCCCCCCCCACTTGTCTGTTTACCCCCCCCCCTCTTATATTCTATTACTTGTCTGGATCCCCACCCCCCCCACTTGTCAAACTTTCTTATATTCTTGTTGGACCCTCCCCCCCACTTGTCAGTATTCGCTATTATTTGTACTAGGTTTGTCTGGAGCCCCCCCCCCCCACCCCCACTTGTCTGTATTCTTATATTCTATTACTTGTCTGGCCCCCCCCCCACTTGTCTGTATTCTTATATTCTATTACTTGTCTGGCCCCCCCCCCCCTTGTCTGTATTCTTATATTCTATTACTTGTCTGGCCCCCCCCCCCTTGTCTGTATTCTTATATTCTATTACTTGTCTGGACCCCCCCCCCCTTGTCTGTATTCTTATATTCTATTACTTCTCTGACCCCCCGCCCCTCCCCTGTCTGTATTCTTATATTCTATTACTTGTCTGACACCCCACCTCCTCCCCCCCACTTGTCTGTATTCTTTTATCCGAGATCTTCGGGGACAGCTGTGTTTTGGAAACCGGATTTTTTGGGATTTTCAGACGTCGCCCAGATCACGTGATATCACATGTATAAGACTTTATTTCTCATGTTATCCTCTACCTGGTTAAAGACAGCACTTCTTCTATAACTCTTTATGTCATGACACTAGCTTATGAGTTTATTTGGCGACATGGTAAAGGTAAATGATCCCGTTACATGCCCAAGGGGCATATTGGCAATATGGTGTTAGGCCCATATTTTCTTGACCATCGGCATTCTAGGGGGGATATGGTCAAAACCACGCCGGCCGCCTTTAACCTTCCTAGAGTTGCTCTGGTACCCAATTTATGAGGCTGTGTCGACACCGGAGCCGTTTACGGTCCCCAAAAATCCCACCTCAAGTGGGGATCGAAACCAGGACCTCCGAGCTCTGAAGCCAGTGCACTAACTACTGCGCTGCTGCGGCTCTCTTTTTGGCGACATGACAAAACATGTTATCTACTTTTCCTCCTTCTTGGCTATTTGACTAATAAAATTACAGTTAATTAAGTAATAGTTAATTAAGAATGAACTGGTGTAAAGTGAAATGATGATGTGATATGATACGTGTTACCAAAATGGTGAGTACTCTACACAGTCCATGTGTCTCTAAATGCTTCTCCTAGATATGAGGATTCACATGTATGCATAAAATGTCCCAAGTTGTTATACGTTATGTCGAATGGGGTATCTCTAAGCTGAGGACGTTCTGATGAATACTGTTGTCGTACGGAGAACGCTGACGAGATATCTATGTATATTCCTTCACTGTTTGAGTATATCTCTGTAGTGTTGATCAACAGTTAATAGTTGTCATATGAACAAACGGTCTGTTGTCTAATCTCCCGACGGTACTGGTCAGACTGGATATCTTCACGAAATGTTAGTGATATGTAGACTCATAATCTTGCGTATGTAGTCGTGATTCATATACTTTCGAGTCTGCTTCATAAAATGCGCTTAGGAGTGTGTTGCACGTGGTATAAATATGCGATTCCTCTTTTGAGCTCTTTTGCTTGACTTCAGATAATAATGATCTTTCGAGTGAGTTGAATTTATGATGACTCTGTATTGAACTTGTGATAACGATGTATTGAACTTGTGAGCAAGCAGTATATGGTGACGAAAAATGCTGCGTCCACCTTATGACTTGTGGGTGAGACAATATTCCTTTTTAATTGAGGAAGGAAAGATGTCCTATGGCGAATTCTGCTAGCCAAATGTCCGTGTTGTCTATGCATCAGCCGCCCCGAGCAATAAGAAAAAACTAGACACAGTCCAAAACCAGGCACTGTCAATAATAGCAGGTGCCTCAAAGGGAACATCAGCAGAGGCACTAGAAGTAGCGCTAGGCATTATACCCCTGGAGCTAAGGAGAAAAGAACTGAGATTCAGCTACTGGGCAAAAGTGGCAAAAGATCCAACTCACCCAGCACACAAAACCTTTGATAGGGGTAACCAGTACATAGGCCACATTCCATTAAACCATAATAGATACCCGTCAGGGTGGAAAACAATGGATGAAGTGGATCAATACCCAGACCTGTTTAATACGATAAACAGTAGTGCTCAGTACAAAGCAAAGATCCCACCATGGGAACTGAGAGTGCCAGAAACTGACTCTCACTTATCAAAGATCATAAGCAAATCTCTGAGAGTGCCAGAAACTGACTCTCACTTATCAAAGATCATAAGCAAATCAAACGACATAATCTCAGCAAGAAGTAAAGCACTGGAGTACATAGAACGGTATATAAATAATAGCCTAACTATATATACTGATGGGTCAAAAGATGAAGAAGGACAATTAGGAGCAGGAATAGCAATACCAAAATTAAAAATTTACAAAAGATACAAAGTAACAGGTAATACATCCATATTTACAGCAGAATTAGTGGCAATCCTAAAAGCTTTAGAAATAGCTGCAGAAAACCCACCCAAAAAAGTAACCATTCTCACAGATTCCCTTTCAGCAGTATTAGCTATCAGAAACAGAAATGGTTGTAGTAGGCCAGATATTATAGAGGAAATACTACAGGTTAATACATATCTGCATACTACAGGATGCAGGGCAACACTAACATGGATACCATCACATGTGGGGATAGCATGAAATGAGCTTGCAGACAAAGAAGCCAAAGGCGGGAGAACTAGCTATAACAAAATTGAAGTAGGCCTAGGGAATTTCGAAATAAAGAGTTTAATCGCTCAAACAATAACTAAAGAGAGGATAACAGCATGGGACCAAAGTAAAAAAGCAAAACACGCATATAAAATCCTAAAAAAACCAAGCAAAAAATGTCAAATAAAAGATGAACTAAAAATACCAATTAATTTGCTGAGGCTCAAGCTTGGAACTGGATATTTCATGATTGAGGAACCCACATGTGAAGAGTGTCAAGAACCAAACACAATTAGACACTTTCTGGTGGACTGCAAGAAATATGACCAACAGAGACAAAACATTAAGACATACTGTGGTAAACACAAGGTAGAAATGAGTGTAGAAAATCTCATAGGCACAAAGACCCCTTCAGAAATGCAAAAGTTAATAAAACACTATATTACCAAAACAAAAGCTAACATATAAAAAATAAATAAGGATCCGAGCCAGTAATCAACTGGAGAAAGATTCACCCCAGATACATACAGATTAAACAAATAAAACATCCAGTGAAAATTAAAAACATACCAGATTAGACAATAGCATATTTTAGATTTAAAAAAGAAAAAAACCATTATGAACTATAACTACAAAAGGAAAATACCTACTAGAGATAATATAGTATAAAATAAATACAAACAAAAACATATTACAACAAAGGAAACACGTCCAGATATAACCAACAACTCCATGTACATGATAGATGGTTGAAAGGGGCGTGCTACAAAGAAAAGTAGCAAACACATTAATAAAAAAAAAAAAAAGTGGTAGGACCATTCTTTTTTTGAGCATTCACATTCTTCGATCAGCTCAGGGTCACACATCGTCGATCAAGACAGCACTAAAACCAGCGTCCTTTTCAGGACGTACACAGGGCTCACCAATCGGATCATTATACGATAGCAATATACCAAAATGACTCGTACCAAGCCACAAGCGAAAAAGAGGAAAGTCTATAGAAGCCCTCAAACAGTTGTCAGCATCAGCAAAAAAGAATCTGCACAGAACAAAGAGAGTCAGCCGGAGAGCACGACTGCCCCAACTCCTAGCGTCGGGGCCGGTCCCTCTCAGAAGCCGAACAACGCAACCTTTGTCACTACGACCGATGAGCGTCCCAAAGCTTCGAAGGCAGAAGACAACCAAGCTCCGAAACCAGACATAACAACATCACCGCTAAAACAAGATGTCGAGGCAGTGACCCCATTGTGCAATGACCAGACAGCATCTGCAAAAAACGGCCACAAAAGATCGACGACAGAACCCGACAAAGCAAATCCACCGCCAAAACGAGATGTCATCTTAGTCGAGTCTCCATCATGCAGTGCCCAGGCAACTTCGGTAAACCGAGATCAGAGACGACAATGAAGCAGAATATGAACCCGTCCCGCAGACCACACGCTCAATCTGAGACAGAAGTTGGAACGTGCCAACTTCGCAAGCAACAAAATGCCGTTTCTAACGTGGTACTACAGGAGAGGATAATTAAGATCACTCAGACGTCGGGAAGTGAGGCCACACTCAGGGCCCTACCCGACGATAAAGTGATCGGTATCCTAGAGGCAATAACGGGCAAGAGGAGCATTAATAGAGTTGCAAGGCACGAAAAAGGTGTTATAATATCGCTAAATAACACGGAGAAAACAACAGAACTGATGATCGAACTAGTGTCTGGACACAAAGAAATCCAGCTGCCACACCAGATGAAAGTTACTATGGAGATCTTCAAGAAGACCAAAAAGATAGTTGTAAGAGGGGTCGACAACAGTCGATCGACACAGGAAGTCCACAGCCGCCTACAAACAGAGAACAAGAATATAACAATAACACAGGTGGAAAGACTGAAGACATGGGACAAGAAGGACACCAACTTGGTTATCATAACTATTGAAGGGTCTTCAAGACCAAACCAACTTAACCAAAGAATTGAAACAGAGAGAAGGATAGCTGAGGATACCCTTACAAAAAGTAGAGAGCAAAACAAAGAAACTAAAGACAAAATAAAAACCGAAATCGTAGAGGAACTAAAAAGCAATCAAGAAAGAAGACAAGCAGCGGAACACAAAATAATCATCGAAGCCATAATGCGTTACCTACCAAATATAATAGCGACAGCCATAGAACAACACATGCCGAAACAGACAACAACGAGTAGGGACCAAACAGGCAGCTAGTGGTCATTTTCAGGACCAATCATCTCCAGGACTAGGAACGCGATACCAGCGAAGACGTTAACACCCTATATACCCCAATATAACCGTTTGTAACCCGTAAGGCAGGAAATGAACACATGAGAACGCCAAGACACCATAAACAGACAAGCAACGAAGAGATGTCCAGACAGTCAGCTAGTGGTCCTTTTCAGGACCAGTCCTTTTCAGGACTAACAACAGGCTAGCACCGAAGAAACTAAAAGCAATATATACCCCAATTATAACCAACTTTCAGGTTGAACAGGGTATTACAGCAACATAGTAGACGAAAACAACAACAACAAGTGGAAGGACACATCATTTTCGTTTTGCATCATAACCTGGTCTCCAGCGTCATCAGCCAGCTCACTTCACGGGAAGACAGCACTATATTAAATCGAGCGTCCTTTTCAGGGCGAACGCAGCCGTCGGATTTCACTAAAATGACTCGTACCAAGCCACAAGCGAAAAAGAGGAAAGTCTACACAAGCCCTCAAACACTTGTCAGCAGCATCAAACAAGAACCTGCAAAGAACAAACAGAGTCAACCAGAGAGCACGAATACTCCAACTACTAGCGTCGTGGCCAGTCCTTCTCAGAAGACGAACAACGCAACCTCTGATGCTACGACCGATGAGCGACCCGAAGCTTCGAAGGAAAAGGACAAGATCAAATTGCCGGAGAGCAGGGCTGCCCCAAGTGCTAGCGTGGAGGCCGGGCCTCCTGGGAAGCCGAGCGAAACAGCTCCTGACACCATTGACAGCCGCAAAGGAAAAGACCCTTATTCGAACCCAAAATTAGATGAAGCCTTGGAAAAACTCGCAAAGACTATGATGATAAGTATGAGGCTCCAGAGGGAGGCAAGGGACAAACTTGCAAAGTCACCACCAACGTCCACGCCCGTCGTGCCAGACCTGGGCATCGAAGACGCTATCCGTAACCCAGTGACGGAAAATCACCAAGCGGCAGAGATGTGTAAAAGTCAACAAAACAACCACCAGACGTCGAGAGCCGAAGAAAAAACCAACAATAACCCCGAGATGCAAACCACCAGACCTACTCCGGGTGAAAAAAATAGCTGACAGCTGCTCAAAAGCCCTTACTCAAGAAAAAGCTCCTTCCGACAGCAAACAGGTGCATGATTCTTGTCCTGACCGGGACCGAAGAAGGGAAGAGGGAACAAAGGCAAACAAGACAGGCAACACAGCTGAGATACAGGAGAAGAGCGTTAAGATCACTCAGATGTCTGGAGGTGAGGCCTCACTCAGGGCCCTACCAGATGACAAAGTGATCAGCATCCTAGAGACAATAACAGGCAGGAGAAGCATCTCTAAGGTACGGAGGCACGAAAAAGGAGTCGTGCTTTCGCTCAACAACACTGATAAGACAACTTCACTGATGACAGAACTGGAGGCCGGACCGAAAGAATTCATGCTGCCTCACCAGATAAAAGTAATGATGGAGACCAACAAGACAACAAAGAAATTGGTGCTAAGAGGAGTGGACACAAAATGGTCCGCTAGCGAAGTCCAGGATTGCCTACAGTCTGAAAACACAGGTGCCCAGGTCATACAGGTCGAGAGGTTAAGGACATGGAATGGAAAAGATACCAATCTGGTGGTAGTTACTATTGAAGGAGAGACAAGACCTGAAAGACTGACACTCAAAGAGACATCAAAGAGGACAGAGGCATATATCCCTCCGGTGATGCAGTGTTCCAACTGCCAGCAATTCTCACACACAAAGAAAACGTGCAGGAGAGATGCAGTCTGTCGATATTGTGCAGGTGGCCACCTATATCGCGACTGTCCCAAGGCGAAGGAGGACCACAACTACAAAGCAGTAAACTCAAACCGCACCTGTGCAAACTGCCTCGGAAACCACGGGGCTAGATACCGAGGCTGCCCGAGGTTCCAGGAAACAAAGAGCATCCTGAAGGAAGCGGTTTCCAAAAACATCCCCTTCAAGGAGGCAAAACACAGAGTGGCTGCGGATGTTGCAGAAAAACAACGCACGATTGACAGACGTCAGTTACACCAGCTGACCGCTGAAGTCAAACAATTGAAGATGAAACTGCAGATCGAAAACAGAAGCAAGCAGGCCCCCGAAGAAACAACCGACAGTGGAGAAGATACAATAGGTATGCAGAACATAAAACACATGATGGAAGAAATGAAAAGAATCCAACAGCAAGTAGAAGCAGATGTAAAGAAGCTGACAGAGCTGACAGAAGAAAACACAAAAAATTCAAAAGAATAGAAGCAGAAAGAATAGCCATTGAGGAAATATCATCAAACGGAACGCGAGAAACTAAAACGAACAACCAAACAGTAGAAGAAATCATCGAAGAAAAGCTAGAACAGCTACTACCAACGATAATTGAAAAAGCACTGTCACAGATACAAGAGAGCAAGAAGACAAAAGCAACAGAAACTAGGAGCGTAGAAACGCACAAAACCAAACAAGCCAGAAAGTGAAGCAGGACATAAAAAACACCATGAACGCGACACGGCACCACAAACGGACAAAGAGGCATCCAAACAGCCAGCTAGTGGTCCTTTTCAGGACCAATCACCTCCATGGACTACAAACGAGATACCAGCGAAGACGATAACACCCCATATACCCCAATATAACCGTTTATAACCCTTCAATGGGTTTTGGTTGAACAGGGTATCACAGCCAAATAATCAGACGCAAGGGAAAAAAAGTGGAAGGACACACACGAACTGAAAGAACGCAGAGGACAAAAGGAGAGAGCTAGTCACGTATTCCTTCACTATTGAGTATTTGTGCTGGTCTGCATTTGGACTACATTGAAAGTGCTGAGCTAATCATACTAAATGATGGCTCAGTGACAAGGGTTAACCCATGCAACAGTGGAGGAGATACAGCAATAGACATAAGTATTATAACACCAAACCTAGCCTCTGCTAAATGGGAAGTACTGAATGACTCCAGTTCAGACCACTTACCCATAGAAATAAACCTAAATGACATTTATAGAACTAGTCCAAGAAGATCGAAACCTACATTCAACCTAAAAAAAAGGCAAACTGGGAGTCCTTCCAATTGGAGCTAAGTAAACTAAGCATAGAACAAATTGAATCTAACAGTATAGATATATTTGCAGAAAAACTAACAAATGAGATTTTAAAAATAGCAATAAAATATATACCTAACAGGAATATGCCTGAACACTTAAAACCAACACAAAAAGGTAAAAATAGGAAAAGAAACAAAGATAAAAATCCAGTACCATTGTCACGTAGGTTTTATATTCATTTAATTTCCTACATCTTTTTCCTATTCTTTCTCTCGAACTCTCTCTTTTATTATCTCTGTATTTCTTTTTTTTTTTTTTTTTTCCTGTATATTTTTTCATCCATTCGTTTTGCGAATATTATTTTCATATAATTCGCAAACTTTACCTGTTTTCCTTTCTCTTAAACTGAGAATCGCGCTAGGACGATATTACGTAGATGTCAGGGCTGCAGGGCGTCAGAAGGCGTGATAAGTCGGTTCGCTGAACATAGGACGTAGCAAATCGTCTACATTCTCACCGAGCGCGCGAGCTTCTTCTCGGCATAAGTCCCGGTGAGGTGTGATACTTTACATCTGCACCGGTCAGTATCCAGACATTTGTCTGGAAAATCCCAAACTGACACGGCGCTCACTTGGGCCATGGTCAGCTGTAGTGTGAAAACTCCCCTACAATGGAGTCAGGCTGTCTGGGATTTGAAACTGACACGCGTACATCGTGGTCAGTAGGTGACAGTTACGACACGCGTTAAGCGGACGTAAATGTTGGGAGTAGGGGAGATAATTTCGCTTGGCGAAGTAAGTTTGGGCCCTTTGTCTGATTTTAAGATATTGGCCAAGTTTGAAACTTTAATTTCATTCTCGCTCATAGACTCCACAGTAGATAGGTCGCTCGAAAACAGAATAGCTGTTAGCGAAGATCTCAGTTTGTTTCGGCAATTTGTCGAACTTCTAGACTTCCAGAAATATTTTCAGCATTTTTATTCTTAAGTTGTGCGACTACCTGTAATTCTGTGGTTGAGGTAATTAATATGATAGATATATAGATTTTGTGAGTGTTAAAGTGTTAAATCGCTTAATTCATTTTAATCTATTTCTTTAGCGCAGAAGAGAAATAAAGTGGTAGGCTATTATATTTTCTAGGGAAGCATTCAGTGGAAAGCAGATAAAATTAAAATTTCTAGCTTATAACGGCAATTGTAGCTATTTATAAATTTAATTTAACTGCTAATACTCAGTCGAGTGTATTTTTCTAAACTAACGTATAAACTCTAGAATCCAGCCTCATGAATGGTGACGGAATACGCACGTGTTCTTAATTTATGAGGATTGCTGATTTTTAAATATAACTTACGTCACGGGAAGTTTAAATGATAAGCAAAGCTCTCTGCTTGCAAGTTTAAATGTAAGTTTTAACCAGTACAGATTCTGTTTATTATATTATATGTGTTATTTTTCCTCCACACAGTGAAAGTTTTGGGGTGACCCTAACTTTACCAGCACCTAGTAGTAGTTTCCATACTTGTGAAGAAATAGACAGTCCTTATTTTGAACCACGTGGGTTTTCTCAAGTAACACTGATCTGACGGTGCAAGTTAGACAGAAATACTAATATCCCTATAACGGGTTTTCAAAGACTGTAATGATAAATACTGGACCTTGGAGCCAGCACTTAATTTCTTCTAGAAACTCTATATAATTTGCTGCCTGGTGGCGTGAATATTAACAATCATTTCCCGACTAGATTATATCTTGTGGACAAATCTGTGGTGTGACTAAAGTGAATCCTATACTGAGGGAAGGCACCGACCTGACATTCATCATTTTTTTTAGAAACCTACGCTATTGACACTGTGCTCTGCTAACTCCCGCGCCTGGAATAATTGTTAGGTGACTTAATCAGACATTTGAACAAATTTGCATACCCAAGTAGTCGTTCCCGGAGACTCCAAGTTAAATACGTCTTTTGGAACTGGGGACTTCTTGGCAGAAGACTGCATTTTTTTGAGTCTGTGTGAAAATCTAAAATCAATGTGTTCCAAGAGGCAGCAAGCAAAGTCGTGAGTACAAGTATGAGAAGCCATGGCGGAATGAATGAGTGTACGCTGGTTTGAGTGATATTTTTCACTATTTTATCTTTGACACCCTGTTGCTGTCCTAATTTTTTTTTTCAATCTGCATAATTTGTTGCTAAGGCTAGAGTTCTTGTGTTTTTGTCTTAGGTTAAATCAGATTTTTTTTTTCAAACTCTGTGCATATAATTACGAGATAAAACAAAGAAAAACTCTTAGACTCAAACCCTATGTATCTGTGACTCGGGCGCCATCATCTGTTCTCTTAACGGGGCCGGGCTAAACCTAGAGTTAACACTATAACGGGGCTATCATCCTTGCAACATTTCCTTGATTTTTTATGACTATGTGTATATGTATTTTCCTTGATGTACTTTCTTTGATGTTGTGAGCCGATTTTTCCTGATAATAAAATCGCTCTTGAACTTAATAATCGTGTTTGGTCAGCTCGTTCTAGATAATATATATATCATTGTTATAGTTTTCCCACGTCTGTGTGTTTACCTGTCGTCACGTGTATGTGCGTGCCTGTGAGTGATAGAAATATACGTAATATGTATATTGGTGTAGTCTGTCTGACGCTGTAACAACTGTTGTAGAAGATAGGTGAGAGAGAGAAGAATTCTTTTCGCTTTCAGAGACAGCCACTATATCAAAATCTATCATCTCACGTGTGTGGAAATTCTATTACCTTTCACTAACTCTCACTGAGTCTATCACCTATTCAAACCTATTCAGAAGGGACCAAACCTAGTCTTAATTCTCCTATCGGAAATCTACGACAAATGAGGGCTCGTTTCCGGTCTTTGAACTTAGAATAGGAAGACGAGTACGACAAACGTGGACTCGTCTATCTGGATTTTGTATTTAAGATTCTTATTCTGTAATAGAGTAAGAGTGTGATGTCTTGTGAGTTGTGTATCTTTTTTAAAAAAAATTACCCCCTAGACTAGCGATCTGTTTACGGGCGTGCTGACCACACAAACTAATAAGTTTTTTTTTTTTCCACAGCATCTTTGAATAATATACATTTTGGTTACAGGTTGATTTTGTCGGGATATATGTTAACTGCTGATTGTAATACTAAATGCTGGTAAAGTGGTGAGTGTATAACATTCACTGGGTACTGAGGCAGAACGGCGTTTGAACTAAGTTAAGGAGTGTGTTTCGGACTTTTTTGTCCAGATTAATTCCCTCCCTTACCCGATCTGACTTCAGGGGCGAACTTATAGTGGATTTTTTAAAAATTAAGGGATTATTTTTCTCTTTAATTTTTGCAATATTCTTTTGCTTTTCCACTGTAGCAACTTATTTTTCAGTTGTAATCTTAACTACCATTTATTTGGCGTAGTCGTGTTTTGCATTGAGTGCTTTATTGCCGATAATAGCAGCGATAGTTAGATTTTATTTTGGAGGAGGTATCCCAGGGTTAAGGATATCATCTTTTGATTTTTGGTAATTTTTTTTCTCGTAAGTGGTAGGAACCAGTGTATTCTTTTTCCTATTTTCTATCTCCACGTGTCTCAGTCACTGACATAATATGGCCGAGAGGGCAAAGCTTAGACAACTTCTCAGGGACGAAGCGAGAGAGGAGGGACTGGAAGGAGAGGAAGCGAAAGCTTTTGTCAGGGACGAACTTGAGAGATATGATGCGGAGAGGAAAGCAGCTGAAGCTAAAGAGGAAAAAGAAGAACTCAAGAGGAAAGAAGAAGCAGACCGAAGCTTTACAGCAGAAGAAGATGGACGAGGAAATGGAAATTCGCAGGATGCAGCATGAGGAAAGAGAAAAGAGAGGGAGAGACAGCATGAGAAGGAGAGGGAGAGAGAGACAGATGAGAAGGAGAGCAGAGAGGAAGAGAGAAAGAGAAGAGAGGGAACTGAGACAGCATGAGTTGGCGCTTAAAACGCTGGAGTTCCAAGGTCGTGGTGCTGCCTCTACCTCCAGCAATGGAGAGTCTTCTCCTCATTCTTCCTTAACTGACCCTTCTAACACTCAATCTCTTCAACTAAATGCTATGTCTTTCACTCTTGAATCTTTTCCTTGTCCAAATGAGAAGATTGACACATGGTTAGAAAAATTTGAGAAAATTGCAACTCTGTACGGGTTAGAGAGGTCGCGTTGGAATATGAAACTTTCCCAGGCCCTAAAAGGTTCTGCTTATGATGTTTATTCTAAGCTGGAAAGTAGCCAACAAGACGACTACGATGTGTTGAAGAAAGCGTTACTGGAGCGCTTTGAAATGAACGCTCGCAAGTTTTTGCAACTGTTTCGCAACAGCCGGAAAGAGAATTCTGAAACTTTTCACCAGTTCTCATCTCGTCTTAAGGGATATCTAACAAAGTGCCTTGAGCTTTCGCAGCTCCCCTCTACCTATGAAGGTCTTGAGGAACTTGTTCTAACTGAACAAATAAAGAACACTTTGTCTGCTGATACCCGGAGATTTCTCGCTGAGCAGGGGGCAGAAAAAACTTGAAGACATTTTGGAAAAGTCTGAGCGTTATCACAATGCGCTGGCTGAACTACCGGCCACAAAGCGGAAACCGACAGAGGAGCATTTTCGAAAACATAACCTAGAGCAATCTTCTCAGGCTTCTAACCAAAACAACCACAGAGAAACTGGACCTCAAAACCCCCCTCCTGAAAAATCCAAGTTCTACAAGAACAAGTACCCCAACCACCCCAAACAGTCTGATCAACCCGACCGCCCTACATGGCAGCGCAGCCAGAAAGGACAAGGTGGCAAAGGGAAAACCCCTGAGCACGGGACTAAGGATCAGAGCAAGCACACCGAGCCAAAGCGCATCGGATGCTTACAAACAACAGACTCGCAGGAAAGAATTATTGTCAGTGATTCTCAACCTGAGGGAGAGAGACCCTCTACGCGAGGTACGGTTGTTTTAAACGGGACTTCAACATATTGTTTGTTTGACACGGGGCTTTCTTTTGATTGCATTGTTGCCAGGCACCTGGTCAAACCCGGTCAAGTGACAGAAGAAACCGTTAAACTGTGTGGAGTTCTTAGGAGTGATGCACCAACAACGCTTCCCATCGCATTGGTGGAGATACACTCTGACTTTGTCAGAGGTGTGATCAAAGCGGCTGTTATGGACGACCCCATCTACCCAGTCATACTCGGCTGTAGATATGTGTTTATTGGGAAACCGGAAGAGCCAATAGTGGCAACAGTAACCACAAGAGGGCAAGCCAAGAAGGAACGGGAGCCTGCGCCAAATTTGTTACCCATGGAACTTAAAGAGGCGCAACAAAAGGACCCTACTTTGGAACCCTGCTTTAGGAAACTGCCCATGGCCAACGACCCTAGACAACACGGGGACATCTTTTCTAAGGATGGCGTGCTTTATCGGAGAACGGGCAAGCCTGAACAAGGCTCTAATCAGCTCCTAGTACCGAAAAAGTACAGAAGTCAAATCCTAGAAATGGGGCACTCTCTCCCGTTTAGCGGACATATGGGACAGAACGCCACACAGCAACGTATACAGACTCACTATTGGTGGCCAGGGATGAACACTGATATACTCAGATATGTAAAATCCTGTGCCCAGTGTCAACGGGTAGCACCCAAGCACTGGACTGCCCCCAGTTCCCCTGGGGCAAACGCCAATTGTGGGAACTCCATTCGAACGGGTTGCTGTCGACATCGTTGGACCCCTAGAAAGGACCAAACGAAAGCACAGGTTTATCCTGACTTTAGTCGACACATGCACTATGTGGGCCGAAGCTATACCGCTAACATGCACAGACTCGAAGCATGTCGCAGAAGCCCTAGTGCAGATCTTTACACGGTTGGGATTCCCTCAACAAGTTTTGACGGACAATGGATCCCAATTCCGTAGCCTGTTAATGGAGGAGATCTTTAAGATCTTGAGGGCCAAACACATCCACACCAGCCCGTACCATCCGGCCGGAAATGGGCTCGTGGAACGTTTCAACGGCAGCCTCACCACCATGCTACGCAAGCTGGCACAAGAAAAGCCGGAGGACTGGGACCTTTTTATTCCTGCAGCCCTATTCGCTTACAGGGAAGTTCCCCAGGCCTCTACAGGATTTCCTCCAGCTACGCTTTTATTCGGCAGACCTATAAAGGGGCCGCTTGAAGCATTACTTCGGTCCCTGACAGACCAGAAGGCGGATGAGACAGTCGTCTCAGCCAGTAGATATGTATCGGAATTGAAGGAAAGGCTACAGCTAGGATGGGACCTAGCAACAGCAAACCTTAAGAAAGCTCGTGCAAAGCACGCTAGACGATACAATCAAGCAGCAAAGGAGAGAGAATTACAACCAGGTGATAAAGTCCTGTTGTTGTTGCCAACCGGAAGCAACAAACTACGCATCGGGTGGCAAGGGCCGTTCACCGTCCTGAAAAAGATCTCGAGAACCAATTATCAGATCTCTATCAAAGGAAAGGAGAAGGTCTACCATGTGAACCTACTAAAGAAATACTTGGAAAGACCAGTGCCATCCCCCGAACATCTCCTGGCGATCGCCATAGCTACAGAGGATGTGGAAGATGACGATAGTTGCATGGAATATCCATTGCAACAAACTGAATCTGTAGAAGATGTAAAATTTGGGGACACTCTCTCTGAAGCACAACAGACAGAAACGAAGGCTTTACTGAACCAGTACACGGCGGTGCTAACGGATGTACCTGGACGAACACATCTCGTAGAGTTCGAGATGAAACTTATAAACGAGACCCCTGTCCGAACCAGAGTTTACCCTATTCCGTATGCGAAAGCTGATACGCTTCGTGCAGAGATAGACAAGCTACGTAAAACAGGAATTATTAGTGAGTCTACATCTCCCTATAGTGCGAGCGTAGTGCTGCTACAGAAGCCCAATAAGGAAGTTCGGCTGTGCATCGATTACCGGCTACTTAACACAGTAACGGAATTTCAGCCGGAACCACTCCAAAGCGCTTCTGAGCTGTTTAGCAAGCTAAGCAAGGCACGGATTTTCTCAAAGATTGACTTGAGTAAGGGCTACTACCAGATACCAGTCAAAGAGGAAACTAAGCCTTTGCTAGCTTTCAGCACCAGCGAAGGACACTATACGTTTAACGTGATGCCATTCGGATTACACAACGCACCAGGAGTGTTCACAAGGATGATGAGGAAGCTGTTAGAGCCATTGCACAGTCCACATATCCACAATTTTATGGATGATATACTAATTGCAACGGACACCTACGAAGAACACATTGCGACGGTCGAGATGCTCCTCAGGAGACTACAGGAAACTGGACTCACAGCTAGACCTAGCAAATGTTTAATCGGCTTTGAAAAACTTGACTTCCTGGGGCACACCATAGCTCACGGTGCTATGTGGCCAGTTGCTAAGAACGTAGAGAAGATACGGGCAGCGAAGAGGCCAAGGACGAAGAAAGAAACACGATCGTTCCTATCGCTATGTGCTTACTACCAGAAATTCATCAAAAACTTCAACGGTTTAACAGCACCCCTTACGGACCTTACGAAAAAGGGGCGACCGGAGAAAGTTATCTGGGATCCTAAGTGCGAACACGCTTACGTCACGCTCAAGAAGCAGTTGTCTGAATATCCAATTCTGCGACTGCCGGATATTACCAAACCCTTCGTACTGCGCGTCGACGCATCAGGGCAAGGCATCGGGTCAACTTTGCTTCAGGCTGGCGACGACGATCCCAACCAGCTATTCCCAGTGGCATACGGTAGTCGTAAATTGAATAAGGCAGAGCAAAACTACTCCACAGTGGAAAGAGAATGTCTGGCATTAGTTCATGGCATTAGACGGCACCATGAATACCTTTACGGAGTGTCATTCACGGTGCAGACGGACCATGCCCCACTGGCGTTTCTCGGGGCTAATAAGGAATTTAATGCGAAAATAATGCGCTGGGCATTGCTGCTAAGCGTATATTCCTTTAAAGTCGAATACATTCCAGGGAAACAAAACGTTGGGGCAGACTTCATGAGTAGGACTTGCACAGAGATGGAGGGGGAAGAGGAGAGGGAAGAAGACAGACACCCCGAAGCTACGGTTATAGGAAATTAAACTCCATAACGTAGACATGGAGTGCTTCCATATCTTAAAGGGGGGAGGCTCTGTCACGTAGGTTTTATATTCATTTAATTTCCTACATCTTTTTCCTATTCTTTCTCTCGAACTCTCTCTTTTATTATCTCTGTATTTCTTTTTTTTTTTTTTCCTGTATATTTTTTCATCCATTCGTTTTGCGAATATTATTTTCATATAATTCGCAAACTTTACCTGTTTTCCTTTCTCTTAAACTGAGAATCGCGCTAGGACGATATTACGTAGATGTCAGGGCTGCAGGGCGTCAGAAGGCGTGATAAGTCGGTTCGCTGAACATAGGACGTAGCAAATCGTCTACATTCTCACCGAGCGCGCGAGCTTCTTCTCGGCATAAGTCCCGGTGAGGTGTGATACTTTACATCTGCACCGGTCAGTATCCAGACATTTGTCTGGAAAATCCCAAACTGACACGGCGCTCACTTGGGCCATGGTCAGCTGTAGTGTGAAAACTGCCCTGCAATGGAGTCAGGCTGTCTGGGATTTGAAACTGACACGCGTACATCGTGGTCAGTAGGTGACAGTTACGACACGCGTTAAGCGGACGTAAATGTTGGGAGTAGGGGAGATAATTTCGCTTGGCGAAATAAGTTTGGGCCCTTTGTCTGATTTTAAGATATTGGCCAAGTTTGAAACTTTAATTTCATTCTCGCTCATAGACTCCACAGTAGATAGGTCGCTCGAAAACAGAATAGCTGTTAGCGAAGATCTCAGTTTGTTTCGGCAATTTGTCGAACTTCTAGACTTCCAGAAATATTTTCAGCATTTTTATTCTTAAGTTGTGCGACTACCTGTAATTCTGTGGTTGAGGTAATTAATATGATAGATATATAGATTTTGTGAGTGTTAAAGTGTTAAATCGCTTAATTCATTTTAATCTATTTCTTTAGCGCAGAAGAGAAATAAAGTGGTAGGCTATTATATTTTCTAGGGAAGCATTCAGTGGAAAGCAGAATAAAATTAAAATTTCTAGCTTATAACGGCAATTGTAGCTATTTATAAATTTAATTTAACTGCTAATACTCAGTCGAGTGTATTTTTCTAAACTAACGTATAAACTCTAGAATCCAGCCTCATGAATGGTGACGGAATACGCACGTGTTCTTAATTTATGAGGATTGCTGATTTTTAAATATAACTTACGTCACGGGAAGTTTAAATGATAAGCAAAGCTCTCTGCTTGCAAGTTTAAATGTAAGTTTTAACCAGTACAGATTCTGTTTATTATATTATATGTGTTATTTTTCCTCCACACAGTGAAAGTTTTGGGGTGACCCTAACTTTACCAGCACCTAGTAGTAGTTTCCATACTTGTGAAGAAATAGACAGTCCTTATTTTGAACCACGTGGGTTTTCTCAAGTAACACTGATCTGACGGTGCAAGTTAGACAGAAATACTAATATCCCTATAACGGGTTTTCAAAGACTGTAATGATAAATACTGGACCTTGGAGCCAGCACTTAATTTCTTCTAGAAACTCTATATAATTTGCTGCCTGGTGGCGTGAATATTAACAATCATTTCCCGACTAGATTATATCTTGTGGAAAATCTGTGGTGTGACTAAAGTGAATCCTATACTGAGGGAAGGCACCGACCTGACATTCATCATTTTTTTAGAAACCTACGCTATTGACACTGTGCTCTGCTAACTCCCGCGCCTGGAATAATTGTTAGGTGACTTAATCAGACATTTGAACAAATTTGCATACCCAAGTAGTCGTTCCCGGAGACTCCAAGTTAAATACGTCTTTTGGAACTGGGGACTTCTTGGCAGAAGACTGCATTTTTTTGAGTCTGTGTGAAAATCTAAAATCAATGTGTTCCAAGAGGCAGCAAGCAAAGTCGTGAGTACAAGTATGAGAAGCCATGGCGGAATGAATGAGTGTACGCTGGTTTGAGTGATATTTTTCACTATTTTATCTTTGACACCCTGTTGCTGTCCTAATTTTTTTTTTTTCAATCTGCATAATTTGTTGCTAAGGCTAGAGTTCTTGTGTTTTTGTCTTAGGTTAAATCAGATTTTTTTTTTCAAACTCTGTGCATATAATTACGAGATAAAACAAAGAAAAACTCTTAGACTCAAACCCTATGTATCTGTGACTCGGGCGCCATCATCTGTTCTCTTAACGGGGCCGGGCTAAACCTAGAGTTAACACTATAACGGGGCTATCATCCTTGCAACATTTCCTTGATTTTTTATGACTATGTGTATATGTATTTTCCTTGATGTACTTTCTTTGATGTTGTGAGCCGATTTTTCCTGATAATAAAATCGCTCTTGAACTTAATAATCGTGTTTGGTCAGCTCGTTCTAGATATATATATATATCATTGTTATAGTTTTCCCACGTCTGTGTGTTTACCTGTCGTCACGTGTATGTGCGTGCCTGTGAGTGATAGAAATATACGTAATATGTATATTGGTGTAGTCTGTCTGACGCTGTAACAACTGTTGTAGAAGTGTCACGTAGGGTTTATATTCATTTAATTTCCTACATCTTCTTCCTATTCTTTCACATAAACTCTCTCTTTTAATATCTCTGTACTTTTTTTTTCCTGTGTCTTTTTCATCCATTCGTTTTGCGAATATTATTTTCATATAATTCGCAAACTTTACCTGTTTTCCTTTCTCTAACACTGAGAATCGCGCTAGGACGATATTACGTAGATGTCAGGGCTGCAGGGCGTCAGAAGGCGTGATAAGTCGGTTCGCTGAACACAGGACGTAGCAAATCGTCTACATTCTCACCGAGCGCGCGAGCTTCTTCTCGGCATAAGTCCCGGTGAGGTGTGATACTTTACATCTGCACCGGTCAGTATCCAGACATTTGGCTGGAAAATCCCAAACTGACACGGCGCTCACTTGGGCCATGGTCAGCTGTAGTGTGAAAACTGCCCTGAAATGGAGTCAGGCTGTCTGGGATTTGAAACTGACACGCGTACATCGTGGTCAGTAGGTGACAGTTACGACACGCGTTAAGCGGACGTAAATGTTGGGAGTAGGGGAGATAATTTCGCTTGGCGAAGTAAGTTTGGGCCCTTTGTCTGATTTTAAGATATTGGCCAAGTTTGAAACTTTAATTTCATTCTCGCTCATAGACTCCACAGTAGATAGGTCGCTCGAAAACAGAATAGCTGTTAGCGAAGATCTCAGTTTGTTTCGGCAATTTGTCGAACTTCTAGACTTCCAGAAATATTTTCAGCATTTTTATTCTTAAGTTGTGCGACTACCTGTAATTCTGTGGTTGAGGTAATTAATATGATAGATATATAGATTTTGTGAGTGTTAAAGTGTTAAATCGCTTAATTCATTTTAATCTATTTTTTAGCGCAGAAGAGAAATAAAGTGGTAGGCTATTATATTTTCTAGGGAAGCATTCAGTGGAAAGCAGAATAAAATTAAAATTTCTAGCTTATAACGGCAATTGTAGCTATTTATAAATTTAATTTAACTGCTAATACTCAGTCGAGTGTATTTTTCTAAACTAACGTATAAACTCTAGAATCCAGCCTCATGAATGGTGACGGAATACGCACGTGTTCTTAATTTATGAGGATTGCTGATTTTTAAATATAACTTACGTCACGGGAAGTTTAAATGATAAGCAAAGCTCTCTGCTTGCAAGTTTAAATGTAAGTTTTAACCAGTACAGATTCTGTTTATTATATTATATGTGTTATTTTTCCTCCACACAGTGAAAGTTTTGGGGTGACCCTAACTTTTACCAGCACCTAGTAGTAGTTTCCATACTTGTGAAGAAATAGACAGTCCTTATTTTGAACCACGTGGGTTTTCTCAAGTAACACTGATCTGACGGTGCAAGTTAGACAGAAATACTAATATCCCTATAACGGGTTTTTCAAAGACTGTAATGATAAATACTGGACCTTGGAGCCAGCACTTAATTTCTTCTAGAAACTCTATATAATTTGCTGCCTGGTGGCGTGAATATTAACAATCATTTCCCGACTAGATTATATCTTGTGGACAAATCTGTGGTGTGACTAAAGTGAATCCTATACTGAGGGAAGGCACCGACCTGACATTCATCATTTTTTTAGAAACCTACGCTATTGACACTGTGCTCTGCTAACTCCCGCGCCTGGAATAATTGTTAGGTGACTTAATCAGACATTTGAACAAATTTGCATACCCAAGTAGTCGTTCCCGGAGACTCCGAGTTAAATACGTCTTTTGGAACTGGGGACTTCTTGGCAGAAGACTGCATTTTTTTTGAGTCTGTGTGAAAATCTAAAAAAATCAATGTGTTCCAAGAGGCAGCGAGCAAAGTCGTGAGTACCTGAATGAGAAGCCATGGCGGAATGAATGAGTGTACGCTGGTCTGAGTGATATTTTCACTATTATATCTTTGACACCCTGTTGCTGTCCTAATTTTTTTTTTTCCAATCTGCATAATTTGTTGCTAAGGCTAGAGTTCTTGTGTTTTGTCTTAGGTTAAATCAGATTTTTTTTCAAACTCTGTGCATATAATTACGAGATAAAACAAAGACAACTCTTAGACTCAAACCCTATGTATCTGTGACTCGGGCGCCATCATCTGTTCTCTTAACGGGGCCGGGCTAAACCTAGAGTTAACACTATAACGGGGCTATCATCCTTGCAACATTTCCTTGATTTTTTATGACTATGTGTATATGTATTTTCCTTGATGTACTTTCTTTGATGTTGTGAGCCGATTTTTCCTGATAATAAAATCGCTCTTGAACTTAATAATCGTGTTTGGTCAGCTCGTTCTAGATAATATATATATCATTGTTATAGTTTTCCCACGTCTGTGTGTTTACCTGTCGTCACGTGTATGTGCGTGCCTGTGAGTGATAGAAATATACGTAATATGTATATTGGTGTAGTCTGTCTGACGCTGTAACAACTGTTGTAGAAGATAGGTGAGAGAGAGAAGAATTTTTTTCGCTTTCAGAGACAGCCACTATATCAAATCTATCATCTCACGTGTGTGGAAATTCTATTACCTTTCACTAACTCTCACTGAGTCTATCACCTATTCAAACCTATTCAGAAGGGACCAAACCTAGTCTTAATTCTCCTATCGGAAATCTACGACAAATGAGGGCTCGTTTCCGGTCTTTGAACTTAGAATAGGAAGACGAGTACGACAAACGTGGACTCGTCTATCTGGATTTTGTACTTAAGATTCTGTATTCTGATATAGAGTAAGAGTGTGATGTCTTGTGAGTTGTTATATTTTAAAAAAATTACCCCCTAGACTAGCGATCTGTTTACGGGCGTGCTGACCACACAAACTAATAAGTTTTTTTTTTTCCACAGCATCTTTGAATAATATACATTTTGGTTACAGGTTGATTTTGTCGGGATATATGTTAACTGCTGATTGTAATACTAAATGCTGGTAAAGTGGTGAGTGTATAACATTCACTGGGTACTGAGGCAGAACGGCGTTTGAACTAAGTTAAGGAGTGTGTTTCGGACTTTTTTGTCCAGATTAATTCCCTCCCTTACCCGATCTGACTTCAGGGGCGAACTTATAGTGGATTTTTAAAAATTAAGGGATTATTTTTCTCTTTAATTTTTGCAATATTCTTTTGCTTTTCCACTGTAGCAACTTATTTTTCAGTTGTAATCTTAACTACCATTTATTTGGCGTAGTCGTGTTTTGCATTGAGTGCTTTATTGCCGATAATAGCAGCGATAGTTAGATTTTATTTTGGAGGAGGTATCCCAGGGTTAAGGATATCATCTTTTGATTTTTGGATTTTTTTTCTCGTAAGTGGTAGGAACCAGGTTATTCTTTTTCCTATTTTCTATCTCCACGTGTCTCAGTCACTGACATAATATGGCCGAGAGGGCAAAGCTTAGACAACTTCTCAGGGACGAAGCGAGAGAGGAGGGACTGGAAGGAAAGGAAGCGAAAGCTTTTGTCAGAGACGAACTTGAGAGATATGATGCGGAGAGGAAAGCAGAAGAAGCTAAGGAAAGGAAGAAAAAAGAAGAAGCAGCCGAAGCTTTACAGCAGAAGAAGATGGATGAGGAAATGGAAATTCGCAGGATGCAGCATGAGGAAAGAGAGAAGGAGAGACAGCATGAGGAAAGAGAGAAGGAGAGACAGCAGGAGAAGGAGAGAAGGAGAGACAGCAGGAGAAGGAGAGGGAACAGAGACAGCACGAGTTGGCGCTTAAAACTCTAGAGTTCCAAAGTCGTGGTGCTGCCTCTACCTCCAGCAATGGAGAGTCTTCTCCTCATTCTTCCTTAACTGATCCTGCTAACACTCAATCTCTTCAACTAAATGCTATGTCTTTCACTCTTGAATCTTTTCCTTGTCCAAATGAGAAGATTGACACATGGTTAGAAAAATTTGAGAAAATTGCAACTCTGTACGGGTTAGAGAGGTCGCGTTGGAATATGAAACTTTCCCAGGCCCTAAAAGGTTCTGCTTATGATGTTTATTCTAAGCTGGAAAGTAGCCAACAAGACGACTACGATGTGTTGAAGAAAGCGTTACTGGAGCGCTTTGAAATGAACGCTCGCAAGTTTTTGCAACTGTTTCGCAACAGCCGGAAAGAGAATTCTGAAACTTTTCACCAGTTCTCATCTCGTCTTAAGGGATATCTAACAAAGTGCCTTGAGCTTTCGCAGCTCCCCTCTACCTATGAAGGTCTTGAGGAACTTGTTCTAACTGAACAAATAAAGAACACTTTGTCTGCTGATACCCGGAGATTTCTCGCTGAGCAGGGGGCAGAAAAACTTGAAGACATTTTGGAAAAGTCTGAGCGTTATCACAATGCGCTGGCTGAACTACCGGCCACAAAGCGGAAACCGACAGAGGAGCATTTTCGAAAACATAACCTAGAGCAATCTTCTCAGGCTTCTAACCAAAACAACCACAGAGAAACTGGACCTCAAAACCCCCCTCCTGAAAAATCCAAGTTCTACAAGAACAAGTACCCCAACCACCCCAAACAGTCTGATCAACCCGACCGCCCTACATGGCAGCGTAGCCAGAAAGGACAAGGTGGCAAAGGGAGAACCCCTGAGCACGGGACATATGATCAGACCGAGCACACCGAGCCTAAACGCATCGGATGCTTATTAACAGTCTCGCAAGGCGGAATTATTGACAGTGATTCCCAACCTCTTGGGGATAGACCCTCAACGCGAGGTATTGTTATTTTGAACGGTTCTCAAACTTCTTGCTTATTTGACACGGGGCTTTCTTACGATTGCATTGTTGCCAGAAACCTGGTTAAACCCGGTCAAGAGACAGGAGAGACCGTCAAACTTTGTGGAGTTCGTAAGAGTGATGCACCTACAGCGCTTCCCATCGCATTGGTGGAGATACACTCTGACTTTGTCAGAGGTGTGATCAAAGCGGCTGTTATGGATGATCCCATCTACCCAGTCATACTTGGCGGGAGATACGTGTGTATTGGGAAACCGGAAGAGCCGATTGTGGCAGCAGTAACTACAAGAGGGCAAACCAAGAAGGAACGGGAGCCTGCGCCAAATTTGTTACCTATGGAACTTAAAGAAGCGCAATACAAGGACCCTACTTTGGCACCCTGCTTTAGGAAACTGCCCATGGCTAAGGAACCCAAACAGCACGGGGACATTTTTTTCTGAGGATGGCGTACTTTATCGGAGAACGGGCAAGCCTGACCAAGGTTACAACCAGCTCCTAGTACCGAAACAGTACAGAAGCCAAATCCTAGAAATGGGGCACTCTCTTCCCTTTAGCGGACATATGGGACAGAACGCCACAAACCAACGTATAACCACTCATTATTGGTGGCCAGGAGTGAATACTGATATTATCAGATATGTCAAATCCTGTGCCCAGTGCCAACGTGTGCCACCCAAGCAACGGGCACCCCCAGTCCACATGGGTGAAATGCCAATAATGGGAACACCATTCGAACGGGTTGTGATCGACATTTTAGGGCCTTTCGAAAGGACTAAAAGAAGGAACAGGTTCATCCTGACCTTAGTCGATACATGCACTTTATGGGCAGAAGCTATCCCGCTAACATGCGCAGATGCCAAGCATGTCGCAGAAGCCCTCGTGCAGATTTTCACTCGGTTGGGATTCCCTCAGCAAGTGTTGACGGATAATGGATCTCCATACCGAAACCTGTTGATGGATGAGATCGTTAAGATCTTGAGGACCCAGCACATCCACACTAAGCCATATACTCCGGCCGGAAATGGGCTCGTGGAACGTGCTAATGGAAACCTCACCATGATGCTAAGTAAGCTGGCACAAGTGAAACCTGAAGATTGGGATCTCTGTATTCCTGCAGCATTATTTGGCTACAGAGAATCTCCTCATACTTCCACAGGATTTCCGCCAGCTACACTCTTATTTGGCAGACCCATTAAGGGCCCGCTTGAAGCCTTACTTCAGTCTCTGACAGACGAGAAGGCGGATGAGACAGTCGTCTCAGCAAGTAAATATGTGTCGGTTTTAAAGGAAAGGTTGAAACTAGGGTGGGACCTAGCAACGACTAACTTTAAGCGAGCTCGCACAAAGCACGCTAACCGATACAGGAAAGTCGCGGAAGAGAGAGAACTGGAAGCAGGAGAGAAAGTTTTGGTGTTACTCCCTACTGAGAACAACCAACTGAAGATCGGATGGCAAGGGCCGTTTACCGTCCTGAAAAAGATTTCTAAGGCTAACTACCAGATCTCTATTGAAGGAAAGGAGAAGGTTTTCCATTTAAATCTCTTAAAGAGATACTTGGAAAAACCAGTGCCAACCTCCGACCATCTCCTGACGATCGCCAAAACTGACGAAGATGACGATAGTGGCAGGGATATTCCACCGCTATCACAGGAAATCTTTCAAAAATGTCAGAAGCGGCGACGCTCTTTCAAGCGCGCATATGAGACATTCCAGGGGAAGGAAACTTTGAGGAGTGGACTTGAGTAGGAATTGGACAGAGATGGAGGGGGAGATGGAGAGGGAAGAAGACAGACACCCCGAAGCTACGGTTATAGGAAATTAAACTCCATAACGTAGACATGGAGTGCTTCCATATCTTAAAGGGGGGAGGCTCTGTCACGTAGGGTTTATATTCATTTAATTTCCTACATCTTCTTCCTATTCTTTCACATAAACTCTCTCTTTTAATATCTCTGTACTTTTTTTTTTCCTGTGTATTTTTCATCCATTCGTTTTGCGAATATTATTTCATATAATTCGCAAACTTTACCTTTTTCCTTTCTCTAAAACTGAGAATCGCGCTAGGACGATATTACGTAGATGTCAGGGCTGCAGGGCGTCAGAAGGCGTGATAAGTCGGTTCGCTGAACACAGGACGTAGCAAATCGTCTACATTCTCACCGAGCGCGCGAGCTTCTTCTCGGCATAAGTCCCGGTGAGGTGTGATACTTTACATCTGCACCGGTCAGTATCCAGACATTTGGCTGGAAAATCCCAAACTGACACGGCGCTCACTTGGGCCATGGTCAGCTGTAGTGTGAAAACTGCCCTGAAATGGAGTCAGGCTGTCTGGGATTTGAAACTGACACGCGTACATCGTGGTCAGTAGGTGACAGTTACGACACGCGTTAAGCGGACGTAAATGTTGGGAGTAGGGGAGATAATTTCGCTTGGCGAAATAAGTTTGGGCCCTTTGTCTGATTTTAAGATATTGGCCAAGTTTGAAACTTTAATTTCATTCTCGCTCATAGACTCCACAGTAGATAGGTCGCTCGAAAACAGAATAGCTGTTAGCGAAGATCTCAGTTTGTTTCGGCAATTTGTCGAACTTCTAGACTTCCAGAAATATTTTCAGCATTTTTATTCTTAAGTTGTGCGACTACCTGTAATTCTGTGGTTGAGGTAATTAATATGATAGATATATAGATTTTGTGAGTGTTAAAGTGTTAAATCGCTTAATTCATTTTAATCTATTTCTTTAGCGCAGAAGAGAAATAAAGTGGTAGGCTATTATATTTTCTAGGGAAGCATTCAGTGGAAAGCAGAAAAAATTAAAATTTCTAGCTTATAACGGCAATTGTAGCTATTTATAAATTTAATTTAACTGCTAATACTCAGTCGAGTGTATTTTTCTAAACTAACGTATAAACTCTAGAATCCAGCCTCATGAATGGTGACGGAATACGCACGTGTTCTTAATTTATGAGGATTGCTGATTTTTTAAATATAACTTACGTCACGGGAAGTTTAAATGATAAGCAAAGCTCTCTGCTTGCAAGTTTAAATGTAAGTTTTAACCAGTACAGATTCTGTTTATTATATTATATGTGTTATTTTTCCTCCACACAGTGAAAGTTTTGGGGTGACCCTAACTTTACCAGCACCTAGTAGTAGTTTCCATACTTGTGAAGAAATAGACAGTCCTTATTTTGAACCACGTGGGTTTTCTCAAGTAACACTGATCTGACGGTGCAAGTTAGACAGAAATACTAATATCCCTATAACGGGTTTTCAAAGACTGTAATGATAAATACTGGACCTTGGAGCCAGCACTTAATTTCTTCTAGAAACTCTATATAATTTGCTGCCTGGTGGCGTGAATATTAACAATCATTTCCCGACTAGATTATATCTTGTGGACAAATCTGTGGTGTGACTAAAGTGAATCCTATACTGAGGGAAGGCACCGACCTGACATTCATCATTTTTTTTAGAAACCTACGCTATTGACACTGTGCTCTGCTAACTCCCGCGCCTGGAATAATTGTTAGGTGACTTAATCAGACATTTGAACAAATTTGCATACCCAAGTAGTCGTTCCCGGAGACTCCAAGTTAAATACGTCTTTTGGAACTGGGGACTTCTTGGCAGAAGACTGCATTTTTTGAGTCTGTGTGAAAATCTAAAAAAATCAATGTGTTCCAAGAGGCAGCGAGCAAAGTCGTGAGTACCTGAATGAGAAGCCATGGCGGAATGAATGAGTGTACGCTGGTCTGAGTGATATTTTCACTATTATATCTTTGACACCCTGTTGCTGTCCTAATTTTTTTTTTTTCAATCTGCATAATTTGTTGCTAAGGCTAGAGTTCTTGTGTTTTTGTCTTAGGTTAAATCAGATTTTTTTTTTCAAACTCTGTGCATATAATTACGAGATAAAAACAAAAAAAAAACTCTTAGACTCAAACCCTATGTATCTGTGACTCGGGCGCCATCATCTGTTCTCTTAACGGGGCCGGGCTAAACCTAGAGTTAACACTATAACGGGGCTATCATCCTTGCAACATTTCCTTGATTTTTTATGACTATGTGTATATGTATTTTCCTTGATGTACTTTCTTTGATGTTGTGAGCCGATTTTTCCTGATAATAAAATCGCTCTTGAACTTAATAATCGTGTTTGGTCAGCTCGTTCTAGATAATATATATATCATTGTTATAGTTTTCCCACGTCTGTGTGTTTACCTGTCGTCACGTGTATGTGCGTGCCTGTGAGTGATAGAAATATACGTAATATGTATATTGGTGTAGTCTGTCTGACGCTGTAACAACTGTTGTAGAAGATAGGTGAGAGAGAGAACAATTCTTTTCGCTTTCAGAGACAGCCACTATATCAAAATCTATCATCTCACGTGTGTGGAAATTCTATTACCTTTCACTAACTCTCACTGAGTCTATCACCTATTCAAACCTATTCAGAAGGGACCAAACCTAGTCTTAATTCTCCTATCGAAAATCTACGACAAGAAGATACCATTACGCTTTCAAACTATAAAAAAAGTAAGAAATGAAACAAATAAATCTATCACCTATTCAAACCTATTCAGAAGGAACCTAGTCTAAAGAAAAGAGTTGGAGAACATTTTGTCAAACATTAAACCATAGGTCACAAGTAACTACAGTTTGGAGAAAACTAAAAGCAATTAAAGGAGGAAACAACAAGAAATTTAAAATCCCAACAATTAAAATACCAGAAAGAGCTGAAACAGATAGAGAAAAAGCCAACATACTAGCTAAATACTTCTATCAGGTTAGTTCAATAAACAGTCTAGATAAGGCAGAAATAAATAGGCGGAAAACACTGCTAGAAAAATTAAAAGGAGAAAATGTGGACACCACGCAGGATGCTAATTATTTAAATGCAGATATTACAGTAGATGAAATAGAAAGAGCTTTAGCAGGAAAAACCAATACTACCTCTGGGGAAGACATTCTGAGCTATGAAATCCTCAAAAAGGTACCAAATACAACTCTAAGAGTGATTGCATCCCTCTACAACAAAATCTGGCACACGGGAAAAATACCATGTTCATGGAAGACAGCAGTAGTCATCCCCATACTAAAGCCAGATATCGAAACACATGATGTCAGCTCATACAGGCCAATATCGTTAACATCGTATCTAGGAAAAATTCTAGAAACAATAGTCAACAGAAGACTAAAATTTCATCTAGAAAAGCCTAATTTGTACAGTCCAACCCAGGCAGGCTTTAGAAGCCAACATAGTACAATAGAGCAACTGTTGAGGCTGGAACATGATGTTAAAACAGGCTTCAAAAGGAATGAAAAGACAGTAGCAATATTCCTTGATGTAGCAAGAGCATATGATGAGTGTTGGAGGGAGGGTGCACTACATAAAATCAGGAAATTAGGTATAGTAGGCAGAACCTATAATTATCTAGAAAACTTCCTGCAGGATAGATACTTCACGGTACAAATAAACAATGATAGATCTGAGGTGTATGAGCAACAGAATGGAATTCCCCAGGGATCAGTAATATCACCATCTATTTTTAAGATTATGGTCAACCACCTAGGCGACGAGTTTAAAGACTTTAAAAACAACTTATCCCAGTTTGCAGATGACGCTGAGATATGGAGAACGGGAAGAAATCTCACATTCCTCTATAAAACAGTACAAAAGCAAATGGATAAAGTATCTGACTGGATGAACAAGTGGGGATTTAATCTAAACGTTAAAAAAACCATAGGAATGATCTTCAGTAGAGGGCGTGTAATTAAAAACAATATAATTGACATAAGCATTAATGAGCAAAAAGTATGCACAGCAAAATCAACTAGATTTCTTGGCATGGTATTAGACCAGCAACTAAACTGGAACAAACACATAGACCTATTAGTGCAAAGCAGTAGGGGACTTATTAACATGCTAAGATATATGAAAGGGAGTGGTTGGGGAGCCTGCAATAAGACAATGATAACCTTCTATAAATCATTTATTAGGGGCAAACTTGACTATGCCAGTGTTGTCTATGCATCAGCCGCCCCGAGCAATAAGAAAAAACTAGACACAGTCCAAAACCAGGCACTGTCAATAATAGCAGATGCCTCAAAGGGAACATCAGCAGAGGCACTAGAAGTAGCGCTAGGCATTATACCCCTGGAGCTAAGGAGAAAAGAACTGAGATTCAGCTACTGGGCAAAAGTGGCAAAAGATCCAACTCACCCAGCACACAAAGCCTTTGATAGGGGTAACCAGTACATAGGCCACATTCCATTAAACCATAATAGATACCCGTCAGGGTGGAAAACAATGGATGAAGTGGATCAATACCCAGACCTATTTAATACGATAAACAGTAGTGCTCAGTACAAAGCAAAGATCCCACCATGGGAACTAAGAGTGCCAGAAACTGACTCCCATTTATCAAAGACCATAAGCAAATCTAACGACATATTCTTAGCAAAAAGTAAAGCACTAGAGTACATAGAACGGTATATAAATAATAGCCTAACTATATATACTGATGGGTCAAAAGATGAAGAAGGACAATTAGGAGCAGGAATAGCAATACCAAAATTAAAAATTTACAAAAGATACAAAGTAACAGGTAATACATCCATATTTACAGCAGAATTAGTGGCAATCCTAAAAGCTTTAGAAATAGCTGCAGAAAACCCACCCAAAAAAGTAACTATTCTCACAGATTCCCTTTCAGCAGTATTAGCTATCAGAAACAGAAATGAATGTAGCAGGCCAGATATTATAGAGGAAATACTACAGGTTAATACATATCTGCATACTACAGGATGCAGGGCAACACTAACATGGATACCATCACATGTGGGGATAGCAGGAAATGAGCTTGCAGACAAAGAAGCCAAAGGCGGGAGAACTAGCCATAACAAAATTGAAGTAGGCTTAGGGAAGGTCGAAATTAAGAGTTTAATTGCTCAAGCAATAACTAAAGAGTGGATAACAGCATGGGACCAAAGTAAAAAAGCAAGACACGCATATAAAATCCTAAAAAAAACCAAGCAAAAAATGTCAAATAAAAGATGAACTAAAAATACCAATTATTAAAAAATTGCTGAGGCTCAAGCTTGGAACTGGATATTTCATGATTGAGGAACCCACATGTGAAGAGTGTCAAGAACCAAACACAATTAGACACTTTCTGGTGGACGCAAGAAATATGACCAACAGAGGCAAAACATTAAGACATACTGTAGTAAACACAAGGTAGAAATGAGTGTAGAAAATCTCATAGGCACAAAGACCCCTTCAGAAATGCAAAAGTTAATAAAACACTATATTACAAAAATTAAAGCTAACATATAAAAAATAAATAAGGATCCGAGCCAGTAGTCCAAACTGGAGAAAGATTCACCCCAGATACATACAGATTAACCAAATAAAACATCCAGTGAAAATTAAAAACATACCAGATTAGACAATAGCATATTTTAGATTTTAAAAAAAAAAACCATTATGAACTATAACTACAAAAGGAAAATACCCACTAAAGATAGTATAGTATAAAATAAATACAAACAAAAACATATTACAACAAAGGAAACACGTCCTGATATAACCAACAACTCCATGTACATGGTAGATGGTTGAAAGGGGCGTGCTACAAAGAAAAGTAGCAAACACATTATTAAAAAAAAAAAAAGTGGAAGGACACACACGAACTGAAAGAACGCAGAGGACAAAAGGAGAGAGCTAGTCACGTATTCCTTCACTATTGAGTATTTGTGCTGGTCTGCCTTTGCCAGAAGTAGTCCTGTTAGTTATTACCGAAAAAGACCAGAGGGTGAGTAGGGCAACTGTACCTATTTTGTTTATGCATAATAAATGTAAATATGTCACTTCATTGAACAATCATGCTATGGAATGATCCTGAACTGATTTCTGAACTATCCTTGTCATGTTTTAATGTGTTTATATGAATGTATCCTGTTCTATGATTATACTATCACGTTCTATAATTGCTTATAACTTCAACATAGAACTATGTAACGATGGACAACAGTACCGTAGCCATTGTTATGAACGTAATAATCTGACTGACAGCCAATGGTTCTCAAGGTTGAGACCAGGAACACTCATATAGATTCCATTGTTATGAACGTAATAATCTGACTGACAGCCAATGGTTCTCAAGGTTGAGACCAGGAACACTCATATAGATTTAATGCTCAAGTAGCAAAAATATAAATCAGTGGTTCGTAAGCCTGGGCCGCAAGGACACCCCTACAGGTTTACGGCAGCATGGGAGACTATATCCCAGTGGTTCTCAACCCATTGGTACCAATGACCCCAAATTTATTTGACTGCTCTATGGGCACAAAGTAGGCTAGGGGTTCTCAAACTTTTGATAACCATAAGCAATATATGTCAGGATCATTCTGCTTGGATGGAAAGATAGCAGATGGAAGAATGGACTATGTAACTAAGAAGACTGTTGTCATTGTCAACATTTTCAAGGACGTTACGAAGAAGGGTAATAGGTTGAAAAATAATGTTAGGGTTGGGAGGAACTTGGATAAGAAGGTTAAGACAAATAAGTCTGACAACAAAGTTTTTGCTTTGCCCAGCCAAGAGATGTCTAAGACATGTATGAAACCTACTACCTTTAGTAATGATAGGTATTGCCCTAAGTTCAGTCAAAATGATACGTCATCCATTAAAAATACATTGTCTATGGTGAAGGGGAAATTTAATCCGACAAAGCAAAATACTACACAGCGTTTTCCACTCCACAAGGTCTTTACCAGTGGAATGTGATGCCTTTTGGGCTTGTTAACGCTCCAGCTAAATTTATTCGCATGATGCGAAAGATCTTATCGGGTAGACCAGACATCATCACATACATCGACGACATATGTTTATTTAGTTCGTCATTTGAGGAACATTTTTCAGGGCTTAAATATGTTTTGGAAATACTCCAGGATAATCATTTAACCGCGAAACCTACAGATAACCTTTCTGGGGCATATTATTGGAGCAGGACATATTCAAACGGTTCCTTGTACGGTTTCAAAAATCATAAAATTATCAGTTCCTCAAACGAAGAAGCAAGTTAGGAGCTTATTAGGGTTAGTTCAATACTACAGCAGATTCGTACCTAACTTGTCATCCATCACGGCTGTCTTGTCATCATTGTTGAAGAAAGACATGCCGTTGAAAGTGACATGGACAGACGAATGCGACAAAACTTTTAATAAAATATTGCATATATTTTCAAATCCACCTATTTTGAGACTACCTGATGCTTCTAAAAAGTTTATCATTCGTACAGATGCCAGTAATTATGGGATTGGTGCTTGTCTACTCCAATGTCACGAAGGCATACTACATCCGGTTCTTTACGTATCACGCAAACTCAAGACATCAGAAACTAAATGTTCAACGGTGGACAAAGAGTTATTGGCCGTCGTGTGGGCCATTAACAAGCTTCAAAAATTTCTCCTAGGTGCACCCTTCGTGATCCAAACAGATCAGAAGGCGGTGGCATCGCTACGCCGGGCCAATCATACAAGCCCCAAGCTAACAAGATTCGCCATTCTCCTTCAGCCGTTTGAATTCACAATCGAATATATTTCAGGCACAGAGAATATCGTGACAGATGTATTATCTAGAAATCCTTCAGATGTCGATGAATGAACACCGAAACTCTTCGAATAAAGTAACGAAAGTTCTTATAATAAGAGACAGAAGCCTATCGTTAAACTCTCGACCTGTGAATGAAACGTCGACTACAATTCAAATAACTGATTAGTAGAGACATGCGTCATACGAAATGAATTTTGAAGAGACATTGAATTCGTATTTACGCTGGGACTTTGGTTAGTGTCCATTCATGCTACCACTAGTTGCAACTACGTCGGAAAGAATATCGGAATTCAAATTGGACATATTTCGTTATGTGACATGACTAGTTGAACGTTGTGAAACTTAAACTCATTCAGGATCGGAACAGTTAAACAGTTTTCGAATGGAACTTTATATAGATCCTTATGGAAAATAACGACGTCTGGATCGTCATATCCAATATTACTTAGTTCTAATTATTGATTGCATTAATAAAGAAATAAAATTAAATTGAAATGTGAGAAAAAAAAATATGAAAATGAACTATGAAAAAAAAGGTGTAACAAAGAAAACAAATGAATCTCACACAATGCTTATATAATATTCTTAGATATAACTAGTAATATGATAATGATATAATATATTATTATTTAATTAATTAATTTAAGTATTTAGTGAGGCAGATATTTAATTTCAAACTTATTGATTTTATACCTTAGTTTTCTACATTTCACTTGTCCTTACTCCTCATTTATCTTTTTCTTATGACATCTTCTTTCACTTTCGTTAATTAGATTTTAAATAATTTGCCTCCTTACACATACACTATGAGTAATTAGTTTAATTTTAATTGGTTATAATAATTTCATGACATCTCACTTTCGTACTTAGTTAACACTTACGTTAATTAATTAGTTAATTATTCAATGACTGTTGACAATCCTTTAGGTTATTTAATTTACATGTATAGCATGACTGTCAATATGTTACATGATTATATATTATCGACATGACCACGACATTGTTCTAGCCAGAACATCGTAGGCCATACGTCGGGTTTTTGTTAAATTTTTGAGTAAGATAGTTCAAAAAAAAAATCTGTCTAATAGATTTTTTTCCCCCGGCGTGCAGGTAATTATTACGGTATTTTATTGAAGTCGTCTGCTAAGGGTTGGCAGTGTGCTACTTCTAGGGTCACAGCGTTTAATATAATTGTAGGTTAAGAATTCACGGACTATTGAACGCTATATACACTATCGATTTATGACGTGTTAGCGTTGGTAGGTCACGCATCGTGACTTAGATACGAGACCTTTTACGTTGACCGTCAAGCTATGAAGACGCGTCCTATATTCGTCCAGTGTTAGGCATTGTATTGCCACATAATTATATAAGTACTTCGAAGTAGGGACTCAGGGTCAGTCCAAATGTATGTGAATAAATAATATAATAGGTTAGTATATAACCAACTTCTAGGAAGATTATTTCAGTCCATATGATAATATTTATCAGACGCATACGCTCATTGTCGGTCGTTGGAAACCCCAACTACGCGTGCACACAGCTATGCTGTTCTGGCGATGTTGATTCAATTTTACTGGACACGGACTGAGAAAATGATATGGATTCACAATGTACTCAAGTATGGATGTATGCTATTAATGAATAATATATGTCATGTCTTCATCCGTTGTTTTCGTCAATAAACGTTTTGGACTCAAGCAAGAACTTACCCACTTTACTTCGGTTACACTTGGTTGCTTCAACTTGAGTATTGATAGTTGTTTGACCTGATGAACTCTTCTTCATATGAAGATATGAGATAATGATAAATAACCAAGCATACGTAGTCAAATAAGACTAATAGAATGAAAGTCCCAACGAACACGAACCCGAACTCACGGCAACAATGATGTAATATAATGTACTGTAATTATATCATTTGAATTTTTTGTTGGAAAGTAGACATCTGTACAACTAACAATGTAACCAGAAACACATGTGCGCATTCATACACATGCATTACTGATGACACTGAACAACCATACATTAGTCTAGGGGAACTCTTGGAAAGAGGCTAGCCACGGGCTTTATGTTGTTTCAGGTTTCGGTCATACATATAGACGTAAGCCAGAAGTGAGAACCCAAGTGTTATCCTGCATAGCGACACGGAGCACTACAGCTGGTCTACCTGGTTGTGCTGGTATCCCTACTACATGGGAAGATCAGCCAAGTCTATATAGTCGTGTGGAGCTCACCAACATTGTCAACCATCATTTAAGGAGCACTCAGTTAAGTGCAGAAACAAAAGAACATTCGATCAGTTTATGTGTGAAGAGTCAAGTCATATGAAGAAAAAGACTGGTTAACGTTTTGTCAGAAAAGCAGAGACACTGAAATTCAGTAAAGTAACTACTTTAATATCATAGTGATTTCTGTGGATATGATGTAAATATAAAATTCATATACATATAGCATTTCTATCTGTGATAGGGTGGGCGAGATGATGATGATGATTATATTGTGATATGTGATCACTCTCTTTTCACACTCGCACCGACCCGAACAACAATAAAAACTCTTATTCTGAGGCAGGGGCTGTATTTATTTTTACAACCCATTCAGTGACAAAGCAAACATTAAACAAATAAACTAGCGAACATAACAAAACAAAACTAAACACCCAGCATGTGCCCGATTGCTAATTGTGTCATGTCTTTGTGTTCTTCTGCTTACCCACACAGGGCGCCTCGTTTCGTTCTCTCTTGTCTGGACTGATACTTAAGAAGGGCCGCTTGCTGGTTCGCTATTTATTTTTATAGGCACTAGGCTAATCACTCACTTACTGCGCGCTGGGCGTATTAATCTTGGCTACTTAAATATCACACGCGATTATCGCTTTAGGAATAGCGAAAACACAAATAAAACCTACAGCTATTTAATATAACACACGAATATCAAATATGACTCACAACTATACACCACAATTTAATTTCTAGGCATTATTAGGGCCTAATTACATATCTTCTACTTCAGATTTTTCACAACCCAGGCTCGCGCCGTCACGTGAGTTGACAGTCACGTGGGCCGACCGAAAATATATGGGCGACAAACATGCCTTGAACTGAAGTGGGGGTGGGGCCTCAGGGGTGTCTTCCCGGCCCCATCACATATCTCCCTCCTGATTTTGTTGTCGTCCCGACAACATCACTACCTCATCACTACCTCTGGCGCTTCAGTCGAAATCTCTCGGATCGTTGGTGCTGCGCTTGATTATTTCTCAGCGGCGATGTTTTGGGCTCAGATTCTGTATTCGGTACAACCCGGCTGGAGACACTCTTGGTCGTCATGTCTCCAGTTGTACGTTGTCGGGCTGTCAGCCGCTGTGGTCTTGAAGACTCGCTCACCGGTGCCGCGTCGCTGTCTGCCCGTGACATCTGCCTGTCAGTGCTTGCAGCTGTCGAGTTTGAAGAGAGATCGCTCTTGACGTGCTTTCCACTCATCTTGTGTGGACGATGGCTTACGTTCCCCACAATCTGCCTTTGATGAGTCTCCTCTGCTGAACCTTGATTTGCACTCCCTCCTATCTGCTTAGGACGGGTTTCCTCCCCTGCACGACGACCAATTTTCTCGGCGCCCTTAGTGTGACTGTTGTCGTGGCCATCTCTTGGCTTGCGCCCTAAAGGCAACCTGGTTGTGACAGTACGCTTCGGGAAAGAGCTCCTTGAGGGACAGGTAGATATCAAGTGTTCAGTGGACTTGCATCGAAAACATCTCTTCGGAAGCGGGCCTTGAGGGCACTTGGCTGCCATGTGGTCTGACAAGTCTCCACAATTGTAGCATCTTATCTTTCTGGGCTTCCTCTGTGCCATGGGTCGCCCCCTGCTGCCCTTACACTCTTGACCGCCAATGCCGCATACATAAATTGCTTCCATGCCCTGGACCGATGGTTTGCTGTCAAACTCTACTCGTTCATTCCTCGCCAGACTCCGGAATCCCTTTCTGTAGATCTTGGTCTGATGTACGAATACATCAATACCTCCATCATCTGGCGTGATGAACCCCCATCCCCTGTGGACACTATACCACTTGCACATCCCTTTTCGCCTTGTCGGTGCCACTGCGTTTATCGGTGCTGTCAGCTCACAGCTTTCCTTGACGACAGCCTGACTCTCACATACAAGAAGGGCTAGTTGCGGTTCCTGCGGACACACCTCCTCGTCTTGCGTTGGCTGTTCCCGCGGACACACCTCCTCGTCTTGCGTTGGCTGTTCCCGCGGCTGGCATGGTGCTCTCTTTCTCTGCACCTCCTCTTGTGCTGGCGAACTGGCCTCTGACATCTGTGCTATCTGGGACTTTAGGAAGGATAATTCTGCTCTGAGTGCCTCCTCCTCCTTCTGAACTTCTGCACTTGCTATCTGGACGAGTGTCTCAGGCTTTTTACTTTCAGCATAAACAGCATATTCCCAAGGGAAATTCCTGGTCATCTCACTGACTGGTGGTTGCTCGCTGTAGGCTTCTTTGACAATTTCCAGTAACTTCTCAGGGCTGGCCTTGGCTCCACCATGTATCCGTAATTCTCTAGATACCCATGGTGTAACGTTGTTCCATATCATGTCTAACTTGTCTTCTGCACAAAAAGGCGCCACCTTCCACGCGGCTTCCACATCCTCCACAAACTCTTGCCAAGTGGGGCTCCCCTCTCCACTAAATAACCTTATCTTTGGCTCCTTCACGTACAATATCTTCACAGGCGCATTGATCGATGCCATCTTGCTGCAAGACCGCACTGCTGGGTGTTTACAATATTTGTTCGTTTGCTGTTTGCTCAGTGTCACTGTCTGCCTGATCCTGCCGACGACGCCAATTGTGATAGGGTGGGCGAGATGATGATGATGATTATATTGTGATATGTGATCACTCTCTTTTCACACTCGCACCGACCCGAACAACAATAAAAACTCTTATTCTGAGGCAGGGGCTGTATTTATTTTTACAACCCATTCAGTGACAAAGCAAACATTAAACAAATAAACTAGCGAACATAACAAAACAAAACTAAACACCCAGCATGTGCCCGATTGCTAATTGTGTCATGTCTTTATATTCTTCTGCTTACCCACACAGGGCGCCTCGTTTCGTTCTCTCTTGTCTGGACTGATACTTAAAAAGGGCCGCTTGCTGGTTCGCTATTTATTTTTATAGGCACTAGGCTAATCACTCACTTACTGCGCGCTGGGCGTATTAATCTTGGCTACTTAAATATCACACGCGATTATCGCTTTAGGAATAGCGAAAACACAAATAAAACCTACAGCTATTTAATATAACACACGAATATCAAATATGACTCACAACTATACACCACAATTTAATTTCTAGGCACTATTAGGGCCTAATTACATATCTTCTACTTCAGATTTTTCACAACCCAGGCTCGCGCCGTCACGTGAGTTGACAGTCACGTGGGCCGACCGAAAATATATGGGCGACAAACATGCCTTGAACTGAAGTGGGGGTGGGGCCTCAGGGGTGTCTTCCCGGCCCCATCACATATCTATTTCAAGAACAGAAGAAAAAAGAATCCTAAATAAATTGATTTTAATTGTAACTTGGATTTTGTTAACTTCATAAAGTTATCATTGAGTTCAATTTGAATTTCACTGTTATTTAAAGCACAGAATAGTTATTACGAGAAGACACTCTAGGCTCTTGATCTTCTTATTACCACCGGACCAGGGGTCTTTACTGTCTGACTATCATTTGTGCTATCCTACACCAGTGCTCATTTCTGAGACTGAGGTATATCGGGTAGTTCATTATTCCTTATTGAACTATCATCGACGGTCAACAAAACAATCACCACTATAAATACCATCTCGTTACACTGGGGGCTCGTTTGCGGGATATCTTTGATAGCCCTGAGCCAAAACTCTTTCTTCTTTCTTAGAAATTTTTTGAATATATTTTTTTCAACAGTGAAAAAAAAATTTTTTTGTTGTTGTAGTACCATTGAGTACAAATAGACAGACTCTCACATAAATTGTGACAATATTCATTAATTAAGTTTAATTTAATTAAGCTTAAATTAATTAGTTGAGTAAGAATATTCACCCTCTCAACAGCAAGACAATGGCTGATCTGGTAAAGGTTAAGTCTGCCATTATACAGATGGGGAAGGACTTTGGCCTAAGTGGCGATGCTCTTATCCAGTATGTCACTGTGGGAAGTGATAAGTATATGGACATTGAAGCTAAGAAATTAGAAGCCGAAAGGGAGACCAAGAAGCTTGAATTAGAAGCTGGAAGAGAAGCTAAGAGAATGGAAATGGAAGCTGAAGAAAGGAGATTAGAGGTCGAGAGAGAGGAAAGAAGGATTCAGGCTGAAAGAGAACATGAGTTGAAGTTAAGACAACTGGAAATTCAGGCAGCTGCAAGTATAAATGGTAGCAGTTCTCCTCACTTTGACAGTAGCTCTATCCAAGGTCCTCAAAAGGGTGCTATGAACTTCCATTTGGATGCTTTTATGGAGAAGGACGATTCTATTGAGTCCTACATAGACAGGTTTGAGCGACTTGCTTCGTCATATGGCCTAGAGAAGGAAAAGTGGAGTGTTAAGCTCTCTCGAGGATTGAGGGGTATTTCTTACGAAGTGTTTTTGAAACTACCCAAAGAGAAACAGGAAGACTTTGAGGCTCTGAAGCAAGCATTGCTTGTTCGCTATGAGCAAAATTCAGAGGCTTATCATAAGAAATTCAGAACTGCCAAGAAGGAGGCTGGAGAAACTTACCAACAATACACAGCTCGGTTGGAAACTTATCTACTGAGGTGGGGTAAGTTGGGAAACTTTTCACAAGATTTCGAGGGACTCAAGAAGATGATTCTGATAGAACAACTCCTAGATTCCATGACCCCTGAAACGAAAAAGTTCCTGACAGAAAACAGATGGGATAGGTTGGAAGACATAATCAAATATGCTGAAAGTCACCATGGCACATTCTCTAACACAAGGAGCAAAAAGGAAACAAGGAGAATTTCTCCAGAAGCCTCACAACCACTTTGAGCAGGACGAAAACGAACGCCCTCGAAACCACTTCCACAAGACCAACCACCGAAACCATCAGCAACAAGAAAGAAACCCTCTGGTATTCGATAAGAAACCTTCAAGAAAGGAAGAGAAGTGGTGTAAGACTTGTAGAATGAGCAACCACAGTACTGCTGATTGCAGAAAGAAAACCCCCCTCATTATGCTGCATGCGTACAGGTTAGGACTTCTGATAGGAAGGAACTGACAGTGAGTCAAAATAGCCTCCATCACCCACCTACACAGGAGATAGTGACTGTGAATGGCAAACAAGTCACAGGAATGTATGTCACAGGTTTGTCCTATGATGCAGTCGTGTGTGCAACTCTGGTGCGCCCTGAACAAATCACCACATAAACAGTGGATATTCAAGGGCAACTCAAGGGAGCATTACCCCTAACTTTGCCCATAGCAAAGATTCAAGTCAGTTGTCGCTATGTGAAAGGGGAAATAAATGCAGCTGTACTAAATGATCCCTTCTACTCCCTGATGTTGGGGCGTAGATATGTTTTTTTGGGAAATCCTATAAAACCTGAGGTTGCGGCAGACACCCGGACCAGGTCAGGCTCACAGAATAGAGAGGGGAACACTCATTTAAAAATTCGTTCAACTGAGATGAAGAAGGCTCAAGCCCAAGATTTACATTGAAGCCTTGCTTTGGTCAACTGCCAAAAACAGATAAACCTCCCAGAAAAGGGGATTTCTATATGGAACATGGATTCTTGCACAGGAAAGCTGGCAGAGGGCTAAACAGCCATGGGCAGATTGTTGTACCATCCACCTATAGAAACAAGGTTATAGAATGGGGGCACATTGCTTCTTTGAGTGAACACCTGGGTAATGGTGCCACAAAACAAAGGATAGCCACCTATTACTACTGGCCAGGTATTACTGTGGACATTAACTGGTTTGTAAATTCCTGCCCAGAGTGCACCAAGGTAGATCTAGTGAATCAACGTAAGCGGTATCACAACAGATCTACTGGAAAACCAGCGACCATGGGTATTCTCGGTATTGGCATGAGAAGGGAGAAGAAATATCCCATACAGTTTAAAATACAGGATGAACTGCAGGAGCTGGATTTAAGGAAACAATCCTTTTGCCAAAATCGAATGTCCAGGAAATTACGAGGGAAACCTGCAATCACATCTAATGCAAAACAGGGCTGTACCTTTCAAATGAATAACACAGACCCTAGTTCATCATGCTATAGAGCAAATAGAAAATCTTCTGGGGAGGACCCAACCGTAAGAGCCTGGATGATCAACCGAACGGGCAAAAGAGAAATAGAAAAGATAAATCGCTATCAAAGAAACCAGAAGGTGGGGGCAAATTCCTTTTGTAGGCATCCCACTGATAAGGTTCAAGATAGACAGAAGGAAACTAACCGCCAATAGGCATGATTACAACGATATCATTCCCAAATTTAAACTCGAGATACCTCTCGCTTAGAAAACGGGGGGATATGTCGCATAATGCGATTGGGCTTCGATATCTACGTAATCAAAACAAAGTGAACTCCGTCGAAACATGTGTAATGCTTCTTCTTCTTCTTTCGTTCGCTTGAACTATATTGTCTATATCTGCAATGTTGTTTCTTGTTTAAAAACTTCACTGTCTTTTGTAGTTCATACAGAGGTCCATATAGTTTTGCTTCCAGTGTTGTTTCTCTGGGCCAGTGGGTTTGCCTCAGTATATCATATTCGGGGCAATCTTGAAGTACGGGCTCCGCAGTCTGGGGTGCCTGTCCACATGTACACATGGCTGAATTGCCAATCTTGAATTTTGTATACATGTGGCTGCGGAGGCGGTTGTGTCCTGTTCTGAGGCGCAGAATGACTATTTGTTCTGATCTGTTCATAGCTTGGTAGTCATCCTGCGTTGGTGTTGGTGGCTTTCTGATAGATTTGATCATCTATTTCTTCTGATGGTACGTAACTGGTACATCCGGTTGCTCGTCTGCAGCACCTTCTTTAGCCAGTCGGTCCGCTCTCTCGTTTCCTGGTATTCCACAATGAGACGGTATCCATTGCATGGCGACCCTGCGCTGGTTGCACAGTTCAGAAAGTAAGGCTTGTATACCTGGCCATTTTCTGGACTGAAGTGCTTGGAGTGCTGATCTTGCATCTGTCAGGAATACTACAGGCTGTGGACCGAGATTGGTGTTCAGTAGTGTCTCTGTTGCCACCTTGATTGCCTGGACTTCTGCATCATAGTTGTTACAGAATTTCCCCGTTGGTACTCTGACCGTATCCCTAGTGTTGTTTTGGGTATTCTATGTACACTCCTGCTCCTCCATTCTTTACTGCATTCTGTGCTGACCCATCCGTGTATACTCGGACCCAGAGGTCCTGTGGGTATTCATCATCCAGGAAACTGAGAGTGACTGTCCTACGTTGCACGCTGTTCTGTTCATCCCTGTCGAATATTCCTTTCACTTTTGTGTGGATGTGTACTGGTAGTCCATGCTCCTCTCTCCAAGGGGTTTGTTCTGGCACAGACTTTAGGGGGCTGTTAACTTCAGGCAGGTCTGAGGTTTGTCTACGAAATCGTTTGGCCTGGTGGATAAAGCTGCTTCTTTTCAGTCGCCCCATTGCTAGGTTTTGGAATCTGTCCTTCATTGGATGGCTCGGCATACAGAAGAACTTTTCTGCCTGTGTTAGCACTTTCGTGTCTCTGCGTTTGTGGTAAAATGGGATGTTATAAATATTTATAGGGGACTTAGTGTACTGACTGAGATCAGCTGTGAAGGTATCTATATCTAATAAGAGTAGTGTATTATAGATAACCTTACTTACTGCCACATATGTATACCTCAGTCAGAATTATTCTGGAATAGTGTGATGACTACGTTATATGTCTAGGGTATGTGTATGATGAAGTGTAAGTCATAACAACAACAGACAGATAAACAATTTAATTTATTCCACCACACTTGACAACACTGTGACACTCACATACATATAACACTCTAAGAGGATATCTTAAAGGAGTCACTGATAACTTTTCAAATAACAATATGTATTCAGTGCTGTCATGAATGTATATGTGTCCTGATTCAAATACAAGGGAACCAGGAATCACAATCAATTTTAATTACAAGTTATATGTACAGAATTTATTAATATAATTATTATAGTGACATATATTATTAATGGTATCCTATGTGTGTCAGTTGTGTAGTGGTAATATGAGGTAATACTGGTTTTGTTTTGTTCAAGCTCTGTTGGTATTTGTCATCATGACTTCAATAGTTTGTTTCTATTGGAACTAGTATTGGAGATGTTCTCAGTTCCTGGTATTAAAACAATTAAATTCCCCTCTTAATTTTAATTTATAATGTCATTTTAAGATGGGGGTACATAATGTTGAGCTCCATGGCCACACTCTCTTATCTTGCGTGATGACTGCAGTAAAAGACTCCTCTGCTTGATTACTGTAATGAGTTCTGGAGCCACCCCACTGGATGCTATATGGACCAAGGAGTATGCTGTCCACCTCTGGCTTCAGCAAAGCTCTGACCAGGTGCTGCTCAATAACTTTAAGACCACGGTCCCTGAAACAAGAAGGTTGTACCTTCTACGTCAGAACTAATTTATAGTCCATTTCTACACTGAGCACAAGACATCACAAACATTGAGTTCAGAGCGTTAGGCCAACTGTCAGCTTCATCTGAAATACTTTATACCAGTATTTCCCTCCCTAATGGTTACTACGCCTCTGCAATTCCAGCATTATTTCTTTCTAGTTAATAATCTAGGTGTCAGTGTACTGTTTGGCCATTCCATGCAGTTTTACTTTCCTCCGACACCTTCTGTTCAGGCTGGAGCACTATAGGCTTTACATCATGTTCGCTACTGAACCACACATATATACAGACATAAATTATCAATTTACATTCAATTTTCATTAAAAGATATTGAATATTTCAAGCTTACCACAATTCATGGAAATAATAATAAACAGTGTCGTTTACTGGCAATGAATATAGCACAACTCCGATCTGCCGATGTCCCAGGCTTTATTTTATAAAAAATATACACTGGTGCTCAACGTACTGTTTCTTAGTAGGTTTATTACAAGATGTGGCAATGAACAGACGCTCTGAATTTAGTATATTCGCAGCTCTACCCAATCACACCACGTCTACACATCTTTTCAAAAAAGTACCCCTTTCTCACGTTTCCCCTGACAACACAAGATAGTATTTATAGTCCGACCAATCGTGTTTAGTCTTTCATTTGTTGCGCTCCAATCACATAGGAGTTAACATGGTAGGCTATTTCCGTAACGTAATGTTTTTTTTCAAACACGTTATAAAAAAATTTTATGAGCAGAAATGATTTCATGCTGTCAGGCACCCCCACTATTTTATTTTGGCCATAACTTGGTAATTCCTAGACTATTGCGTAACGTTTTACATATTCTTTGTCAGCAAACCCTAAGGAACCCAAATATACGAATTTAAGGGAGCCAATATGCATTTTCTTCTAGGATAGTCGTGCTGTCATGTTTTCAAACGTAAACCGGTATAATGTCATAATTCCCAATAAGCGTTTTTCAGGATTTTAAAACCTAACTCTGGTATGGGTAGTGAATTTTATCACTGTCGATTTGAAATAAAGTTAGTGCATGTGGCCTTACACGCGTGATGGCAGCAATTGTGTATCGCGCGACGCGTGTTTAGTGTTGCAGGTGTCCCTGCTTTCTGTCTCTCCCTTCTCTCTATCCTTTAGTCCATCTGTCTTTTAGTTACGCCGTGTATAAAATGGAATGAATGAAATATTAAATTTAGGTCATTGATCAGCTTGCGTATCTCAAGGTTTTTCCAAGAAATACAGTACACGTTTCATTGAAGAAAGCGGGTAATAATACAGTAGGCTTTTACTATCAACGTGAAAGCGTTACAATTTGCAGACGAAGTAGAAAACAAGGGGGATTTCGAGTACGGCCATTGTGACAGCACTGTTCTTTACCATTCTTCTTTCCTTTTATTAAATTCATTTGTTAGGCTTTGCATTTACGTTTTAATTTATATATGGGGATTAGAATAATTCACGACATCTCCCCTCTTAAAACAGACATTATATGTCAGTCCTTTATTCTATATACACATAGAGAAATTTATTATTATTTCTGGGGTTTACGGTGATTCTCATCACACGGATGGCGGCTTAAAAAATCCGCTCCCAAATTTGTTTTTCCAGATATATACTCAATGCTAAAATTATAGGGAGCCAAAAGCAAGGACCATCGGAGTAACCTAGAGTTCTCATGCCTAGCCTGGGCTAGAAACGATAAAGGTTTGTGATCCGTTTGCAACTTAAATGCCTTCCCATACAGATAAATATTGAATTTCTTTATTGCCCATATTACTGCAAGACATTCTTTTTCGCTAGTTGAGTAGTTGATTTCAGCTTTATTCAATTTTCTGCTAGCATATGCCACTGGGCTTAATTCCCCATCCAATGCATCTGATTTCTGTAGTAGAGTTGCACCTAACCCAATATTACTTGCATCCGTCCTTACTATGAATTCTTGACTTAAGTCAGGTAATTTCAAAATGGGTTTACTTGTGAGCTTTTCCTTCAATTCTTGGTAAGTCATTTCACATTGTGGTGTCCATGTAATGCGATCTGGATGTCCTTTTCGTGTCAAATCAGTTAACGGTGCACATATGGAATTAAAGTTTTTGATATACTTCTGGTAGAAACCACATAATGAGACAAAGGATCTCACGTCCTTCTTGGTTTGTGGTCTCGGGGGTTTCTTTAGTTTCTCTAAATTCTTTGGGTCAGGGGTCATGTTTCCCTGATAAACTGTGTGTCCCAAAAATTCCAATTCTTTACATCCAACGCAACATTTGGTTGGTCGGGCTGTTTAAATTTGCTTCCCTAAGTCGATCAAACAGCCATACTTCAGAGATTCAATGGGGTCCTCAAATGTTTCTGTTGCTATAAGGATATCATCCATGAAATTTGTTATACATGGATTATTCAGAGGGTCCAATAATTTTCTCATCATTCTAGAGAAGACACTAGGCGCATTCTTCAATCCAAATGGCAATCTATTAAACTCATAGTGTCCTTCTGAGGTACTAAAAGCTCGGTATGGTCTAACCTCAGGCTTTACTGGAATCTGATAGTATCCTTTACTCAGATCCACTTTTGAGAAATATTTAGCTTTATTTAGTCTGGCAAACAGCTGATTTGTATCCGGCAATGGATCCACCTGTCCTTCTGTAATAGCATTCAGTCTCCTGTAATCTATACAGAGTCTATGTTCTCCAGAGGGCTTCCTTAAGAGCACAACACCGGAACTATATGAGGATTCACTGTGTGAAATAATTCCTTCCTTCAACAGATAGTCTATCTCTTCCTTCAAAGCTTTCTCCTTCGCAAACGGAATCGAATATGGTTTCATACAGACAGGTGTGGGGTCTATCAGTTTCATATCATATTCCAATAGGTTTGTATGCCCTGGTCGGTCTGTTAACACCTCTGCATGATTATTTAGAACCTGTTGCACTCTCTCTTTCTGAGTTTTTGTTAAATGTGTACTGATTTTCACCTGTGCTGCTGTCTCACAGGGGTGTAATGGATATTCAAATGATGAAAGTGGTTCCTTTTTCATCTCCATGGCGATGGACAAGGTCAACAAGTGTGTCTCTCCTGATGTTCTCTTTCCAAATATTTCTTCAGGAGATTCACATGATAGATTTTTTCTTTCCCCTTCTTATCTATCTTATAATTTGTTCTAGACACCTTCTCTAAAACTGTATATGGACCTTGCCATCCAATCTGTAACTTATTCTGACTCCCGGGGAGAAGAAGCAGTACCTTCTCTCCCACAGCCAAATCTCTGTCTTTCGCCTTCCTGTTATAATAGGCAGCATGTTTCTTCCTGGCTTGTTTCAAATTTTCATTGGCAAGTTTCCAGCCAGTTTTTAAACGAGGTGTCAGCTCATTCACATATTGGTATGAAGATGTAATGTTTTCTTCTGCCTTTTCATCAGTCCACGTTCTTAACAAAGCTACATATGGACCTTTAATTGTGTGGACCTATTTGTCCATGCACCGGTATGGTCTCTTCCACTCGAAGCTCTATAGTGATGATTTTTCTTCCCAGAATTATCATGCACAAAACGACCGCTACCAATTTTTCTTTTCCTGGGGCTTTCTCCCCACTTAAAATTCTTGATGAGAGATTTCCTCTCTACATCTCCTTCCTCCAGTTTGTTTAAGTCCGATTGAGGGATTTTCGGCTTATTCTGGGGTAAGACATCCTTTTGCACTCTCCGCATAGTGGCCATTGTAAAACAGTTAAGTGAAGCTTGTCCGTGAAAAGGGGCTTCCCATTCCCTTTGGTCCACCTTATCAAATTTATATCTCTTTGTATTTTCAGGCCTACTTTTGCCCCTTGGCGTGTCCAGGTCCTGATCAATGTTCCCACTTGTGGGTGTTCCCTCATGTGCTATGCTACACCTTTCTACAAAATTCTCAATGTCCCATCTTGCTTTGGGCCAATAATAATTGTGAGCCACCTTTTGGATGATGGTACCTATTTTCTCATGGTCCCCATCTGGTTTCACATGTAGGCTCCTTATTAATTCTGCCCTATATCTTTTAGGAAGTACCAGCTGTCCCTGACCTTTGGATCTAGCTCCAGTCTTCCTATACATCAACTTGTTTTTCATGTAAAAATCTCCCTTGCCTGGAGTTGTATGACAAGTTGACAATTTCCTGAAACAAGGCTTGAGTGTTTTATCCCCAGCCTGTGCCTTCCTCATCTCTTCTGGAGTGGTATCTAACATAATATCCTCCTCCTGTCTTGAGGTCGACCTGACCTGAAGGGTGGCCATATACACAGGTTTCCTTCTGCAATGGTCAGTGTCATGATTGTTCATCTGACAATTTTTACACCACCTTTTTCCTTGGTTGAAAGATTTTCTTTCATCATATTTCCTTTCATCGAATTGTGGGGTTTTATTTTTATTTTCATACCGTGGCCTATCAAACTGGTGCTTACCTTTGTTTTGATCCCTAGGATCAAATTTATTAAAGTTCTGTGGTGCCCTAAAGTTATCCACTTGTTTCTTTTTATTACCTGTTACCTCTGCTTGAGCTGCTTGATACCTTTCAGCAACATTTAGCAACTCACCCAGCCTCTCTGCACCTTGTTCCATGAGAAACTTTCTCAGGTCTGGAGCCATGGACTCTCTTAATTGCTCTATAAGGACCATTTCCTTAAGATCTTGGGTTTTCCCCAGAGAAGTCCATTTCTCCAAGTATGTCTCTATTCGTGCAGAGAACTGGTGATAGGTTTCACCTGACAGTAGTTTAGCATTCCTAAATTTTTTCCTATAAAATTCTGCATTCTTTTCATATCTTAACAAAAGAGCCTGCTTTAGCATGTCATAATTTTCCTGATCACTTCTGCTCATTTTTGCAAAAACTTCATAAGCTGCCCCACGAAGTCCCTGAGATAACTTTAAGCTCCACCTTTCTCTCTCTAACCCATATGTGGTAGCTAATAGTTCATACCTATTTAGATAGCTCTCTATATCATCGTCTTTCTCAACAAAATGATCTAAATGAAAATTCATAGCTGAGGTTGAGGCTCCTTGGCTAGCAGTGGCATCAGAGGTAAAGGGACTGGCACCATTTTCAGGAGCATGGCCTTGAAACTCAAACTCCCTTAGTCGTAACTCATGTTCCCTTTGTAATCTCTTCTCCTCCTTTTCTGCTTCCCTCTCTGCAGCTAATCTCTTTTCTTCTCTTTCTGCAGTCAACCTTCTTTCTTCTGCTTCCCTTTCTGCAGCTAATCTTTTGTCTTCTCTTTCTGCAGCCAATGCTTTAGCCTCTTTGTCAGCCTCAATCTGCAACCTCTTAGCCTCAGCCTCAATCTGCAACCTCTTAGCCTCAGCCTCAATCTGCAACCTCTTAGCCTCAGCCTCAATCTGCAACCTCTTAATCTCTTTTTCAGCTTCTATTCTCTTATCTTCGGCCAATCTTTCAGATTCTAATTTTCTTTCGGCCTCTTTTTCTAATCTTCTTTCTTCCCGTTCAATATATTTGTCACATTCAGCAGTGACATAAGAAATCATAATTTGCCCGTCCATTCCTAACTCTTTCGCAGTCTGTACAGCAGCAGATCGAAATTTTGCCAGGTCGGCCATTGTCTAACAGATAAATGTCTAAACAATTTTATCTATGACTAATTAACTCAAGACAACACAGGCACTGTGAGCTCAACCTTATTTATTTTCACCCAAGGATACCTTTTAATTCTTATTATTCCCTGAAGTGAATTACCCCCAATATTTGTAATAGGGAAAGATTCAAAATCCCGAGGGCGAGACCCCAATATATGTGGTAAAGTGGGATGTTATAAATATTTATAGGGGGACTTAGTGTACTGACTGAGATCAGCTGTGAAGGTATCTATATCTAATAAGAGTAGTGTATTATAGATAACCTTACTTACTGCCACATATGTATACCTCAGTCAGAATTATTCTGGAATAGTGTGATGACTACGTTATATGTCTAGGGTATGTGTATGATGAAGTGTAAGTCATAACAACAACAGACAGATAAACAATTTAATTTATTCCACCACACTTGACAACACTGTGACACTCACATACATATAACACTCTAAGAGGATATCTTAAAGGAGTCACTGATAACTTTTCAAATAACAATATGTATTCAGTGCTGTCATGAATGTATATGTGTCCTGATTCAAATACAAAGGGAACCAGGAATCACAATCAATTTTAATTACAAGTTATATGTACAGAATTTATTAATATGATTCTTATAGTGACATATATTATTAATGGTATCCTATGTGTGTCAGTTGTGTAGTGGTAATATGAGGTAATACTGGTTTTGTTTTGTTCAAGCTCTGTTGGTATTTGTCATCATGACTTCAATAGTTTGTTTCTATTGGAACTAGTATTGGAGATGTTCTCAGTTCCTGGTATTAAAACAATTAAATTCCCCTCTTAATTTTAGTTTATAATGTCATTTTAAGATGGGGGTACATAATGTTGAGCTCCATGGCCACACTCTCTTATCTTGCGTGATGACTGCAGTAAAAGACTCCTCTGCTCGATTACTGTAATGAGTTCTGGAGCCACCCCACTGGTTGCTATATGGACCAAGGAGTATGCTGTCCACCTCTGGCTTCAGCAAAGCTCTGACCAGGTGCTGCTCAATAACTTTAAGACCACGGTCCCTGAAACAAGAAGGTTGTACCTTCTACGTCAGAACTAATTTATACTCCATTTCTACACTGAGCACAATACATCACAAACATTGAGTTCAGAGCGTTAGGCCAACTGTCAGCTTCATCTGAAATACTTTATACCAGTATTTCCCTCCCTAATGGTTACTACGCCTCTGCAATTCCAGCATTATTTCTTTCTAGTTAATAATCTAGGTGTCAGTGTACTGTTTGGCCATTCCATGCAGTTTTACTTTCCTCCGACACCTTCTGTTCAGGCTGGAGCACTATAGGCTTTACATCATGTTCGCTACTGAACCACACATATATACAGACATAAATTATCAATTTACATTCAATTTTCATTAAAAGATATTGAATATTTCAAGCTTACCACAATTCATGGAAATAATAATAAACAGTTCGTTGACTGGCAATGAATATAGCACAACTCCGATCTGCCGATGTCCCAGGCTTTATTTTATAAAAAATATACACTGGTGCTCAACGTACTGTTTCTTAGTAGGTTTATTACAAGATGTGGCAATGAACAGACGCTCTGAATTTAGTATATTCGCAGCTCTACCCAATCACACCACGTCTACACATCTTTTCAAAAAAGTACCCCTTTCTCACGTTTCCCCTGACAACACAAGATAGTATTTATAGTCCGACCAATCGTGTTTAGTCTTTCATTTGTTGCGCTCCAATCACATAGGAGTTAACATGGTAGGCTATTTCCGTAACGTAATGTTTTTTCAAACACGTTATAAAAAAATTTTATGAGCAGAAAGGATTTCATGCTGTCAGGCACCCCCACTATTTTATTTTGGCCATAACTTGGTAATTCCTAGACTATTTGCGTAACGTTTTACATATTCTTTGTCAGCAAACCCTAAGGAACCCAAATATACGAATTTAAGGGAGCCAATATGCATTTTCTTCTAGGATAGTCGTGCTGTCATGTTTTCAAACGTAAACCGGTATAATGTCATAATTCCCAATAAGCGTTTTTTCAGGATTTTAAAACCTAACTCTGGTATGGGTAGTGAATTTTATCACTGTCGATTTGAAATAAAGTTAGTGCATGTGGCCTTACACGCGTGATGGCAGCAATTGTGTATCGCGCGACGCGTGTTTAGTGTTGCAGGTGTCCCTGCTTTCTGTCTCTCCCTTCTCTCTATCCTTTAGTCCATCTGTCTTTTAGTTACGCCGTGTATAAAATGGAATGAATGAAATATTAAATTTAGGTCATTGATCAGCTTGCGTATCTCAAGGTTTTTCCAAGAAATACAGTACACGTTTCATTGAAGAAAGCGGGTAATAATACAGTAGGCTTTTACTATCAACGTGAAAGCGTTACAATTTGCCGACGAAGTAGAAAACAAGGGGGATTTCGAGTACAGGCATTGTGACAGCACTGTTCTTTACCATTCTTCTTTCCTTTTATTAAATTCATTTGTTAGGCTTTGCATTTACGTTTTAATTTATATATGGGGATTAGAATAATTCACGACAGCGTTCTCTCAGTGCTTGTATCCTCCCCATTTTCTCCATCTCCACTATAAGCGTTGATTTCATTGCCCCCGTGATGACCCTAAGCGCCTGGTTTTGCACCTTATCTAGCTCTTGTAATGTGGTGTTTGATGCTGGACACCACGCAGCTGATCCATATTCCAGGTGTGGTCGTATGCCCTGCTGGTAAACTTTACTAAGTATTTTCCCGCTGGCTCCCCATGTGGTTCCACTTAGTTTTCTCAGGATGCTAACTTCCTCCTGGCCTTTGTTGCTGCCTTGTTGATGTGCTGCTTCCATGTCAACCTATCATCGAATGTAACTCCGAGATAGGTGGGTTGTTTATCTTCTCTCAGGAGCTCTTCGTTTATCTTGATGACACCAGCTTTTTGTTTGGGAGAGAGGGTGAAGAGCGTAGTGCTGCACTTGTCTGTGTTTATGCTGACACACTATCTATTTGCCCATGAGGTTAAGGCATCTATAGCTCTTTGTAGCAGTTTGGTGGCCACTGTTGCATGTTCATCTGTGCACCATATTACCAGGTCATCAGCGTACATTGCCACTTTCATTCCATGTGGTAGTTCAGCAACCAGGTCGTTGATGTAGGCTAGGAAAAGTGTGGGGACAGAACCCCTCCCTGAGGGACGCCATGACGCAGTAGAATTTTCTTACTCTTGAGGCCATCTAGTTGTACTCGGGCTCTTCTGTTATGCAAGTATGCTTTCACCCATTTGTACATCTTACCATTCACTCTACAATTTCTCAGTTTCTTCAGAAGCCCTTCTTTCCAAACCTTGTCAAATGCTTTCCTTAGATCTATCCATGCTGCTAGTACCAATTTCTTATCTTGGAACGCATCCTCAATCTCTTGGGAAAGGTAAGTTGCCTGATCTTCGGTGGAATAACACTGCCTAAAGCCCGCCTGCTGTGGTACAAGAAGGTTTTCACTTTCAAGGTACCACTGTAGCCTGAGGTTGATGATTCGTTCCATTGTTTTGCAGAGGCAGCTTGTAAGGCTGATTGGTCTGTAGCTGGAGGCAGTGGAACTATCTTTTCCTGGTTTTAGGAGTGGTATCATGATTGCTTCCCTCCAGGTCTGTGGAACTCTGCCTGAGTTCCAACAGATATTGAAGATCTGCAGCAGCTTTGTTTTTGCTGCGGTTCCCAAGTTCTTAATCATTTCATTGGACACTCCATCAACTCCTGGCGACTTTCGCATTTTCAATTTTGATATTGCAAGCTCCAGTTCTCTGAATGTGATTGGTGCCTCCAAAACTTCAGGTATGGTTCCATCTCGTCCTGCGTATTGTTGTTTCTCACGAGTCTCCTGTTGCTTCTCTGAGCTAACTTCGATGTTGTTGTCTTTAGCAAAGGAGTCTGCAAAGTGATCAGCTGCCTGTTTTCCCATGAGGATGTTTCCATCTTTGTACAGAGCAATCCTTGTACCTTCATCTTCCTGTACCTTCATCGTTAAGTTGTTTTACCAGCTTCCACAGTTTCCTCGTATCTCTTTCGAAGTTCAAGGGCTCTGTTTTCTCCTTCCAGCTTCTTCGCCTGGCCTGCAACTTGGCCCTTTGAAATTTGGCCTTAGCTTGCTGGTAGTTATTGTGGTGTTGTTGGCATGGACTAGTCTCTGCCTGCTTTCGAGATGTTTCCACGTCGTTGTGCAGCTGCTCTAGTTCACTATTCCAATATGGTTTGTATTGCTTACGAGCCCCTCTAGGTATTGTTTCACGAGCAGCCTGTAATATGCATCTGCTGAATTCATCGACTAGCTTATTGATGTCTTTGTCTACAGTCAGATCTCTAGCCAGTATACTAGTACGGTGCTGGTACATTGTCCAGTCTGCCTTCTTGTAGTTCCATCTAGAGAGAGTGCTGCTCTCCTTGACAAGTTCATTTTCCACAATTAGGAAGACTGGCCGGTGGTCGCTGCCTCCAAGTTGTTTCCCTACAACGCGTGTGGTGTTCCACTCCAGGCCGGGTGAGTGGAATGCCAGGTCTGGTGTAGAGGTGGTGTGCCATGATCTCGAGTAGAAGGTTGGTGGGTCGATTGGCTGGTTAATCAGGATAAGCCCATTGACATCCTGCCAGTTTTCAAGCTCCTCACCTCTCCTGTCCATGTGATCATAGCCCCAGCTCTGTGAGTGGCTGTTGAAGTCTCCACATACAATCAGTCTTTCTTTTGCTGGGATTGTATCTAGTGCCAGTGGGCGGTCGCTCGGACAGTAGTAGTTGAGCAGGTGGAATTCTGAACTTTCTGTCCTGAGATAAAGCATCTGGTATTCCGCCCCCTCCATATATGTTTCAAGCTGACATGCACTGATGTTATTCCTCACGAGTGTCAGTATTCCACCCTTTCGCCTGTCTATTTGGTCAGATCGGTAGCACTGGTAGCCTCTGATTTTGAAGGCTATGTCCTTGTTGAGGTGGGTTTCTTGCAAGCAACATACATTTACTTGCTCTTCATTCAAGATATTTTCGAGCTCTAATTTTTTGCTGTAGCCGTCTTTTTTACTATTGACGCCTTCAGCATTCCAGTGCATTTTTTTTTCGTACGCCCGCTAATACTCGAGGCGAAATCTCAGGTTATTATTTATTTCTAACCTGACATTGATTTTACGTGAGTATCCCTTTATTTCTTGTACAGAGACAGGTGTCCCTCGCCATTCAGGCAAATACTCGCCGATTTCGGAGGTACCCATTGCAGCTGGGTCGGCTCAGGAGCCGCCAGTCCCTGGTCGACGACACTCCTTCAAATGTCCTCGCCAGGTCTCGAGTTAATCCAGTCCAAATCCCGGTCGACGAAAAATCCTCACATGCCGTCGCCCGGGTTTGATCCTGTATCACCCGGTCGCCAGAGCGGTGTTGTAACCACTACGCTACCGCGGCTCCCAGTTCATTATTTTAAATGGTCTTTTCTTTGCTTGGCCAGTAGCTCTATTCTCATGCCTCCTGGCTCCACGGGGCAATTGAGAAGGACCCCCAGTAGTAGGGGTTGGGCCCTTTCGAGGCAGAGGGCCCGGCACTGCGCCTGCCTGGGTGTCCGTCACAGGGCGAGTGCCATAACGTTTTGCAGATATAGGCATACTTCCATTGCGCATGTGCGTGGCATCCTGATTGCTGTGGTGCGCCTCTTGGCTGGTTGCCTCCGTCTTCAGCACCTTGACTTGCTAGGGCAGACTGTGGTCTTGCTCGAGTTTAGAAGGGCCTGGCCAGTCTTGGTTTTTCAGCCGCTGATGGCTGTACTTGAGCCCCATCTCCACGTCAAGGAGCTGGCCTCGATGGGGATGTGTAATGCTAATAGCTCGACCAATGAAACGAGAGCTTGCTACACGGAGATCGTCTAGGCATAACAATCGGGTAGGGACAAAATCTGTGTTAGGACCACGCAGTAATAAATTCCTTATAAATCAACGGATTGACAGAGGCAGTTCTATTTCACCGAGTCATAGAGGAAATGTAGACCCAGGTGTGGTTATAACCAGGAAGACAATGTCTTTTATAATTCTGGGGATATGATCACGTAAGTGGGTCAACCAGTTCGGAAAATGATGAATAGTGCGGGTTTAAAATGCATATGGTCATTGGAGGAACACTTTTCCCACATAAAGAAATTCACAAATTAACATGGGAATCACCAAATGGTCGGGACAGAAACCAGATAGACCACATCATGATTAACGGTAGATGGAGACATGCATTACAAGATGTGAAGGTAAGAAGAGGTGCAGATGTGGGAATTGATCATCATTTAGTAGTAGCAAAACTGAAAGTGAAACTAAGAAGGGCTGGACCAACTGTAACTACACAGAAAAGGTTTGACATCAGCAAATTGAAGGACCCCCTTACCAGAAAAGCTTTTGCGGCTGACATAAAGAAAAGATATCAATTTGCCAAAAGTCAGGAAAAGACATTGACTGATGATATAGACCAGAAATTCAACACCATTTCAACAATATATAAGGAAAGCAGCAAATCATGCTTGGGATTCCAGGAAAGGAAGAAGCAAGACTGGATAACACCAGAAACATTAAACACCATAACACTGAGAAAGGAAATGAAAAGAAAGAAAACAGAAGCGAAGTCCCCCAGGTTAAAACAACTATATAGCGAACAGTACAGTCAGCTGGACAAGGAAGTTAAACGCCAAACCCGAGCCAACAAAAGGAATTTCCTAGATGATCTTGCAAGACAGGCAGAAGAGGCAGCACTGAGAAATGAACAAAGCACAGTATACAAAATAACTAAATTCATCAGCGGAAAACGAGGTGCAAACAATATTACATTAGTAAGAGATAAGCAAGGAAATCTCATCAAGACAGCAGAGGGACAGGAAACAAGATGGGCAGAGCACTTCAGAGAAACTCTGAACAAGGACCCACCAGAGACACAATTGAATGTTCCTGAGGCTGAAAACGATCTAGATGTAAATACAGACATTCCACGAAAAGAAGAAATCATCACAGCAATCAAAGGGTTAAAGAACGGAAAAGCTCCTGGCCATGATAACTTAAATGCAGAGCTATTTAAGACAGACCCTGAGCTAGCAGCAGAACTATTAGAACCACTATTTGCACAAGTCTGGAAAACGGGGACAACACCATCAGAGTGGAACAAAGGAATAATTGTCAAATTGCCCAAGAAGGGAGATCTTGCAGACTGCAATAATTGGAGAGGAATCACTCTTCTCTCAGTTCCCAGCAAAATACTAGGCAGGATAATTATACAGAGAATTTCAAAAGCAGTAGACCACAAACTGAGGAAAGAACAAGCAGGATTTAGAAAGAACAGAAGATGTGTAGATCATATATTCACTCTCATGAACATTATAGAGCAGTGCTCAGAATGGCAAAGACAGCTGTACATTAATTTCGTTGATTTTGAAAAGGCTTTTGACAGCATACATAGGGACAGTTTATGGAAAATACTGAGGGCATATGGAATTCCAAGCTGCATAGTGTCAATCATAAAAAGCCTCTATGCCAACTTTACGTGTAGTGTTGGGCAGAGCAACCTAACCTTTGAGGTGAAGACAGGAGTACGACAGGGATGCCCCTTATCAACCACTCTATTTTTAACAGTCATAGACTGGGTGATGCGCCAGACAACAGAGGGCAGTCCAAGAGGAATAAGATGGACTACATTTTCTACATTAGAAGATCTGGAATATGCAGATGACATTGCACTACTAGCACATTCACATCAACACATCCAGGAAAAAACAGATAGACTTAATAAGTTTAGCCAGCAGGTGGGCTTGAACATCAATTTAAGGAAGTCAGAGGTCATGACGCTCAATGTGAGCAACCCTGAGCCCATATAAGTAAGGAATCAGCAACTGGTACAGACAGACACCTTCACATACCTAGGATGCATAGTAACACCAGACGGCGGGGCAGGCAAAGACATCAACATCAGAATGAATAAGGCAAGAACAGCCTTTTTTAGCCTAAACAACATCTGGAAGTCCTCTCAATACATCACAAGCACAAAATTAAGATTATATCAGAGCTGTGTGCTTTCTGTGCTTCTCTATGGTGCGGAATGTTGGAGAGTTACAGAGAAGGAAATGTCGAAATTGTCCTCTTTTCATACAACATGCCTAAGAAAAATTCACCGAATCTTTTGGCCGAATACCATCACCAACCAAGATCTGCTTACTCGGAGCAAGCAAGAGGACATGCACACCATCATAGCTGGCAGACACTGGAGCTGGGTTGGCCATGTCCTCAGAAGAGACCCCGATGCCATCACAAGAACAGCTATGCTTTGGACCCCTTAAGGAAAACGAAAGAGAGGTCGACCAAAAACAACTTGGCGGAGGACTGTGGAGGCTGAGATGCAAAGAATGAATCAGAGTTGGGGCACTGTATGAAGGATGGCCACCGACCGAGCAAAGTGGAATCAATTTGTTGTTGCCCTACAAGACGCCACTGGGCGTGATGGCCACTGACTGCTTTGACGGTCGGCGGCTAAGGATCAAAGAAGAAATAAAATGCATAGAAAAAGGAAAGACAGACGGATCTTGGAAAGATTGATATGGAAGGAAAGCCGCATGTTGTCCGAGTAAAACGAGATATCCCAAGAGGCAATAGCTGGGGTAAGGAATGAGAACGACTAGTTATCGGTTTAAAAATTAACACAGATCACCTACCCGAAGTGAAATACGAGAAATATTTTCGACTGAAGTTGCTTGTAGGCATAGCCAATCAGCGCGGAGTCACGAATTCTCGCAAGATGGCCGACCAAGCGTATAAATACGCGGGTAGTTGGAAGTGGAAGGACACACACGAACTGAAAGAACGCAGAGGACAAAAGGAGAGAGCTAGTCACGTATTCCTTCACTATTGAGTATTTGTGCTGGTCTGCCTTTGCCAGAAGTAGTCCTGTTAGTTATTACCGAAAAAGACCAGAGGGTGAGTAGGGCTACTGTACCTATTTTGTTTATGCATAATAAATGTAAATATGTCACTTCATTGAACAATCATGCTATGGAATGATCCTGAACTGATTTCTGAACTATCCTTGTCATGTTTTAATGTGTTTACATGAATGTATCCTGTTCTATGATTATACTATCACGTTCTATAATTGCTTATAACTTCAACATAGAACTATGTAACGATGGACAACAGTACCGTAGCCATTGTTATGAACGTAATAATCTGACTGACAGCCAATGATTCTCAAGGTTGAGACCAGGAACACTCAAATAGATTTAATGCTCAAGTAGCAAAAATATAAATCAGTGGTTCGTAAGCCTGGGCCGCAAGGACACCCCTACAGGTTTACGGCAGCATGGGAGACTATATCCCAGTGGTTCTCAACCCATTGGTACCAATGACCCCAAATTTATTTGACTGCTCTATGGGCACAAAGTAGGCTAGGGGTTCTCAAACTTTTGATAACCATAAGCAATATATGTCAGGATCATTCTGCTTGGATGGAAAGATAGCAGATGGAAGAATGGACTATGTAACATAATGTGATGTAAATGAATGATGTAATATAATGTACTGTAATTATATCATTTGAATTTTTTGTTGGCAAGTAGACATCTGTACAACTAACAATGTAACCAGAAACACATGTGCGCATTCATACACATGCATTACTGATGACACTGAACAACCATACATTAGTCTAGGGGAACTCTTGGAAAGAGGCTAGCCACGGGCTTTATGTTGTTTCAGGTTTCGGTCATACATATAGACATAAGCCAGAAGTGAGAACCCAAGTGTTATCCTGCATAGCGACACGGAGCACTACAGCTGGTCTACCTGGTTGTGCTGGTATCCCTACTACATGGGAAGATCAGCCGAGTCTATACAGTCGTGTGGAGCTCACCAACATTGTCAACCATCATTTAAGGAGCACTCAGTTAAGTGCAGAAACAAAAGAACATTCGATCAATTTACGTGTGAAAAGTCAAGTCATATGAAGAAAAAGACTGGTTAACGTTTTGTCAGAAAAGCAGAGACACTGCAATTCAGTAAAGTAACTACTTTAATATCACGGTGATTTCTGTGGATATGATGTAAATATAAAATTCATATACATATAGCATTTCTATCTATTTCAAGAACAGAAGAAAAGAGAATCCTAAATAAATTGATTTTAATTGTAACTTGAATTTTGTTAATTTCATAAAGTTACTATTGAGTTCAATTTGAATTTCATTGTTATTTAAAGCATAAGATAGTTATTACGAGAAGACACTCTAGGCTCTTGATCTTCTTATTACCACCGGACCAGGGGTCTTTACTGTCTGACTATCATTTGTGCTATCATACACCAGTGCTCATTTCTGAGACTGGGGTATATCGGGTAGTTCATTATTCCTTATTGAACTATCATCGACGGTCAACAAGACAATCACCACTATAAATACGGTACCATCTTGTTCTCAGACAAGTAAACGTTTTGTCAGAAAAGCAGAGACACTGCAATTCAGTAAATAACTACTTTAAATCACGGTGAAGTGGGGGTGTGTCCAGACAAGTATAGCATTTTCAGTAACAGAAGAAAATTCCTAAAATTCTTCTTCCTCGTTCTTGGATTTGAAAAGGACATAAACTTACCATTGGTTGCGTTGTGTTGTTTAAAGCATAAGATAGTTATTACTAGCGATATCTGCGCTCTTGATCTTCTTTTCGGACCAGGGGTCATCTGACTTCAGCATCATACACCATTTTTGGGAGACCGGGTTTGTATAGTTCATTATTCCTTCTTCGATCCCGATCGAACTCTCAGCAAGACTGCAGTGATGCAGACTGATTCAGACAGTCCCGGGGGGGGGTGTGTCCAGACAAGTACAGTAATAGAATATTCTTCTTCTTCTTCCTCGTTCGTCCTGAAAAGGACGTTGGTCTTGGCAGCTGTGGTTTCAGCGGACCCTGCGAGCAGTCTGCGCTATTTCGCTGACGGCACATCCGACTTCAGCACGGCATTTTTTGGGACCGTGTTTGCCTTCCCTCTTCGATCCCGATTCTCTCAGCCAGACTGCAGTGATGCAGCCTGTTTCCAAGACCACCACGTGGAGGGGGAGTAGGGTCTTGGTCAGCTCTGGTTCGCTGACCCTGACGCAAGCAGTCAAAGCTATGGGTCGCTGACTGCATTCTCTATTGCTGCGTCTTTGGGTCCCGTAATAGAATATACGAATACAGACTAGTGGGGGGGGGGGGGGGTGTCCAGACACGTAATAGAATATAAGCATACAGACACGTAATAGAATATTGTACATGAGATGTGGAGTCAGTGGTGCAGCTACTGCCCAGAGGATAGGGCACGGCCTGGGGGGGGGGCATCACCTGAAAAGTAATGGTCAGAAGGGACCCTAGCTTGTATACATATCATTTTAATTTCTTCTGTACTTGTATTAAACATCATAACGTGACCCAGTTTCCAGAGACATAAATTAAAGTGATCAAGATGACGTGGCACCTGGCACGTCTTTGTTGAGTTGATGCTCCTTGGGGAGCTAAAGGGTGACGCTAAAGTAAGAAGTTACATTTGTGTACATATCCGCCGTATTTATTATAGTTGTAGAGCCCATTATATAAGAAAGGCCCCACTTAATCCGTGGGCCATTTACATTGTAGTTACGCCATTGTGCCGAGTCGGTTAACTAGACACTTCTTCTTCTTCTGCGTTCGTCCTGAAAAGGACGTTGGTTGCGTTGTGTCGCCGTTTATAGCAAAGCTGCGATATTTGCGCCTTTCGGCCCGACACATTCGACTTCGGCACGGCGTTTTTTAGGACCGGGTTTGTCTTCCCACTTCGATCCCTACTCACTCAGCCAGACTGCAATGATGCAGCCTGTTTCCAGGACCACCACTTGGAGGTGGAGTAGGGTCTTTGTCAGCTCTGGTTCGCTGACCCTGACGCAAGCAGTCAGCTATGGGTCGCTGACTGCATTCTCGCTTTTGATGCGTCTTAGGTCCCAACTAGACACAATATCTCATGTAAGTCTTATAACAGAAAATTGTAGAAGAGATGTGGAGTCATGTCACCAAAAGACATGAATACAAACATGTCCAATAATCACATCTTACCACAAACAACTAAGGCCAAAACGATGATTTCCTTCCACATGTTGATGTGTGAAGATGAAGATGCTGCTGCTGTTTAGCTGCCTGATAAGTGAATGCAAAAGCTCGATCTATCACGTGCTTGCGAGGGATGCTAGCTGTATCTGAGAAGTTTAGCTGTGTGGTATTTATAGAGCCAAGTCTCGAGTCGACAACTAAGTTTATGCACGTAGGTTCAATTATTTGTAATTCCATAATCATTGTCAAGAAGGTAATTAACCTTTAGCTAATAGCTGTTATAATTGTGATAAAATGTTTGTTCTTGTTCTAAAATTAACTCTAACATTTCTAGTCTAGCTTAACGCAAAATTAAAGCTGGTATTTATACCAATAAAGTTGCCTAAAAGCATTAATTAACCCCTATCAAAAGTAAACACCGCCACATTTTTTCCCGTTAGCAAGATGACCCCGTGACCTCTGTCACGATAGCTATAAATAGCGCGGTCAGGAAAAATTAAAGTGTCGCTCCCAAAGACCCCTTCAGAAATGCAAAAGTTAATAAAACACTATATTACAAAAACTAAAGCTAACATATAACAAACAAATAAGGATTTGAGTCAGTAGTCCAAACTCGTGTGAAAGACTCGCCCCAGACACATACAGATTAACCAAAGAAACCATCCAGTGAAAATTAAAAACATACTAACTTAGAAAATAGCATATTTTGGAATTTCTTTTAAAAACCATGTTGAACTATAACTGCAAAAGGAAAAATACCGACTAGAGATAATATAGTATAAAATAAATACAAAAAAAAAAAAATATTACAATAAAGGAAACACGTCCTGATATAACCAACAACTCCATGTACATGGTAGATGGTTGAAAGGGGCGTGCTACAAAGAAAAGTAGCAAACACATTAATAAAAAAATTAAAAAAATTAAAGTGTCGCTCATTATATTTACTGTCTTTTGCCCTGATTATTATATCTGTAACATCCACCATGTGTAACATCCACCATCTGTAACATCCCCAACCTGTAACATCCACCACCTGTAAAATCATCCATGTGTAACATCAACCATGTGTAACATCCAAAATGTGTAACATCAAACATGTGTAACATCAAACATGTGTAACATCCAACATATGTAACATGCGCCACTTGTAACATCCACCATCTGTAACATCCACAACCTGTAACATCAACCATGTGTAACATCCACCATCTGTAACCTTCACGACCAGCAACATCCACCATCTGTAACATACACCATGTGTAACATACACCATCTGTAACAGCCAACACCTGTAACATCCACGATGTGTAACACCAACTATCTGTAACATCCACTACCTGTAACATCAAAAATGTGTAACATTCACCACCTGTGATATCAACCATATGTAATATCAACCACGTGTAACATTAACCATGTGAAACATCAACAACGTGTAACATCCATCATCTGTAACATCCACCATATGTAACATTCCTCATCTGTATTATCTGCCATATGTAACATCCACCACATGTAAAACCAATCATCTGTAACATCCACCACCTGTAACATCAAAAATGTGTAACATTAACCATGTGCAACATCCACCATCTGTAACATTCTCCACGTGTAACAACAACCACTTATAACATCAACCATGCGTGACATCAACCTTGTGTAACATCAAACATGTGTAACATCCACCACCAGTAACATCAACCACCTGTAACATCCACCCCCTGTAACATCCACTACTTGTAACATCTACCACCTGTAACTTACACCATTTGTAACATCAACCACGCGTAACATCCACTATCTGTAACATCCACCACCATCTGCAACATCAACCATGTGTAACATCAACCTGGTGTAACATCAACCATGTGTAACATCAACCATGTGTAATATCAACCACATGTAACATCAACCATGTGAAACATCAACCATGTGTAACATCTACCATCTGTAACATCCTCCACCTGTAACAACAACCACCTGTAACACCAACCGTGTGTAACATCATTCATGTGTAACATCAAACATGTGTAACATCCAACACCTGCAACATCAACCACATATAGCATCATTCACGAACTGTAATGTCCACAACCTGTGACATTTACCCTGTGTTATATCAACCACATGTAACGTTCATCACCTGTAACATCCACAACGTGTAACATCCACAACCTGTAACATTCATCACCTGTCGTATCCACAACTTGTAACATTCACAGCCTTTTAAATTTACCCCGTGTGATATCCACTACCCTGTGTTATATCAACCACATGTAACATTCACCACCCGCAACATGCACAACCTGTAACATTCATCACCTGTAACATCCACAACTTGCAACATCCACAACCTGTAAAATTTAACCCGTGTGATATCCACCATCTGTAACATACACCACATGTAACATCCTACACCTGTAACATCCACCACATGGAATATCCACCACCTGAAACAATGAACCACCTGAAATATGCACCAACTACAACATCCACCACTTGTAACATCCTCCACCTGTAACATCCAAAACCTGTAACATCCACAACCTGTAACATTTATCCCGTGCAATATCCACCGAGTGTAACTTTCACCACGTGTAGTGTCCACCACCTATAAAATCCACAATTTATAACATCCATCACTTGTAACATCAAAAACGTGTAATATCCACCACCTGTAATATCCACAACATGTAACATCTACCACACGTAAAGTCCACTACCTGTAACCCCCGCAACGTGTAACATCCACCACCTGTAACATCCACCACCTGTAATATCCACCACCTGTAACATCCGCCACCTGTAATATCAACCACCTGTAACATCCACTACCTGTAACATTTACCCCGTGTAACATCCACAATCTGTAACATTTACCCCGTGTAATATCCACCAGTAACATCCACCACCTGCAACATCTACAACATGTAAAGTCCACTACCTGTAACATCCACAACGTGTAACATCCACCACATGTAACATCTACCACCTGTAACATTCACCACCTGTAACATCCAGAACCTGTAACATTTACCTCGTGTAATTTCCACCTGTAACATCCACTACATGTAACATCCACCACCTGTAACATCCCCCACCTGTAACACCCACAATCTGTAACATCCACCACCTGTAACTAAAAACCACCTGTAACATCCACCACCTGTAACATTTACCCCGTGTAATATACAGCTGTAACATCCACCATCTGTAACATCCACCACATTTAACATCCACAACGTGTACCTCCACGTGTAACATCCACTACCTGTAACACCCACTACCTTTAACATCCTCCCCGTGTAACATCCACGATTTGTAACATCCACCACGTGAAGCATCCACTATTTGTTATATCCCTATCTGAAGCATTCACCATTTGTAACGTCCACCATATGTGACATTAACTATTTGTAACATCCACCACTTGTAAGATCCAGCATCTGTAACATCCAACATTTGTAACATCCTTCAATTGTAACATTTACCACATGTAACATCCATTACTTGTAACATCCACCAACTGAAACATCCACCATCTGTAATATCCACCATTTGTATCTGTCGCGGAATTTCTCCCGTTGCTCTGCAGTGATAGTCCAATAGTGGCCAAACTTCAGAGTACCTACTGAGGGTCTTCAAAAACATCCACCTTTAGCTCAAGAATACTCTTGGCAGAAATGTGAATTGAAGAATGGTACTTCAGTTCTAGGGAGCCTCATATGAATTTAAGAAATCAAGTACTACTGCTGAGATCATCCAGGTCGTGTAAACTTTCTATCGTCCCTGACCTTCTATGAGCGGTAAGAATTTGTCTCGTTTTGATGAGCCCCCAACTGATTTAAATCAGTAAAATATTGCTTCAATAGCTCTGTTATGTGTATTTAAAATGACTGAGACATACGAGTGCAGTTTACTCAGAATGACTAAATAAACTATAAATTTGTATACAGATAACAAATTTATTAATCAATTATAGTAACAATCTAAAATAAATAAAGGTGGAGTGAATTTTGAATAATACTTAAAGATTCGTCACTGGTGATGATCTGGATATGGTGTTGAAACATTTTCTTAAGGAACAGAGTTCACTTGGAAGTTCTGAATGGGTACTTAACTGCCAGTAAGATGCCTCTAAAACTAAAGCTATGAACTTTTCTAACGAGACCTTTGATATCATCTTGAACGGGGAAAAACTACAGAAAGTTGAAAGTTTCAATTATTTAGGCAGTAAAATGACTCAGGATGGTGACACAACAAGAGAAATCCATACTAGAATTGCTTTGGCAGCTAGCGCCTTCAATAGATTATCTAACATTTGGAAATTACGATCATTGAATATACATACCAAGCTTCGTCTGTTTAATTCAAATGTTATCTCAGTGTTAACATACGGCTGTGAGAGTTGGAAAAAATAACAAAATCATTGGAGAACAAGCTGAATACATTCGAGAACAAATGTCTTAGAAAACTCATGAACATCAGTTGGAAAGAATTCAAGACTAATCGACAAATAAGAGAAGACTCTAGGCAGAAATATGTCTCCGACTATATAAGGAAAAGACGATGGTCATATATCGGTCATGTCCTACGAATGCAAAAAACAACAGAATACCACTACAGGCGCTCACTTGGGTTCCTGAGGGTAAGCGGAAAAAAGGAAGACCAAAAGAAACACTCAGAAGAACAATAATAAAAGAGAAGGAAGAACGTTGGGCCTAAATAATGTGCAAGAGCTAAGAGGAGTGGCGTCACAACGAACAACCTGGAGAGCACTGGTTTCTGCCTTATGCGCCGTGTTTGGCGCTTAAAGAATTTATTATTATTATTAAGATGTCGGTTGGCTTCTGCTCCAGCCGATGCTTGTTCTTTGCAGTTTGTAGACTGGTTCTTCTCGTCACTGGTCAAGTCTGGTGGCCGCAACACGCCCCTCGAAGTATCGTGGGGTAATTACGAAGATGGTTCAGCGTGTTAAGATCTGTCTGATAATGGTGTCTGACTTTGACTGAAGGCCACTTATATCGCACACTTGTTTCACAGACTAGTACCACCAATTGGTACCACCGACTCAAATATTGTGACGAAATTAGTCGTGCTTTTTTATAACTCTCATTCACTCCGGCAGTATCGCTTTATTTCTTTATTTCTCGCTTTCGTCGTCCTTTTATTTGGCATAATTTTTAGCCTTTCGTTCATTCTTTTACTCTCTATGCCGAATCTTGTAGGGTGAAGTCTCCAACACTCCACTCCCCTACGGAAGTATCGGCTATGGGACTGTCGTTACCTTGTTTACCATCCCAGACTGGGTTCACGTTCTGCCAGGTAATTAGACCGTCCAGCCGATTATACGTTATCACATAAACCGGCTGACGCCTTTGAAAGTGACAGTCCAACAACTGACCCCAGGTGGATAGCGACCATCCCTGCGTTTGCACAAGACGGGAGTGCACGATAGACTTAAAGAAAGCCAGATTGTCTGTTGGCGACCTTGTCTGGTGGACAGACGAAAAACGCAAGTGATAAATACGTAATTCGCTTCCGCTGGCCCCTGTCTGTATCAAGATACAGATAACACGTCTGGGCGGAAGGTATTATCGGGGGATGAGTCACAGATTTGTTTGTATGAAGATGCCGGCGGAAGTCTGACGCAACGATATAAAGAGGTCACGCGTGGAATATCAATTCTATATTTTGAAACACATGAGGGTATTCTTTGAATTTGAAACACCCCTACCCACGTAGTGCTGAACAAGATTCGATTGCATTGGTTAATTTGAGAGGCCGGAATATGCAATGTATCTCATTGGAAAATTATGCGGAAACACAGTTGGAATTGGAGCTTGGAAACTGGAAATATATTGTAACAAAATCGGAGTCATAGCACACATTGCAGCGCACACGATAGACTAGCGACTCATAAAAGCCAGAAAGAAAAAGAGACATTGGACTTAGAAATTCCAAAACTATACGTAACAGATCGAGTATTGGGCAACTTTGGAATTCACTAGTATAGCCGCATTTTTAATACAAGACTGGAAACTTAAGGGACCAGGACTTTACATAACAAGACTGGAAACCTAGGAATTTGATCACAAGTCATAGGGGAATTAAACAAAAGTTTTCCCAGGCCAGTGATTTCGCAGAACATCCACCGTCAGAGGAATTAACTCTAATTTCCCCGACGAAGTCATAGAGAATTAAACAAAAGTTTTCCCAGGCCAGTGATTTCGTAGAACACCCGCCGTCAAAGGAATTAACTCTAATTTCCAGACCTAAGTGATTCGAAGCATCCAATACAGAGCTATGTTCAGTCTAAATCTGTGCAATGAGATTGTGTATTCCCAAAAATTGTGGGGTAAGTGTAAACAATTTATTTTGTAATGTAAACTTTACAGGTTTCTTGCTTAGTGGTTATAAATGAGGCTGGCAACCTCAACATATTAAAAGAGTACATTCCTGAACTACTTCAGCAAGTGCTGGTGATTGTTTCTTGCTAGTCGTGCGAGAAAACCCCACAGCAGAGGTGACCCCAGACTCCGGCTGGAGCAGTGATGAGTGATGACTACATCACATGTGCCTAATTATATCATTTTGTGAGATTTATGTAACTTGTTAATGTTAATTCAGGCACAAATCATTATTCGCGATGTCCAGACACATTTCCCAGTTAATAGAATACAGACGAATATTGGTGAATTTTAACCATATTCATTGAGCCAAGTTATGTGCTCAAGAATTTAATTCTTCTGAGAGATTAACATTGGTGGGTGGACAACGGCAGAGTGAGCCTGTCAGAGTGCTTGAAACAAGGGTACTTAGCAGATGCATGTGTTTCATATTGTGTCCAATAGTTTGTGGAACGAAGCTATAAGGCCGTTCGAGGACGAAGCGGCAAGACTGACATTTCTACACCCTTAGTTGTGAGAGTAGGGAATCAACACGGACCACCTACATAAGACGAGTTAGGTGCCCGCATCACCAGAAAACTGACGATACAAGGGCGGCAGGACTCACGTAGACAAGCTAAGTGCTTATTAACAGGCGAAAGCAACGGACATTGATAAAACCCCCTATTTAATCTCCGTGAGGAGAAAATTTGGTTCCAATGTAAAATTTCACCAATCTTTCCATATTTATTTTAACTGTTAAAGACTAATTCATTATTAAAATTGCTACATGTTGTTTTAAAACTAAACAATCATAGTCGCTTCAGTTTTTACATGTATGAAAGCAAGCGTATGAACCAGAATATTATATATATATATATATATATATATATATATATATATATATATATATATATATATATATATATATATATATTAGACATTCAAAAATCCGGCAACCTCCGGACCTGAGGAGTGCCGGATTTTTGAAAATGCCGGATTTTTTATGGTTATATATTCTGTATATATTTAACAGAAAATGACTACCTGTACACTTTATCTGCGATCGACAATGCACGATGTTTACGTTTTACACCACTTCTTTTATTTGCTGAATCCATAATGGGGCTAAACAGCAGCAAATAAATGATAAAATGAGAAGGAATGAGCAGGAATGCCTGTTAACACGTGCAAGCAAGACCCAACAGCTGCATCAAAACATAAACTGCTCCAGAAAACAGTGGCGCGCCAACGCGGTAAATTTAAAAATGCGCTCCGAAATCCATGCCGGAAATCTGAAGGAACCGGATTATCGATGGCCGGATTTTTGAATGTCAACTGTATATATATATATATATATATATATATATATATATATATATATATATATATATATATATATATATATATATATATATATATATATATATATATATATATACGAGGGGCGTTCAGAAAGTAATGCACCACATCGTTTTTCTCAGGAGCTGTTTATTCAAAAAGCATGCAATTTATACAAAATATACATGGATATGTCATGTAAACATCGGTATTATTCAACATAATCCACATCAACTTGTACGGCTTTATGCCAGCGCGAAACAAGTGCATGTATTCCTAGCCCGTACCAGATTTTGTCTTGATCATGTAGCCATTTCTTCGCTGCATGAATCACGCCTTCATCATCTTCAAACCTTGTCCCACGGAGTGCATCTTTAAGTGGACCAAATAGATGAAAATCAGAGGGTGCCAAATCGGGACTATAGGGTGGATGGGGTAGTACAGCCTAACCCAATTTGGTGATTGCTTCCCGTGTTAACAGACTTGTGTGAGGGCGCGCATTGTCGTGAAGGAGAAGCAGGTCTGCTGGATTCTTGTGCGGCCGAACTCTGCGAAAACGTTGATTGAGTTTTTTCAATGTCTTAATGTAAGCTTGTGAATTGATTGTCTCTCCTCTTGGCATAACGTCCACAAAAATCACACCTTCAATGTCCCAAAAGACAGTGATCATGACCTTTCCAGCTGAAGGAATTGTCTTGAATTTCTTTCTTCGTGGTGATTGCGGATGATGCCACTCCATTGACTGTCTTTTTGTCTCAGGTTCAAAATGATGTGCCCAGGATTCGTCACCTGTAACGATCTTAGCCAAAAAGTTCTCTCCATCAGCGTTGAAACGCTCCAACAATTCAGAAGAAATTGCTTTCCTTTGCAATTGGTGGTCATTTGTGAGACTTCGAGGAACCCATCTTGCGCAAACCTTAGAAAATCCGGGAGTTTTTATAACTGCATTTGCACTACCAATGCTGTCTGACAGCCGTAAGGCCAATTTTTGAGTAGTGATTCGTCTATCAGTAAGAATAATGCCCTCAGCGCATTTCAACATTTCTGCGTTGGTGGCTGTGGCAGGACGTCCACAGCGCGGCCGATCAAGCAGCTCCATATCTCCACTTCCTGATTTTTGATTCTCTGAACCCAGCGACTGACTGTACTTCTGTCGACTGCAAAACTTCCATACACATCACATAGACGCTTGTGAATATTCACAACAGTTTCCTTCTCTGCAACGAGAAATTCTATCACAATTCGCTGTTTATAACGCATGTTGCTAACACGCTTCATTTCAACGGTTTAGGGCAGTCGTATTATTTGGCAGGTTGCGGTGCAATTTGGTGCACATAATTGGCACATGCCATATTTGAAGTGTGCAGAATGTCATGCTTCTATCTTCATTATTAGCTGAGAAAAACGATGTGGTGCATTACTTTCTGAACGCCCCTCGTATATATATATATATATATATATATATATATATATATATATATATATATATATATATATATATATATATATATATATATATATATATATATATATATATGTGTGTGTGTGTGTGTGTGTGTATGTATTATCCCTTCCAGCCATTACTGACCATAGGAGCGTACATCCCGAAATAACTTTCGGTTGCACGAGGTTGGGCAATTGTAGATCGAGCTGTTGCCCATGCAGCAAGACCCGGCCTGGACGTCAGAGGAACGGTCTGGCCGCTACAGTCTGACACCAGTAGCAACCGCCTGTCACTAGTAGGATACGGAACTTGCACTCTAATCCATCTTTGAATTTGGTCATTTGTGACTATATAAGGGATGCAGACGCCTCGAGAGCAGAGGGTCTGCGGAAATGCCGGGCATTTCGCGTCCTTCCAGTCATAACTGACCATATAAAGGATACAGACACCTCGAGAGCAGAGGGTCTGCAGAAATGCCGGGCATTTTGAGACATGCAAGCATGTATTAGCTCTAGACAACCTCGACTGATGTAGACATGCATGGCTTAATCTTTGAGATAAGCATATGACTACTTGCAGGATCAACCAGATAACTGTCCGAACAGACGTGCGTCTTCTTCGACCATTTCGTCGCTCGCGCGGGGAGGGAGACAGCGCTCTGTGCAGAGCGGATCCCGGAGGCCCCGGCGATTTTATTCTTGCGAGAACCGCTGGCCGCCTGCCGACAAGACGTTCCCCTAGTCGGACAGGACGGGCTGAAAGCGACACCAGCTTACTGACTGCCGGCCCACGACTCATTGCGAAAGCAGGGCCTTTTTCGAGACTGTTGTCGAGCCACGATACGGCTATATATATATACCTAGACGTATATTTACCTCTAAACAGAGCTATACCATTATAAGAGGAATTCGCTGAATTAACTCAGCTGGGGGCTTGAACGGGCTAAAACCATTGCTTAAAACCTTCACAAAAGGCGACGGACAGATATAAGTTAACCCTTCCTCAGCGCTATGCCGCATGGTTCTTGACTTCTGAATTATCTTGTGAAGACTCACTTTGGATAGAAGCGCCATTACACTTCTATCTACATCTCTGCCAAGAGTAATCTTGTGCAAAGGTAAACACCTTTGACGACCCATTTAGATATTCTTGAGTTTTGGCGATTGATGGACAACTAGTGCAAAGCAGAGGAGGCAATCCGTGACAAATATCTTGTGCAATATACAGACTTCTGGCTCAGAGAAATAGTTATGGCAACTTGATTAACATGCCTCTTACACGTAGTCTGGGGTTAAACTTTGTACTAGAATCCAACTATGACTTAGTTTTTAGGTTCCTATGATTCCAGACTTTATGTATTAATAAAGGTAGATTTTTCTTAGGGTGAAAGTTCACAAAATGCTCAAACGCGTCCGGTCCTTTAAAGTGGAATATTGATCCTATTCCTTGTCTGACTGTCTTCTTGACGAGTTTAATTTATCAGTGCCGTAGACGAAACAGAAGTCCTGGGAAGAATTTGGAGACAAGCTAGAAAACGATGCGCAAGAAAAATCAGAAATTGTTCTATAAGACCCTAAAGAATATGAGGATGGAAAAACAGTGCCCTCTTAAATTTATAAAGGACAAGCAAGGCAAATTGCTTACTGCCCCAAAGGAAGTAATGGAAAGATGGAAAGAATATTTTTCAGAACTCCTGGATGGTGAGCAAGGTCAAGCATCAGAAATGATAACCTCTGGCACAGAAGAGGAAAACAATGGTGATGAATATGACATAAAGATGGAAGAACTGGAGGCAGCACTGGAGAAAATCAAGATGGGCAAAGAAGCAGGGCATGATGGTATAACACCAGAAATGGTTAAGTACATGGGAGCAGCAGGTGACCTATTACTTCTAAGGGTCCTACAGGCAGCGTGGTGAAACAAGACCATACCAAAGGACTGGGAGATTGCCATCATAACACCGATTTTCAAAAAGGGTGACAATCGAAAATGTAGAAACATAGAGGCATATTCCTTCTCAGTATCCCTTGTAAAATTTATTCTAGAATCCTGGAGCAGAGACTCAGACGCTTAGCTGAGCGACAAAGGGATGAGGTCCAGTGTGGCTTCCGAGCAATCGAAGTACTCAAGACCTAATCTTCACACTCAGACAGTTGAGTGAAAAGGCTCTTGAGTATAAGAGTGGGATCCATCTTTGCTTCTTAGATCTGGAAAAGGCATTTGACAAGGTCCCATGGAACAAACTCTGGGACTGTTTTGGCAAGGAAGAACATCCCATCACCTCTGATTCATTCTATACACAGCTTCTACAAGTCTTGCATACATTATGTGAGGAAAGCATAAGTTAGAAGAATTCAGGACCACCACTGGTGTAAGAGAAGGTGATATCCTGTCACCTTATCTTTTCATACTCCTCATAGACGATGTCATCAAGGCATATAAGGAGAGGACAGGAAAGTATTCACTGGGGTGCTGGAAGATGAGACAGGTCTGTATTTCAGAGCTGGCATTTGCTAATGATGTTTCCCTGAATGCTAAATCAGAGGCACATCTTCAATCCAACCTGCAAGTCTGGAAGGAAGAGCTGGAGAAGAGAGGGGTGATCATAAGCAGCTCAAATACAAAAACTATGGTGATATCACCAGAGGAAAGAAGACATCAGATTAAGCTGGGAGAATAGGTTGCAGCAGGTCGACCACTTTAAATACCTTGGAGCTGTCATAGACCGGAAGGGAGGGAGCAAAGAATAGTTGGTTACCCGAAGAGCTGCAGCTGGGAGACTTTTTCAAGCCACAAATCGAGGATTCCTCAGCAAAAGAGAAGTTTGTAAGAAGACGAAGATAGCTGTTTACCGCTCCACCTATGTCCTAGTCTTGACGTATGGATGCGAGTCATGGGCAATGACTACAACCCACAAAAGCCAAATCCAAACCTCAGAAATGAGGTATCAAGAAGAGACATGGTCCACAACCAAACGATACGCCAAGGCCTAAAAACCCAACCCTTGCAGACCCAAGTAGAGCAGTCCCAACTGAGATGGTTTGGCCATGTCTGCAGAATGGGAGAAGATCGGCTACCACGGCAAGCATAGGAAACTAAGAACATTTTACTGTACAGATCCAAGTGTCAATATGGGTTGAAACGAAAGTGAGAGATTACAATAATCAGTAAGGATGGTCGTTGAACCGTCAAAATGACAAGAATTGATGGATGGAATTGTAAACAATGAATCGAAAATACCAAATACTGTCAGAGGTGGGAAAAAAGAAAGTGAAGAGCACAGAATGACTAACAGGATGGCTTATGAAAATGTGACGATCGAGGTTATTTTGTCACAGTATCATCCACCATTTGTAACATTTACCACTCGGAACATCTTCCATCTGTTAAATCCAACTTTTGTAATATCCACAACTTGTAACATCTACCACCTGTAAAATCCTTCATTTGTAACAACCACCATGTGTAACTTCTATCAGTAGTATCATCTACTATGTGTGACGTCCACCATTTGTAACATCCAACATTTTAAATAGCCACCATTTGTAACATCCACCCTGTGTAAAGTCCACCATTTGTAACAGCCACAATTTGTAACATCTACCATCTGTAACATCCACCCTCTGTAACATCCACCATCTGTAACATCTGTGGCCGTGGGCATATAAGCAGGCTGATGATGATGATGATAATAATAGCTTGTCTACTACACTCTACTTCTAATTCTCAGTGTTGATCGTATGTTCGGGTCGAATCTCTGCCCTTACAGTAGGCAGCTTTTGGTTCATGGTATTAAAGTAACTTCTTTCTCTTTTTATATATGATTAAAGCAGCTCATAACTGACGGTTGAGTGATGATTCAACAATTTGATGAAAATACTTCACTTTGGACAGCAGTAGCACATACGTTGAACTTTATTTACATAGAATACGTAAAGAAATGTGAAATGATGTGCACAACCTTCCCAACGGGTTGGCCGACTAGTTCAGCAACAAATTCAAATCAGTTGTTAATAAAATGTCTTGCTCTCTCTCTCTCGTTCCCTCTTGCTGCTTCAGTGTTTCTAGCTCTCTCTTTTTGTTATGGTGGTCACGACTTAAAAAGTACTGCTGCTACAAATTTCTAGCTGTCATGTAGTTCTTCATATTTAATCATTATCATCTTTCTTCTTGTTCTGACATAATTCTTCTGACTCTAACTTTTATTTCTGTAGTCTTTACTTTGTGTAAATTAGAGAATACTGTCCTACCGCCAGGGTTGACGATTTCCCAAGTCTGTATACTATTCGTTAGTCTGTCACATTGTCTACTACTCTTCACTTTTGCTATGAGACTAAAATGTCAACGTACCAGGTTCGTTACGAAAACACACACATTTCTCGTACTGGCGACACTGGCATTCTTGTCCACAGACATTTAATAACAAAACTGTCATCTATAATTGTGGCGTACAAGCGATTGAGTGTCTAGACAATAGTTCATTTTTCTGTTACCACAGAAGCAACCAAACGTTTTGGCATATTGTCCGATGATAACCCTCAATTTAACTTGCCACTTTAACTTTAACACCGCTCAGGCAACTTGCTTCCTAACGATATCTCGTTTTAGAACTGACTTATTTAATAATGAACCACGATTTACCACAACGACTATTCCCGAACATTCTAGAACAGACTTTCTCGCAAACAACTTAGCAATTTATTCTCCGCACGAGAATGAAATCTCGTAGTCTAGTTTACCTTCGCTTACTTGCCAAACAAAAAACAATTCCAAACTTTCAATCAACGGACGTCAACTCTACTCTTATTCCCTTGCTCAATGTATTTTGGATTATTTCCCTTTAAATACAAATCCAAGTTTAATTATAAAAAATCGATCTCGTAACAAAATAATTGCACCCGAATTTCTGTTACACATCCATCTTCTGTATAATCCACCATGATCACATTCACCATTTGTAACTGTGGTGAAGTGGGATGTTATAAATATTTATAGGGGACTTAGTGTACTGACTGAGATCAGCTGTGAAGGTATATATATATCTAATAAGAGTAGTGTATTATATATAACCTTACTTGCTGCCACATATGTATACCTCAGTCAGAATTATTCTGGAATAGTGTGATGACTACGTTATATGTCTAGGGTATGTGTATGATGAAGTGTAAGTATTAACAACAACAGACAGATAAACAATTTAATTTATTCCACTACACTTGACAACACTGTGACACTCACATACATAAAACACTCTACAAGGATATCTTAAAGGAGTCACTGATAACTTTTCAAACAACAATATGTATTCATTGCTGTCATGAATGTATATGTGTCCTGATTCAAATACAAAGGAACCAGGAGTCACAATCAATTTTAATTACAAGTTATATGTACAGAATTTATTAATATGAATCTTGTAGTGACATCTATTTTTAATAGTATCCTATGTGTGTTAGTTGTGTAGTAGTAATATGAGGTAATACTGGTTTTGTTTTGTTCAAGCTCTGTTGGTATTTGTCATCATGACTTCAATAGTTTGTCTTTATTGGAACTAGTATTGGAGATGTTCTCAGTTCCTGATATTAAAACAATTAAATTCCCCTCTTAATTGTATTTTACACTGTCATTTTAAGATGGGGGTACATAATGTTGAGCTCCATGGCCACACTCTCTTATCTTGAGTGATGACTGCAGAAAAAGGCTCCTCTGCTCGATGAGTTCTGGAGCCACCCCACTGGTTGCTATATGGACCAAGGAGTATGCTGTCCACCTCTGGCTTCAGCAAAGCTCTGACCAGGTGCTGCTCAATAACGTTAAGACCACAGTCCCTGAAAACAAGAAGGATGTACCTTCTACTTCATAACTAATTGATACTCTAGTTCTACACTGAGCACAATACATCACAAACATTGAGTTCAGAGCGTTAGGCCAACTGTCAGCTTCATCTGAAATACTTTATACCAGTATTTCCCTCCCTAATGGTTACTACGCCTCTGCAATTCCAGCATTATTTCTGTCTAATCAATAATCTAGGTGTCAGTGTACTGTTTGGCCATTCCATGCCGTTTTACTTTCCTCCGACACCTTCTGTTCAGGCTGGAGCATTATAGGCTTTACATCATGTTTGCTACTGAACTACACATATATACAGGCATAAATTAACAATTTACATTCAATTTTCATTAAAAGATATTGAATATTTCAAGCTTACCACAATTCATAGAATAATAAACAGTTTCGTTGACTGGCAATGGATATAGCACAACTCCGATCTGCCGATGTTCCAGGCTTTATTTTATATAAAATATACACTGGTGCTCAACGTACTGCTTCTTAGTAGGTTTATTACAAGATGTGGCAATGAACAGACGCTCTGAATCAAGTATATTCGCAGCTCTACCCAATGAAACCACGTCTCCACATCTTTTCAAAAAAGTACCCCTTCTATTCGTTTCCCATAACAACGCAAGATAGTATTTATAGCCCGACCAATCGTGTTTAGTCTTATATTTGTTGCGCTCCAATCAATTAGGAGTTAACATGGTAGGCTATTTCCGTAACGTAAGGTTTTTTCAAACACGTTATAAAAAAATTTTATGAGCAGAAATGATTTCATGCTGTCAGGCATCCCCACTATTTTATTTTGGTTATAATTTATTAATTCCTAGACTATTTGCGCAACGTTTTACATATTCTTTGTCAGCAAGCCCTAAGGAACCCAAATATACAAATTTAAAAGAGCTAAGTGGCTGCGTTCAAAATATGCAATTTCTTCTACCTCCTGTTTCGAAGATGTGCTGTCTGGGTACTGTAATGTTTTCAAACGTAAACCCATCTAATGTTATCTTTTCTAATAAGCGTTTTTCAGGATTTTAAAACCTAACTCTGGGAAGGTTAGTGTTTTTATCACTGTCCGTCTGAAAAAAAGTTAGTGCATGTGGCCTTACACGCGTGATAGTAGTAATTGTGTATCGCGCGACGCGTGTTGGGGGTGGCATTAATAGCGAGACACGTGTTTAGTGTTGCATGCGTTCCTGATTTACATTCGCCCCTCTCTCTTTCTATTTGAGTCCATCTGTTCGTTCGTTTTGGTAACGTAGTATAATTAATGTTAGGATTAATTTAGGTCATTACGCAGTGTGCCTCTCAATGTTTTTCTTAGAAATGCAATACCCGTTTTAATGTGTTGTGGAAACGCTTGTATTTATGCAGTGGCTTATATTTAACGTGGAAACGTTACAATTTGCAGACGAAGCATAAAACAAAGGGGATTTCGAGTACAGTCATTGTGACAGCACTGTTTCTTTTACCATTTCTCTTTTCTTTATTAAATGTATTTGTTAGGCTTTATATTTACCTGATAATTTATATATGTGGATTAGAATATTTCACGACACCTCCCCTCTTAAAACAGACATCCCATGTCAGTCCTTTATTCTATATACACATAGATAAATGTAAGTCAACTTGACTTTACTCTGCTGTGGTGCTATCATGGTTTTATGTAGTTGGGTCCATTCAGAGTAGGCACTACTCATGAAATCTGCCTCAGACTTCTACAACCAATAATATATTTCGGTTATGTTACTGAACAGCCGCAAGTGTGAGTGCTTGTCTTAATGCTGCTTCGCAACCCGTATTCACCATTTCTCTTCTCTGAGTCTGCGCAATGACATGTCCAGAGAACATTATATTTCCCTCAAAATGTACGTTATGAGGAGATAACATATACCTGGTGATAGCAGAGTTTTCGTAGTGGATCCCATAATCTTCTTATTATCCTGTATGAAACATTCGGAATATCCTCAATCAAAGAGGCAACTCAGGGATTCATTACGTTCCTCCGAAATGTTTACATCCAACAATTTTCTCATCATTCTAGAGAAGACACTAGGCGCATTCTTCAATCCAAATGGCAATCTATTAAACTCATAGTGTCCTTCTGAGGTACTAAAAGCTAGGTATGGTCTAACCTCAGGCTTTACTGGAATCTGATAGTATCCTTTACTCAGATCCACTTTTGAGAAATATTTAGCTTTATTTAGTCTGGCAAACAGCTGATTTGTATCCGGCAATGGATCCACCTGTCCTTCTGTAATAGCATTCAGTCTCCTGTAATCTATACAGAGTCTATGTTCTCCAGAGGGCTTCCTTAAGAGTACAACACCGGAACTATACGAAGATTCACTGTGCGAAATAATTCCTTCCTTCAACAGATAGTCTATCTCTTCCTTCAAAGCTTTCTCCTTAGCAAACGGAATCGAATATGGTTTCATACAGACAGGTGTGGGGTCTATCAGTTTCATATCATATTCCAATAGGTTTGTATGCCCTGGTCGGTCTGTTAACACCTCTGCATGATTATTTAGAACCTGTTGCACTCTCTCTTTCTGAGTTTTCGTTAAATGTGTACTGATTTTCACCTGTGCTGCTGTCTCACAGGGGTGTAATGGATATTCAAATGATGAAAGTGGTTCCTTTTTCATCTCCATGGCGATGGACAAGGTCAACAAGTGTGTCTCTTCCTGATGTTCTCTTTCCAAATATTTCTTCAGGAGATTCACATGATAGATTTTTTCTTTCCCCTTCTTATCTATCTTATAATTTGTTCTAGACACCTTCTCTAAAACTGTATATGGACCCTGCCATCCAATTTGTAACTTATTCTGACTCCCGGGCAAAAGAAGCAGTACTTTCTCTCCCACAGCCAAATTTCTGTCTTTCGCCTTCCTGTTATAATAGGCAGCATGTTTCTTCCTGGCTTGTTTCAAATTTTCATTGGCAAGTTTCCAGCCAGTTTTTAAACGTGTGGTCAGCTCATTCACATATTGGTATGAAGATGTAATGTTTTCCTCTGCCTTTTCATCAGTCCACGTTCTTAACAAAGCTACATATGGACCTTTAATTTTGTGGACCTATTTGTCCATGCACCGGTATGGTCTCTTCCACTCGAAGCTCTATAGTGATGATTTTTCCTCCCAGAATTATCATTCACAAAACGACCGCTACCAATTCTTTTCCTGGGGCTTTCTCCCCACTTAAAATTCTTGATGAGAGATTTCCTCTCTACATCCTCTTCCTCCAGTTTGTTTAAGTCCGATTGAGGGATTTTCGGCTTATCCTGGGGTAAGACATCTTTTTGCACTCTCCGCATAGTGGCCATTGTAAAACAGTTAAGTGAAGCTTGTCCGTGAAAAGGGGCTTCCCATTCCATTTGGTCCACTTTATCAAATCTATATTTCTTTTTATTGTCAGGCCTAATTTTGCCCCATGGCGTGTCCAGGTCCTGATCCATGTTCCCACTTGTGGGTGTTCCCTCATGTGCTATGCTACACCTTTCTACAAAATTCTCAATGTCCCATCTTGCTTTGGGCCAATAATAATTGTGAGCCACCTTTTGAATGATGGTACCTATTTTCTCATGGTCCCCATCTGGTTTCACATGTAGGCTCCTTATTAAGTCTGCCCTATATCTTTTAGGAAGTACCAGCTGTCCCTGACCTTTGGATCTAGCTCCAGTCTTCCTATACATCAACTTGTTTTTCATGTAAAAATCTCCCTTGCCTGGAGTTGTATGACAAGTTGACAATTTTCTGAAACAAGGCTTGAGTGTTTTATCCCCAGCCTGTGCCTTCCTCATCTCTTCTGGAGTGGTATCTAACATAATATCCTCCTCCTGTCTTGAGGTCGACCTGACCTGAAGGGTTGCCATATACACAGGTTTCCTTCTGCAACGGTCAGTGTCATGATTGTTCATCTTACAATTTTTACACCACCTTTTTCCTTGGTTGAAAGATTTTCTTTCATCATATTTCCTTTCATCGAATTGTGGGAATTTATTTTTATTTTCATACCGTGGCCTATCAAACTGGTGCTTACCTTTATTTTGATCCCTAGGATCAAATTTATTAAAGTTCTGTGGTGCCCTAAAGTTATCCACTTGTTTCTTTTTATTACCTGTTACCTCTGCTTGAGCTGATTGATACCTTTCAGCAACATTTAGCAACTCACCCAGCCTCTCTGCACCTTGTTCCATGAGAAACTTTCTCAGGTCTGGAGCCATGGACTCTCTTAGTTGCTCTATAAGGACCATTTCCTTAAGATCTTGGGTTTTCCCCAGAGAAGTCCATTTCTCCAAGTATGTCTCTATTCGTGCAGAGAACTGGTGATAGGTTTCACCTGACAGTAGTTTAGCATTCCTAAATTTTTTCCTATAAAATTCTGCATTCTTTTCATATCTTAACAAAAGAGCCTGCTTTAGCATGTCATAATTTTCCTGATCACCTCTGCTCATTTTTGCAAAAACTTCATAAGCTGCCCCACGAAGTCCTTGAGATAACTTTAAGCTCCACCTTTCTCTCTCTAACCCATATGTGGTAGCTAATAGTTCATACCTATTTAGATAGCTCTCTATATCATCGTCTTTCTCAACAAAATGATCTAAATGAAAATTCATAGCTGAGGTTGAGGCTCCTTGGCTAGCAGTGGCATCAGAGGCAAAGGGACTGGCACCATTTTCAGGAGCATGGCCCTGAAACTCAAACTCCCTTAGTCTTAACTCATGTTCCCTTTGTAATCTCTTCTCCTCCTTTTCTGCTTCCCTTTCTGCAGCTAATCTCTTCTCTTCTCTTTCTGCAGCTAATTTCTTCTCTTCTCTTTCTGCAGCCTGTCTTCTTTCCTCGGCTTCCCTTTCTGCAGCTAATCTTTTGTCTTCTCTTTCTGCTTCCAATTTCTTAGCCTCAGCCTCAATCTGCAACCTCTTAATTTCTTTTTCAGCCTCTAATTTTCTTTCGGCCTCTTTTTCTAATTTTCTTTCTTCCCGTTCAATAAATTTGTCACATTCAGTAGTGACATAGGCAACCATAACTTGCCCATCTAATCCTAACTCTTTTGCAGTCTGAACAGCAGCAGATCGAAACTTGGCTAGGTCCGCCATTGTCTATCAGGTAAGTTTATAAAATGTCTAACTAACAATTCAATCTCTAAATATATATCTAATGGACAACACAGGCACCGAGAGCTCAACCTTATTTAATTCCACCCAATGATACCTTTTAATTCTTATATTCCCTGAAGTGAATTACCCCCAATATTTTTAATAGGGAAAGATTCAAAATCCCAAGAGCGAGACCCCAATATATGTGGTGAAGTGGGATGTTATAAATATTTATAGGGGACTTAGTGTACTGACTGAGATCAGCTGTGAAGGTATATATATATATATCTAATAAGAGTAGTGTATTATATATAACCTTACTTGCTGCCACATATGTATACCTCAGTCAGAATTATTCTGGAATAGTGTGATGACTACGTTATATGTCTAGGGTATGTGTATGATGAAGTGTAAGTATTAACAACAACAGACAGATAAACAATTTAATTTATTCCACTACACTTGACAACACTGTGACACTCACATACATAAAACACTCTACAAGGATATCTTAAAGGAGTCACTGATAACTTTTCAAACAACAATATGTATTCATTGCTGTCATGAATGTATATGTGTCCTGATTCAAATACAAAGGAACCAGGAGTCACAATCAATTTTAATTACAAGTTATATGTACAGAATTTATTAATATGAATCTTGTAGTGACATCTATTTTTAATAGTATCCTATGTGTGTTAGTTGTGTAGTAGTAATATGAGGTAATACTGGTTTTGTTTTGTTCAAGCTCTGTTGGTATTTGTCATCATGACTTCAATAGTTTGTCTTTATTGGAACTAGTATTGGAGATGTTCTCAGTTCCTGATATTAAAACAATTAAATTCCCCTCTTAATTGTATTTTACACTGTCATTTTAAGATGGGGGTACATAATGTTGAGCTCCATGGCCACACTCTCTTATCTTGAGTGATGACTGCAGAAAAAGGCTCCTCTGCTCGATGAGTTCTGGAGCCACCCCACTGGTTGCTATATGGACCAAGGAGTATGCTGTCCACCTCTGGCTTCAGCAAAGCTCTGACCAGGTGCTGCTCAATAACGTTAAGACCACAGTCCCTGAAAACAAGAAGGATGTACCTTCTACTTCATAACTAATTGATACTCTAGTTCTACACTGAGCACAATACATCACAAACATTGAGTTCAGAGCGTTAGGCCAACTGTCAGCTTCATCTGAAATACTTTATACCAGTATTTCCCTCCCTAATGGTTACTACGCCTCTGCAATTCCAGCATTATTTCTGTCTAATCAATAATCTAGGTGTCAGTGTACTGTTTGGCCATTCCATGCCGTTTTACTTTCCTCCGACACCTTCTGTTCAGGCTGGAGCATTATAGGCTTTACATCATGTTTGCTACTGAACTACACATATATACAGGCATAAATTAACAATTTACATTCAATTTTCATTAAAAGATATTGAATATTTCAAGCTTACCACAATTCATAGAATAATAAACAGTTTCGTTGACTGGCAATGGATATAGCACAACTCCGATCTGCCGATGTTCCAGGCTTTATTTTATATAAAATATACACTGGTGCTCAACGTACTGCTTCTTAGTAGGTTTATTACAAGATGTGGCAATGAACAGACGCTCTGAATCAAGTATATTCGCAGCTCTACCCAATGAAACCACGTCTCCACATCTTTTCAAAAAAGTACCCCTTCTATTCGTTTCCCATAACAACGCAAGATAGTATTTATAGCCCGACCAATCGTGTTTAGTCTTATATTTGTTGCGCTCCAATCAATTAGGAGTTAACATGGTAGGCTATTTCCGTAACGTAAGGTTTTTTTCAAACACGTTATAAAAAAATTTTATGAGCAGAAATGATTTCATGCTGTCAGGCATCCCCACTATTTTATTTTGGTTATAATTTATTAATTCCTAGACTATTTGCGCAACGTTTTACATATTCTTTGTCAGCAAGCCCTAAGGAACCCAAATATACAAATTTAAAAGAGCTAAGTGGCTGCGTTCAAAATATGCAATTTCTTCTACCTCCTGTTTCGAAGATGTGCTGTCTGGGTACTGTAATGTTTTCAAACGTAAAAACCCATCTAATGTTATCTTTTCTAATAAGCGTTTTTCAGGATTTTAAAACCTAACTCTGGGAAGGTTAGTGTTTTTATCACTGTCCGTCTGAAAAAAAGTTAGTGCATGTGGCCTTACACGCGTGATAGTAGTAATTGTGTATCGCGCGACGCGTGTTGGGGGTGGCATTAATAGCGAGACACGTGTTTAGTGTTGCATGCGTTCCTGATTTACATTCGCCCCTCTCTCTTTCTATTTGAGTCCATCTGTTCGTTCGTTTTGGTAACGTAGTATAATTAATGTTAGGATTAATTTAGGTCATTACGCAGTGTGCCTCTCAATGTTTTTCTTAGAAATGCAATACCCGTTTTAATGTGTTGTGGAAACGCTTGTATTTATGCAGTGGTTTATATTTAACGTGGAAACGTTACAATTTGCAGACGAAGCATAAAACAAAGGGGATTTCGAGTACAGTCATTGTGACAGCACTGTTTCTTTTACCATTTCTCTTTTCTTTTATTAAATGTATTTGTTAGGCTTTATATTTACCTGATAATTTATATATGTGGATTAGAATATTTCACGACAGTAACGTAACTATTTGTAATATCCACTGTCTGTAATATTCAATATTTGTAAAATCGACAATTTGTTGCATCTACTATCTATAATATTTATATCTTTAACACTCACCATTTGTAACGTAACTATTTGTAACATTCACCATCTGTTACATCCACCATTTATAACATCTATCACGTAAACATCCACCATTTGTAACATCCACTGTTTGAAACATCCACCATCAGTAACATATAGTATTTGTAACATCCGCCATCTGTAACATCCACCATTTGTATCATCCACTATCTGTAACAACAATCATCTGTGACATCCACAATTTGTATCATTTACCATTTGTAACATCCTATATTTGTAACATCCACCATTCGTAACATCTACTATTTGTAACGCCCACCATATATAACATTCACTATTTTGAACAACTACTATTTGTAACATCCACCGTTTGTAACATCCATCATTTGTAACATCCATCATCTGCAACATCCACCATCTGTAACATCCACCATTTGTAACTTAATCTTTAACATCCACCACCTGTAACATCCACAATTTTTAACATCCATCATTTGCACCATTCGCCATTTGTAACAGCACTATTTGTAACATCCACCATTTGTAAGATCCATCTTCTGTATGTCCACCATCTGTAACACCCATCATTTGTAACGTCAACCATTTGTAACGTCCCCAACTTGTGCCAAGCACCATCTGCATTGTGCGCCGACTGTAACATTTCCCATTTGCAACGTTCACCACATCTTGCTTCTTTTGTATGTTCTTAACCCACCTCTCTGAATTTCATTAGTTAAAAAAAAAAGCCCTTGGAAACTCACCGCAACTAGAGACTGACCCGGATATAGATGTAATACACCAAATCTATTGCCACGACAGAGCTGGAAATAGATGTAACACGCCAAAAGTGTTGCCACGAGAGACCTGGACATACATGTAACACGCTAAAAGTATTGTCACAACAAACCTAGACATTGATGTAACACGCCAAAACTATTGCCACGACAGACCTGGACATAGATGAAACACACCAAAAGTATTCTAACGACAGATTTGGACATAGATGTAACACACCAAAAGTGTTGCCATGACAGACATGAACATAGATGTAACACACCAAAAGTATTCTAACGACAGACCTGGACATAGATATAACACTACAAAAGTGTTGCCACGAGAGACCTGGACTTAAATGTAACACCAAAAGTGTTGCCACGACAGAGCTGGACATAGATGTAACACTTATTATATCGCAACATCATTTCACTATTGTATTGTTACGACAGAGCTGGACATAGATGTATCCAGCCAAAAGTATTCTAACGACAGATTTGGACATAGATGTAACACACCAAAAGTATTGCCACGACAGACCTGGACATAGATGTAACACATCAAAAGTATTCTAACGACAGACTTAGACATAGATGTAACACACCAAATGTATTGTCATGACAGACCTGGACATAGATGTAACACACCAAAAGTATTGTCACGACAGAGCTGGACTGTGACGGTATTGCCTCCCATGCTTTGCAGTAGGGGTCCAACAGTGGCCAAAACTCAAGAGTATCTATTATAGGCTTCAATGGAGTCTATCTTTACTCAAGATTACTCTTGGCAGAAATGTCGATAGAAGAGTGGTAAAGATTCTATCACATGGTAGTCTTCATAAGATATTCAGTGTCACAGAACATTTTCATGAGTATGAATGATGATAGTGTTTGGTGTGAAGGGTCACTGAACTGTTGTTAACACTTGGTTAAGTGTAACTCAAGTAGTGAGTTCATGTCTGACTTTATGTCAACATGGGGTGACTTGTACATGCGTGGTAGAAAGCATGAAGTGAATACAAGTCGAGTGTGACTGGGTTAGTCTGTGATTTGGAAGCCGAGCTGGAAGCTCGTATTGTATGACTGTGGAGAACCACATATGTGATTATTCGAATATGTGAGGAGTTATTATATATATATATATATTGTGTAGGTCCTACATAGTGTTTAGGCGAAGATTATTATACCGCTTCGAAGTGTTCCTGTTGGAACCATATTGTTATATATGTTCGTGGAGAACAGTATAGGGCGTTGCAGTGTCCGCCCCTGGAGCTACTGTAAGAAAGGCGACGCGTTTCCCGCCTTCGTAGCGTTATTGGAATAATACAGGCGTTGTTGGTTTCCCGCCTGGATGAGATTCGGAGAGAATCTAGATGGCGAGGTTTAATGCCGCCAACCACTGATAATAAGTGGATCACACCTGGATGGTGTTATGATTGTGCGAGGAAGGTATGCCGCACCGAGTACTTTATATGTAACTGTTAGTGTGTGTTCGTGCAGAGTCCTTTCGTGAACACGTGAGTCAGAATGCTTGCTACATGTACTTGATTTCCATGATGTATGTATCAGTCTAATAAATGTCTGGAACTGTACCAGTGGTGTTGGGTTAATTCCTACGAGCCATTGTTGATTGTCATCTACACCCACGCCACACCCCATCGTCATATATCATACAGTATTCTGACATACTGGGGCTTAAACAGTTCTTTGACATTCAGATAAGCGAAAACAATGCTGGCTGTCGCTAACCACGTTAATTCTATAATCTGCCGACACTTTTATGACGAATTTAGCAATGGTTGTTCTAGCTCGTTAAGCCCCCACCGCTGAGTTAATCAGTGGAAATTATTATTATAATGTATATATAGCTCTGTTTAGAGTGTGTGTTTAGCAACTTTGACTGAGACAAACATGTAGTACATTTAAAAGATTAAATCGAAGTTAAATTTGTAACATTACAAATAACAAAATTTAATAATCACTTTAGGTTTTAACAGTTGGAAAATAATTTGAATAGTTATGAATCAAGAAAAGTTACTCATCACGTTGGTGATGGTAGTGTGGGGTTATAAAAAGTTCAAGTGGCAGCATATAGGTTAACTTAGCTTCCATTGATGATTCTAATCCTCCTCGTGATGGGTAAGTTTTCTGTACACTGCTGTCACTCGTCTCTGGTCAAGGTTTGTAGGGTGAATCTCGTTTCCCAGGAAAGTCTAGGAGAGTCTTCAAAGCTGGTCTGCCATCTTAATGCGTAAACCGCTTGTCCCTGCTTGTTCCAGAAATGGTCCTTTCTGCTGGTACCACCAATAACTGGTAATAGAAATAGAACCGAAACGCTGTTCTGAGTATGGCGTTTTTCCGACACAGTTATGTGCCCCCCTCTTCTATTCTACCATCCCATGTCAGAATTTACCCTCGATGAGAATTCAATTTAATCCCTCGGGATAAACTTTCCTTTACATTTAAACTGAATAGCTTTAGCTTTACATTGCATTTAAATGAAAAAGGTTAAACGTACAGATATAATATGTTTTACATTTACATCTCCACTGTTTGAAAAGTGTTTACAATATAAATTCATGTATGTTTCATTTACATTTAGACTTGTGGAAAAGTTCTAAACTTCTATTAATTTAAAATGAATATTTTCACATAGACATTTACACTGGTTTGAAGCTTAAAAACTTACATTAATTTTAAAGTGAATATGTTTATAGGGACATTTACACTGCTTTGAAAATGTAGGTCTTATGCTTAGAATGTACTTCATTTCTTTCATCTTTCCCTCCCTGCTCCATAGGGAACCTGGAACTACTTTATGCTTTTAGTTCTCTTTACGAAACTATCAATAAAGCAACCACCAGCCCGTGCAGTGGTGGTTCATGAATCATTATTCATGGAGATTAGGCGCACCAACTGCCTGGTTGTTGGTGATTTCAACAGCCAATCAGAAAGGTGGGGTTACACAGAGGCTGATACCCATGGCATTGAGGTAGAGGACTGGGATATTGACTCAAATCTGCAACTCATCAATAGAGCAGATGATATACCCAGTTTCTACTCAAGAAGATGGCAATCGACCTCGACACTCGACCTTGCCTTCTCAACAGGAGACATCAACCATAAGATCGAACGCATTGTGCTCAACCAATTGGCGGGCAGTGACCACAAACCGATAAAACTAATGATTAATATGAAACATACACTCCACTTCCATAAACCATTACCCCGCTGGAACTACAAAAATGAAAACTGGAACAAGTTCTCAGCACTGACAGATGAATACTGTAGCTTGATAAACACCCAAAATAAAAGAATTGGAGAAATAGCTGACGGATTTAATAAAGCGGTTCTAAAAGCTGCCCTAGAATCAATACCACGAGGGGCAAGAAAAGATTATAAGCCGTACTGGACAGAAGAACTCAAAGAACTGGAAGAACAGGTAACAGAGGCCAGACATGTAGCAGAAAAGGACAAAACAGTTGAGGCAAACATCGCCTACAAAGCTCTGCAAAATACAGGAAAACGTTAAACTGTTCAGCCAAAAATAACTGGATCACAACAACAGAAAGTCTTAACCTCGACAAAGATGGAAGAAAATTATGGAGGCTCACCAAAGAATTAAATGATGAGGAATGCAAAAATAAGAAAATAGCCCTACAACAAAAGGAGAAAATACTCACAAAGAAAGAAGCAGCAAATGTCTTTGATAAAAAATTCTCACATGAGAGCCAGATAAATGTTCCACCTGACAGAAACAGGAAATTATCGAAGAGCAAGAACTTTACCAAAATATATCAACTGTTCCAGAAGAGCACATGACATCAAACCTCACCATGAGAGAGCTAGAGGCAGCCATTGTATCCCTTAAACAAAGAAAGTCACCTGGAAAAGACAGGGTAACAAATGACATGCTTAAAGGGCTAGGGCCTAATGCCAAGAAAGCCCTCCTCAAGATTATGAACTATAGCTGGAAGCGTGGAATTGTACCACAGGCCTGGACAGAAGCAGTACTAGTTCTAATACTTAAAAAGGACAAAGACCGAATGGACCCCAACAGCTACAGACCCATCAGCCTTCTAAGCTGCACGGGAAAGCTTATGGAGAGAATGATCAATACCAGATTAAGTTGGCACCTCGAAGAAAAACAAATTCTACTGCACCAACAGGCAGGCTTCAGGCAACATAGATGTACAGAGGACCAAGTCACCTATATTGCACAGAAAATCGAAGATGCTTTCCAAGAAGGAAAGCACACATTAGCAGTTTGGGTAGACATGGAGAAAGCATTTGATAAAGTTTGGAAAGATGGGTTAAGAGTTAAAATGCTTAAATATGGAGTCTGGGGAAGAATGTATAACTGGATCAGTCACTACCTAACAAACAGAACAGTTAGAGTGCAGGTGCACGGACAGTTAAGCAAAAAAACTACAATGGAACATGGAGTTCCACAGGGTGGGGTCCTTTCCCCAACACTCTTCCTTATATATATAAATGATATAACAGAAAACATCCACAAGAATGTCCACAACTCCCTCTATGCTGATGACCTGGCCATGTGGACTTCAGAAGAATACATCACCACAGCAAGAGTGTGCATGCAGGATTCACTGCTAGCCCTTGAAAGTTGGTCCAGAAAGTGGTTGCTCAAAATCAATGAACAAAAAACTACACACACTATTTTTTAATTGTCAAATAAACCACAGCAAGCAAAGCTACAACTAAATGGGCAGGCAGTACGAGAAGATGAAACACCAACATACTTAGGAATCACACTAGACCGCCGAATGACGTGGAAATCACAGATAACCAAAATACAGCTATGGGCAAAACTTCGCATGGCCATCATGAAAAAGTTAGCTGGTACCACATGGGGTGCGGATGAGAATATCCTCAAAAAGCTGTACACAGGCAGAGTCAGACCTGCTATGGAATACGGCATCACAGCTTGGTCGACGGCAGCAAAGTCAAATGTTGACAGAGTAAACAGACTCCAAAACCAAGCAGCATGTATTATAACAGGCGCCCTAAAGTCCACAAAAATCAACCATATGGAAAACAGTATAGGGCTACAGTCAATGAAGGATAGACGTGACAGCAGAGTCCTACAACAAGCCGAAAAATTTAAAAGACTCGAAGGACACCCCATGTTCCAAAGAATGAATAGTCAAGGAAGAGGCAGGCTCAAGCGAACTAACTTTGTGGCCCAAACAAAAGAAAAAAATAGCAAAAATACCATGCAAGCAAGCTCAGGTGCAAAGAAAATACCAACAAGCACAACTATCCCACTGTGGAAAATAAGATGCTTTCCTGAGCTAAAATCTGATATTCCATTGAAAGTAAGGGAACACAGACAGAAACACAAAGAAAGTCTATAGCAACCAAGTATATTGACCAAAAATTCCCAGCAAAGCTTTGGACACATGCATATACTGATGGTTCAGCAAAAAATGCAGTTGAAAATGGGGGTGCCGGCATCCTCATAAAATTAAAGAATAGAGTCCACTCTATGGCAATTGCCACTGGCAAATACTGCAATAACTTCAGTGCTGAAGCAGAAGCCCTGAAACAGGCAGCGGAAACTCTTATTGAATGCAAAGCACAGGCAGAAAAAACAGATAGTAATCTTTACAGATGCCCTCTCAGTAATATCAGCGCTGAAGAGCCACCAAGCTAAAGGATTGAAAGATCTGATAATCTCCCTTGAAAGACTGGCCAAATGCTTCAACAAGTGCACTATCCAGTGGATACCAGCCCATTGCAACATACCAGGAAATGAGGAGAACGAACGAACGAACGAACGAACGAACTTTATTTTCGAAGGGTAAAGAATTGGGCGCGCAGGCCCGTCTAACATTCTGCCCTTCCACTCTCATTAATCTTGCATACTATATCCTTTCATTCCCACATGATGCTTTAAGCATTAATTTAAAGGCATGCAACATTATAAAGTTACCATAACAGCATTCATTTACAGTATGCAAGCATAATAAAAAAAATTGAGTAGGGTTTTTTTTTTTTTTTGAAACAAACAAGCTAGTAAATGGGGGAAAAAAGTAATAATAAAATAAAATAAATAAAACAATAAATAAAAATAAATAAATTCTGTATACCGACACTCACTCATGCGGTCAATCCGTCTACAATTAATCTGTATTTTTGGTATGCGGGTACATTCTCACGACTCACATTTCTAAAGTACAGTATTATGTGGGTACATTCACACATACATTACATTATATAATAATATTTTAAAGTGAATATAATAATGATATTACATCGATATAAAACAAATTATTCACACACAAAAATGAGCGGAAGAGGAAAAGAAATGTTGACCTATGGATGAGATGTTGACAGGCAGACAAACTTGCTAAGGAAGGAGGTGCCTTACAACAAAATGATATAGAGACAACTTACGCAACGGCAAAGGCTACATTCAAGTCCAAATGGGAAAGAGAGCAGCCAGGCCATTTGAAAAATGATGCATATCATCAACTATCCAGTAAAGAACAGATCATCATTTTTCGGCTACGCACTGGACACAACAGATTGAGATACCATCTATACCACAAATACAAAATTGGTGCAACAGATCTCTGCACCTGCGGTACCAGCCTGATGACAGTCGAACACCAGCTGCAGTAATGCCCAACCTACAGAAATGAACGGAGTACCATATGGCAACAACCCACTTCTGTCAACGAAAAACTGTTTGGAGATGTCGGGAACCTTGAGTTGACTACTGCCTTTATTAGAGTCATAAATGTGGAGGTATGAAGGCGAACGAGGAAGAAGAAGAAGAATAATCATTCTATACGCTGAGGTTGCCAGCCTCAAATGACTTTGACATCCAATAGCGAGTTTCACACAATAAAATCCACATGGTACTATATACATATATATGATAGTTCCCATGTTAGTAATAAAATATGAAATGTAAATCACAACTTACGCCAATCCTGGCTACAGACTTGTCACACAGATGAATAAAAGAGACGAATCTTTCTCTTACACTTGTCTGGGATTTCTTTTAATTTTACACTAGATTGCCCTTTCTGATTCCGTGTTTCTTCAGTTTCCTAGTCCCGGTGTTCCTTATTAAAATTTGATTTCCTGTGCTTTATAAGTCTTATCTGGTTCTCCAATAAAAGTTCCGGATAACAATTAGGAATTATGAATCTAGTTCTTCACTGTGGCGAAGGTCTGGTGTTGTCTTGGCGAGCGTGCAATCACAAAGAAATAAAACTGTGAAATTAACAGCCTATATTCCCTCCAATGATGTTATGAATCTAATCAGAAAGATCCAATCATTTCAAACAGGTCGGGTGTGGGACTTTCCAAATATTTCCTACACGGAAAATTTTCTAAAAGGTCACGTCTCACATATATGGTACTATGATGTCTTGCATACACTCTCACCAACACATTTGTAGACTCATATTGTCTCAAATGTAATAAATCCATGATTACCTTTTACCAAGTGACCGGAAGCGATTATATCACTCTTGTCTGCCCACAGATGTCACTCAGACGGTAATGTTGGTGTAGCAAGGATGACCCGGAAGCGCTTATGTCATCAGTTCCGCCTCGTGCACGGGTTACCATGTGTTTCGCCAAACAGCCAAATCTGGTTCTATTCAACACTCCTTGGATAAACACGACTCGTCGCTTGAAAAGAGGGTCAGACCGATAAAGTGATAAAATACTGTCGCTGACCGTCTAATAACCTGGCGTAACTTAACACGTCTTCGTGAAGCGTGAATGCGACACAATAAGATAAGAATTACTCCCGTTGCAAATACTGTCATAGGGGAGTGGCGTGTTAGAGACTTCACCATGCTATGTCCAGCATAGAGCAAAATAGTGAAAATAACGAATGAAAAGGCATGATTTATGCCAAATAAAAGCGATGAGTGAGAAAAATGAAGAAAAAGAAAGGATACTGCCGGAGGGCTAAAGGTGTGAGAGATCACACAAAAGAGCATGTTCAGACGTTTTGTCACATGGACATAGATGTAACATGCCAAAAGTATTGTCACGGCAGACCTGGACATAGATGTAACACAATAAAGTATTGTCACGACAAACCTGGACATAGAAGTAACACGCCAAAAGTATTGTTACGACAGAGCTGGACATAGATGTAACATGCCAAAAGTATTGTTACGACAGAGCTGGACATAGATGTAACACGCCAAAAGTATTGTTACGACATACCTGGACATAGATATAACATGCCAAAAGTATTGTTACGACAGAGCTGGACATAGATGTAACACGCCAAAAGTATTGTTACGACAGAGCTGTACATAGATGTAACATACCAAAAGTATTGTTACGACAGAGCGGGACATAGATGTAACATGCCAAAAGTATTGTCACGACAGATTTGCCCTAGCATTTATAAAAAAGAAGTTTTCTCTCACAAGTCAGAGAGTTTATGAGCTTACATGTTACACTAGAATATGAACATTCTGTGAACTTTTGTCCACTTATCTCAATGGGAGCTTATTTCCACTGCTACTTTTTGTACTGTGATCAGCATGTCCCGGGAAAAGCCTGCACAGGGGATATGTTTTCTGATTTGCACATGAATGGCTAAGAATAGGGAGATTAACAATGGAACATTAATTTTTTTTTTTTTTGGCAGACGTGATGTGAAATTCCTCAGCGAATGTAACAGACACGTGATAACTCCATATTTAATATGAGGTCAGTTCCGGCGACATTATTCGCTCGTTTATATGTCACATGTCAGCCATGACTAGAGGCAGCTCGACTTGTGGGTTTAACGGCAGTTGTTGTACGGCAGTTGTTGTGAAAACTGATCTTTCGATTGTTCATGAAACTGTCACCACAAGACGTCACCAGTAGAAGATGTTACTAAAGGTCACCACAAGGTGAGGTAATCAGTAACATAGGCTACCATCAGAGGTAACCACTAGAAAAGGTAATGACTAACAGATGTCACCACTAGAGGTAGCCACTTGAAGAGGTAATCACTAGATGAGCTCACCACTAGAGTTCACCCTTATAAAAGGTAATTACTAGCAGACGTTACCACTAGAAATCACCACTGGAAGAGGTAATCAAAAGCAGAGGTCACCACCAGAAGCGGTAATCATGAGCAGAAATCATCACAACAAGAATTCACCACTAGCACAGATTACCACTAATGGTCACTAGTAGAGGTCCATACTAGAAGAGGTAGTCACTAGCAGAGGTCAACATTAGAAAATAGGTGATCACCATCACAGGTCACCACAAACAGACAGAGCTAATCACCAGCAGAGGTCATCATTAGAAGAGGTAATCACTAGCAGAGGTCATCACTAAAGGTCGCCACTAGAAGAGGTCTAAATTAGAAGAGGTAATCACTAGCAGAGGTCACGATGTGAAAAGGTAATCACTTACAGAGGTCACAATTAGAAGATGTTATCACTAGAAGAGGTCACCACTAGCAGAAGTCACCACTAGAAGAAGTCACCACTATATGAAGTCAACACTAGAAGAAATCACCATTAGAAGAAGTCACCATTAGAAAAAGTCACCGTTACAAGAAGTTACCAGTAGAAAGAAGTCACCACTAGAAGAAGTCACCATTAGAAGAAGACACCACTGGAAAGAAGTCACCACTAGAAGAAATCACCATTAGAAGAAGTCACCATTAAAAGAAGTCACAACTAGAAAGAAGTCACCATTAGAAGGGGTTACCACTCGACAAGAGATTTAGCAGCAGAAATATAAACAACATCGACAACTAACACAACCAGTACTAATATTACCATTACCTGCTTCTTCTGCTGCTACAACTACTGCCACCCCCAACAACAACTACTGCCACGCCAACAACAAGTACTGCCACGCCAACAACAACTACTGCCACGCCAACAACAACTACTACTAGCCGCACTCAGAATTGTACTTGACTATTACGACATGCCTGGAGGAACAGTACACTTACTCTTCTTGTTCATCATCACAGACATTCTACAACTACTGCTTCTGTAACCGCACCACGACCAGGGCCGGCCGCGTCGCCATTTAATATGAGCAGATCTAAATACGGAATATGAACACGTCCTGTGTTTCCTGTGTACCGTTAATAAGTAAAACGTATTCAATACCTTTTGTTTTTTTTTAAATATATATTTATTGATTCCCTGTTTTGTCTTTTAGAAAAATGTCCAGATTGGACATCTATAATGTTCGAACATTAAACAAACAAGGAAAAACTGCACAGCTGGCAGCATAATTGAATAAAATAGACATTATGAAACTGTTTCAAACAATATGGAAGACAATTTTAAGGAAGAAACTTGACACATGAGAAATGGTGTTGTCTCATGATATGACGAAAGCGCACGTCATTGTGAAAGTGCGGCTCTAGTTTCTATTGGACAAGAAGCGCAAAATGAACTCGTAGAAATGGAAGCAACCAGACGCAATAAAAACTGCCAAAAAAGGAAAACAAAGATGAACATCATCCAATGTTATACATTCACTAATGACAAAGAAGAACTGGTGAGAGGAGAATTTCCACCAAACTTCAAAATTGCATGGATTAAGTAAAACTAAGATATTAAAATCGTGAAGTGTGACTGTGAAATGGCGCACCTATCTTTATCGCACTGTTTCTTTTCCAGTATCTTTCTTTTTTTTTATTTCTCTCTCGTTTAGCTGTTTCATCATTGTTAACATAATCTTTCTTAATCATTGCTGGTTTGCAAGTGTAACTTTACGCGCCTTTGATTCTTTTCCTACCTTGCGTTATCTTTTGGAACCCACCTGACCTCGTTAGAATTTTGGGACACCCACCTGTCCACGTTAGACAAGTGTTGTTTACTTTGGGAGACGTTCGGCGTGGCCATAAAAAGAATTCGTTAATGCTTATTTCCCTATTTACACAAAACGAGTCGTACCACATTGGAACAATGACACGATTACCGGACCGAAGGACAACAAAGGACTCGTGACACGAACAGGAATGTTTATTACCAGATGGTAGACCGTGAGAGCAGCCTACTCATTAGTGGCGAGATGATAAAGGATAGCACGCACGCCAGAGAATGACATAAGAAACTTCACGCGATGCGTCTAAAAGACAGAATGCTTTGTGAAAGAGGGGCGGATGATTTCTGCGTTGGGCGACTAATCCTAAACTTCTGTTTGTCTCGCAAAAAGAACACGCAGCACGGAGTGAAGAGTTGGTTGCGAGAGCCCACTTACTTTTACCAGTGACATGCACCGGAAGGGCACGTGAGTATACCAATGTCACTGGACAAGAGGGACGCCTAGCTATTGTATTAGGAGGCGGAGTCATACGACACAGGCCACGCGTTCTGCCATATGGGCAACCCGAAATATATCATTACGGAGTTGCCAACATCACGGCGCATAAGTGGTTTTCCCTAGAACATAGCCAGTGTTCAATGTAGGTGTATTGTATGTCGTGTGTGTTATCTCCAAGACGAGGACGTACTGATGAAAACCTTTGTAATAATGAGAACTTGGAAGATACACTGTCCTTCCAAGTTTGGAAATCTCTCTAGCGTTGACAAACCGTTGACAGTTGTCTCAGGAAAATGTCTGCTGTGTGCTCTTGGAAAGCCACTGACTAGACTGGAGTTCTTCACGAAATTATCTTCTGGTAACAAGATAGTTTCGTGCAATGAAGCTGGTTTGAGTGAATTTACGTAGTGCAATATATGATGAAAGTGGATGAATTCACTTCGAGCACTGATGTAGTGAGTAGCTGAACTTAGTGATTTGAGCTTGATATTTTGGCGAATCAGCTTGTGACTAAGTGATCTTGGTAGGTAGACTGATGAACATGTGAGTATGTACTCTTGATTCAGGAAATACGCTTTTGAGTAACTTGTTCTAATATTTCCTTCCTGTGCGGATATTTGATTCATATATGTTGAGTTTAATTTTATAGTGTTCTTAAGGAATTCGCGAAGGGAAAAGGAGGTTATTAAATCTTATAAAAATTATTAATAATTTTCCTCATTCATTATTTAAGATTTATTTTTGCATTTAGCCTCAAAGCTAAATGTGCGAAACACTTTGTTTTCATTACTATTCGTAAATGATTAATCAAATCAAAGATTTTTACTCTAGGATAATATGAAGTCTGTAATGATGATCTAACAATCTAGGTATATAATTCACCTTCACCTAGATTGTTAGATCATCATTACAGACTTACAGGACAACAAACTTTCATGCGTAATTTATTTAACACTTATCATGTGCGCCTCATGTCATACATCATTACCAGAGAAGTAAAAACAGAGAGGTCAATAGTGGGGAATAATATAAAAAGAAAATCAACTATTGATATTAGATGTGAAATTTGTGAAGCGATTTTGTGTCTTCAGTCCAGCAAAAGTCTGAGTCTACACATTATGTGTGTGGTGAAGTGGGATGTTATAAATATTTATAGGGGACTTAGTGTACTGACTGAGATCAGCTGTGAAGGTATCTATATCTATTAAGAGTAGGGTATTATAGATAACCTTACTTGCTACCACATATCTATATATCTCAGTCAGAATTATTCTGCAATAGTGTGATGACTACGTTATGTGTCTAGGGTATGTGTAGGATGAAGTGTAAGTCAAAACAACAACAGACAGATAAACAATTAAATTTAATCCACTACTCTTGACAACACTGTGACACTCACATACATATAACACTCTATAAGGATATCTTAAAAGAATCACTGATAACTTTCAAATAACAATATGTATTCATTACTGGCATGAATGAATATGTGTCCTGATTCAACTACAAAGGGAACCAGGAATCACAAGCAATTTAAATTACAAGTATATGTACAGAATTTATCAATATGAATATTGTAGTGACATATATTATTAAAATATCCTATGTGTGTCAGTTGTGTAGTGGTAATATGAGGTAATACTGGTTTTGTTTTGTTCAAGCTCTGTTGGTATTTGTCATCATGACTTCAATAGTTTGTCTTTAGGGACTAGTATTGGAGATGTTCTCAGTTCCTGATATTAAGACAAGTAAATTCCCCTCTTAAGGTTATTTTTACAAAGTCATTTCAAGATGAGGGGACATAATGTTGAGCTCAGCTGGCCAAATCCGCTTATCTTGCGTGATGGCGGCAGGAAAAGACTCCTCTGCTCGATCTCTCCCCTGTGCTGTGGAGACACCTCACTGATAGCTAAAAAGACCAAGGAGTATGCTGTTCGACTCTGGATTCAGCAAAGCTCTGACCAGGTGCTGCTCAGTACCATCAAGACCACGGTCCCTGAAATCAAGAAGGATGTACCTTCTACTTCATAACTAACTTATACTCTCTTTTTAACACTGATCACAACACAGCACAAACATTGAGTTCAGAGCGTTAGGCCAACTGTCAGCTTCATCTGAAATACTTTATACCAGCATTTACCTCCTTAATGGTTACCACGCCTCTGCACTTCCAGCATTATTTCTTTCTAATCAATCATCCAGGTGTCAGTGTACTATTTGGCCATTCCATGCCGTTTTACTTCCCTCCGACACCCTCTGTTCAGGCTGGAGCATTATAGGCTTTATCTCCTGTTTGCCACTGAACTACACATATATATACAGGCATAAATTAACAATTTACATTCAATTTTCATTAAAAGATACTGAATGGTTCAAGCTTACCACAATTTCATGGAAATAAACACAGATACGTTGATTAGCAATGAATTCTGGCACAATTACTGGCACAAATTCCCATCTGCTTATGTTCCAGGCTTTTATTTGGCAAAATATGAGCTGGCTTCAACGCACTGATGCTTTATCAAGCTTATTTAAACAAGTGGTTTCGAACTAACGCTCCCAAGTGATTATATCAGCGAGTCTGGCCAATGAGGCCCTGTTTCGACAAGTGTTTGAAAAAATGTTACCTTTCCCCGTCTCCCCTAACAACCAAGATAGTATTTATAGCCCGACCAATCGTGGTTCGTCTTTCATTTGTTGCGCTCCAATCAATTTGGAGTTTACATGGTAGGCTAATTCTGTAACGTAAGATTTTTTTCAAACATGTTATAAAAAAATTTTATGAGCAGAAATGATTTCATGCTGTCAGGCATCCCCAATATTTTATTTTGGTTATAACTTGTTAATTCCTAGACTATTTGCGTAACGTTTTACATATTCTTTGTCAGCAAACCCTAAGGAACCCAAATATCCAAATTTAAAAGAGCTACGTGGCTGCGTTCAAAATATGTATTTTCTACCTCCTGTTTCGAAGATGTGCTGTCTGGGTACTGTTATGTTTTCAACCGTAAACCCATCTAATGTTATCTTTTCTAATAAGAGTTTTTTATGATTTATAAACCTAACTCTGGGATGGGTAATGTATTTTATCACTGTCCGTCTGAAAAAAAGTTAGTGCATGTAGTCTTACACGCGTGATGGCAGCATTTGTGTATCGCGCGAAGCGTGTTTAGTGTTCGGCGTTCTGCCTCTCCCTTCTCGCTTTATCCTTTTGTCCATCTGTCTTTCGTTTTGGTAACGCAGTATAATTAATGTTAGGATTAATTTAGGTCATTACGCAGGGCCTCTCAATGTTTTTTCCAAGAAATACAGCACACGTTTCATTGAAGAAGGCGGGTAATAGTACAGTAAGCTTTACTATCAACGTGAAAGCGTTACAATTTGCAGACGAAGCAGAAAACAAGGGGGATTTCGAGTACATTCCTTGTGACAGCACTGTTATTTTTCCATTGCTCTTCTCTTTATTAATTTTATGTATTTATTAGGCTTTATATTTACTTGATAATTTATATATGTGGATTAGAATATTCCATGACACCTCCCCTCTTAAAACAGACATTATATGTCAGTCCTTTATTCCATATACACATAGATAAATGTAAGTCAACTTGACTTTACTCTGCTATGGTGCTATCATGGTTTTATGTAGTTGGGTCCATTCAGAGTAGGCACTACTCATGAAATCTGCCTCAGACTTCTACATCCAATAATATATTTCGGTTATGTTACTGAACAGCTGCAAGTGTGAGTGCTTGTCTTAATGCTGCTTCGCAACCCGTATTCACCATTTCTCTTCTCTGAGTCTGCACAATGACATGTCCAGAGAACATTATATTTCCCTCAAAATGTAAGTTATGAGAAGATAACATATACCTGGTGATAGCAGAGTTTTAGTAGTGGATCCCATAATCTTCTTATTATCCTGTATGAAACATTCGGAATATCCTCAATCAAAGAGGCAACTCAGGGATTCATTACGTTCCTCCGAAATGTTTACATCCAACAATTTTGTCTGATCTCAGGTTTTACTGGAATCTGATATTATCCTTTACTCAGATCCACCCTTGAGAAATATTTAGCCTTATTTAACTGGCAACCAGCTGATTTGTATCCGGCAATGGATCCACCTGTCCTTCTGTAATAGCATTCAGTCTCCTGTAATCTATACAGAGTCTATGTTCTCCAGAGGGCTTCCTTAAGAGTACAACACCGGAACTATACGAAGACTCACTGTGCGAAATAATTCCTTCCTTCAATAGATAGTCTATCTCTTCCTTCAAAGCTTTTTCCTTAGCAAACGTAATCGAATATGGTTTCATACAGACAGGTGTGGAGTCTATGAGTTTCATATCATATTCCAATAGGTTTGTATGCCCTGGTCGGTCTGTTAACACCTCTGCATGATTATTTAGAACCTGTTGCACTCTCTCTTTCTGAGTTTTCGTTAAATGTGTACTGATTTTCACCTGTGCTGCTGTCTCACAGGGGTGTAATGGATATTCAAATGATGAAAGTGGTTCCTTTTTCATCTCCATGGCGATGGACAAGGTCAACAAGTGTGTCTCTTCCTGATCTTCTCTTTCCAAATATTTCTTCAGGAGATTCACATGATAGATTTTTTTCTTTCCCCTTCTTATCTATCTTATAATTTGTTCTAGACACCTTCTCTAAAACTGTATATGGACCCTGCCATCCAATTTGTAACTTATTCTGACTCCCGGGCAAAAGAAGCAGTACTTTCTCTCCCACAGCCAAATTTCTGTCTTTCGCCTTCCTGTTATAATAGGCAGCATGTTTCTTCCTGGCTTGTTTCAAATTTTCATTGGCAAGTTTCCAGCCAGTTTTCAACCGAGTGGTCAGCTCATTCACATATTGGTATGAAGATGTAATGTTTTCCTCTGCCTTTTCATCAGTCCACGTTCTTAACATAGCTACATATGGACCTTTAATTGTGTGGACCTATTTGTCCATGCACCGGTATGGTCTCTTCCACTCGAAGCTTTATAGTGATGATTTTTCCTCCCAGAATTATCATTCACAAAACGACCGCTACCAATTTTTCTCTTGGGGCTGTCTCCCCACTTAAAATTCTTGATGAGAGATTTCCTCTCTACATCCTCTTCCTCCAGTTTGTTTAAGTCCGATTGAGGGATTGTCGGCTTATCCTGGGGTAAGACATCCTTTTGCACTCTCCGCATAGTGGCCATTGTAAAACAGTTAAGTGAAGCTTGTCCGTGAAAAGGGGCTTCCCATTCCCTTTGGTCCACTTTATCAAATCTATATTTCTTTTTATTATCAGGCCTAATTTTGCCCCGTGGCGTGTCCAGGTCCTGATCCATGTTCCCACTTGTGGGTGTTCCCTCATGTGCTATGCTACACCTTTCTACAAAATTCTCAATGTCCCATCTTGCTTTGGGCCAATAATAATTGTGAGCCACCTTTTGAATGATGGTACCTATCTTCTCATGGTCCCCATCTGGTTTCACATGTAGGCTCCTTATTAAGTCTGCCCTATATCTTTTAGGAAGTACCAGTTGTCCCTGACCTTTGGATCTAGCTCCAGTCTTCCTATACATCAACTTGTTTTTCATGTAAAAATCTCCCTTGCCTGGAGTTGTATGACAAGTTGACAATTTTCTGAAACAAGGCTTGAGTGTTTTATCCCCAGCCTGTGCCTTCCTCATCTCTTCTGGAGTGGTATCTAACATAAGATCCTCCTCCTGTCTTGAGGTCGACCTGACCTGAAGGGTTGCCATATACACAGGTTTCCTTCTGCAACGGTCAGTGTCATGATTGTCCATCTGACAATTCTTACACCACCTTTTTCCTTGGTTGAAAGATTTTCTTTCATCATATTTCCTTTCATCGAATTGTGGGAATTTATTTTTATGTTCATACCGTGGCCTATCAAATTGGTGCTTACCTTTGTTTTGATCCCTAGGATCAAATTTATTAAAGTTCTGTGGTGCCCTAAAGTTGTCCACCTGTTTCTTTTTATTACCTGTTACCTCTGCTTGAGCTGCTTGATACCTTTCAGCAACATTTAGCAACTCACCCAGCCTCTCTGCACCTTGTTCCATGAGAAACTTTCTCAGGTCTGGAGCCATGGACTCTCTTAATTGCTCTATAAGGACCATTTCCTTAAGATCTTGGGTTTTCCCCAGAGAAGTCCATTTCTCCAAGTATGTCTCTATTCGTGCAGAGAACTGGTGATAGGTTTCACCTGATAGTAGTTTAGCATTCCTAAATTTTTTCCTATAAAATTCTGCATTCTTTTCATACCTTAACAAAAGAGCCTGCTTTAGCATGTCATAATTTTCCTGATCACCTCTGCTCATTTTTGCAAAAACTTCATAAGCTGCCCCACGAAGTCCCTGAGATAACTTTAAGCTCCACCTTTCTCTCTCTAACCCATACGTGGTAGCTAATAGCTCATACCTATTTATATAGCTCTCAATATCATCGTCTTTCTCAACAAAATGATCTAAATGAAAATTCATAGCTGAGATTGAGGCTCCCTGAGTAACCGTAGCATCAGAGGCAAAGGGGCTGGCACCATTTTCAGGAGCATGGCCTTGAAACTCAAACTCCCTTAGTCGTAACTCATGTTCCCTTTGTAATCTTTTATCTTCTGCTTCCCTTTCTGCAGCTAATTTTCTTTCTTCTCTTTCTGCAGCTAATTTCTTCTCTTCTCTTTCTGCAGCTAATCTTTTGTCTTCTCTTTCTGCTTCCAATTTCTTAGCCTCTTTGTCAGCCTCAATCTGCAACCTCTTAGTCTCAGCCTCAGCTTGCAACCTCTTAGTCTCAGCCTCTAACTTTCTTTCGGCCTCTTTTTCTAACCTTCTTTCTTCGCGTTCAATAAATTTGTCACATTCCGTCGTGACATAGGCAACCATAACTTGCCCATCTAATCCTAACTCTTTTGCAGTCTGAACAGCAGCAGATCGAAACTTGGCCAGGTCCGCCATTGTCCAACAGGTAAATTTCTACAATGTCTAACCAACAATTTAATTTCTAAGTATATCTAATGGACAACACAGGCACCGTGAGCTCAACCTTATTTAATTCCACCCAAGGATACCTTTTAATTCTTATATTCCCTGAAGTGAATTACCCCCAATATTTTTAATAAGGAAAGATTCAAAATCCCAAGAGCGAGACCCCAATATATGTGGTGAAGTGGGATGTTATAAATATTTATAGGGGACTTAGTGTACTGACTGAGATCAGCTGTGAAGGTATCTATATCTATTAAGAGTAGGGTATTATAGATAACCTTACTTGCTACCACATATCTATATATCTCAGTCAGAATTATTCTGCAATAGTGTGATGACTACGTTATGTGTCTAGGGTATGTGTAGGATGAAGTGTAAGTCAAAACAACAACAGACAGATAAACAATTAAATTTAATCCACTACTCTTGACAACACTGTGACACTCACATACATATAACACTCTATAAGGATATCTTAAAAGAATCACTGATAACTTTCAAATAACAATATGTATTCATTACTGGCATGAATGAATATGTGTCCTGATTCAACTACAAAGGGAACCAGGAATCACAAGCAATTTAAATTACAAGTATATGTACAGAATTTATCAATATGAATATTGTAGTGACATATATTATTAAAAATATCCTATGTGTGTCAGTTGTGTAGTGGTAATATGAGGTAATACTGGTTTTGTTTTGTTCAAGCTCTGTTGGTATTTGTCATCATGACTTCAATAGTTTGTCTTTAGGGACTAGTATTGGAGATGTTCTCAGTTCCTGATATTAAGACAAGTAAATTCCCCTCTTAAGGTTATTTTTTACAAAGTCATTTCAAGATGAGGGGACATAATGTTGAGCTCAGCTGGCCAAATCCGCTTATCTTGCGTGATGGCGGCAGGAAAAGACTCCTCTGCTCGATCTCTCCCCTGTGCTGTGGAGACACCTCACTGATAGCTAAAAAGACCAAGGAGTATGCTGTCCGACTCTGGATTCAGCAAAGCTCTGACCAGGTGCTGCTCAGTACCATCAAGACCACGGTCCCTGAAATCAAGAAGGATGTACCTTCTACTTCATAACTAACTTATACTCTCTTTTTAACACTGATCACAACACAGCACAAACATTGAGTTCAGAGCGTTAGGCCAACTGTCAGCTTCATCTGAAATACTTTATACCAGCATTTACCTCCTTAATGGTTACCACGCCTCTGCACTTCCAGCATTATTTCTTTCTAATCAATCATCCAGGTGTCAGTGTACTATTTGGCCATTCCATGCCGTTTTACTTCCCTCCGACACCCTCTGTTCAGGCTGGAGCATTATAGGCTTTATCTCCTGTTTGCCACTGAACTACACATATATATACAGGCATAAATTAACAATTTACATTCAATTTCATTAAAAGATACTGAATGGTTCAAGCTTACCACAATTTCATGGAAATAAACACAGATACGTTGATTAGCAATGAATTCTGGCACAATTACTGGCACAAATTCCCATCTGCTTATGTTCCAGGCTTTTATTTGGCAAAATATGAGCTGGCTTCAACGCACTGATGCTTTATCAAGCTTATTTAAACAAGTGGTTTCGAACTAACGCTCCCAAGTGATTATATCAGCGAGTCTGGCCAATGAGGCCCTGTTTCGACAAGTGTTTGAAAAAATGTTACCTTTCCCCGTCTCCCCTAACAACCAAGATAGTATTTATAGCCCGACCAATCGTGGTTCGTCTTTCATTTGTTGCGCTCCAATCAATTTGGAGTTTACATGGTAGGCTAATTCTGTAACGTAAGATTTTTTTCAAACACGTTATAAAAAAATTTTATGAGCAGAAATGATTTCATGCTGTCAGGCATCCCCAATATTTTATTTTGGTTATAACTTGTTAATTCCTAGACTATTTGCGTAACGTTTTACATATTCTTTGTCAGCAAACCCTAAGGAACCCAAATATCCAAATTTAAAAGAGCTACGTGGCTGCGTTCAAAATATGTATTTTCTACCTCCTGTTTCGAAGATGTGCTTCTGGGTACTGTTATGTTTTCAACCGTAAACCCATCTAATGTTATCTTTTCTAATAAGAGTTTTTTATGATTTATAAACCTAACTCTGGGATGGGTAATGTATTTTATCACTGTCCGTCTGAAAAAAAGTTAGTGCATGTAGTCTTACACGCGTGATGGCAGCATTTGTGTATCGCGCGAAGCGTGTTTAGTGTTCGGCGTTCTGCCTCTCCCTTCTCGCTTTATCCTTTTGTCCATCTGTCTTTCGTTTTGGTAACGCAGTATAATTAATGTTAGGATTAATTTAGGTCATTACGCAGGGCCTCTCAATGTTTTTTCCAAGAAATACAGCACACGTTTCATTGAAGAAGGCGGGTAATAGTACAGTAAGCTTTACTATCAACGTGAAAGCGTTACAATTTGCAGACGAAGCAGAAAACAAGGGGGATTTCGAGTACATTCCTTGTGACAGCACTGTTATTTTTCCATTGCTCTTCTCTTTATTAATTTTATGTATTTATTAGGCTTTATATTTACTTGATAATTTATATATGTGGATTAGAATATTCCATGACAATGTGTTTGGCGTCAAACCGGATAGAAGTTAGCAAAGCGTTCATCCATGTCGTAGATTTTGGATAGGAGAATTAAGACTTGGGGTTGGTCCCTTCTGAATAGGTTTGAATAGGTGATAGACACAGTGAGAGTTAGTAAAAAGAAATAGAATTTCCACAAGTGAGATGATAGACTGTGATATAGAGGCTGTCTCTGAAAAAAATCGAGGAAATCTTCTCTCTTTCACCTATCCTCTACGACAGCTTTTAAGGCGTCAGACAGTCTAAACACAGATATATATATTACATATATTCCTATCTACTCACGGGCACGCACATACACGTGACGACAGTTAAACACTCAGACGTGGGAAATCTATAACAATACTTATATAAATATTCTAGAACGAGCTGACCAACACGCTGATTAATTCCAAGGGAAATTTTAATTATCATTTAAAATTTCTTCACAACACATAGAAATTACATCAAAACATATACAAATAGTCATAAAATATCAAGAGAATGCTACAAGGATGATAGCCCCGTTATGATATTAACTCTAGGTTTAGCCCACAGCCCCGTTATGAGACAGATGATGGCCCAAAGAGTCACAAATACATATGGTTAGGGTCTACTATTGTCCCCCTTAAAAGGTATAGACTGACTTTGACAGCAGTATCTATTCTAAAGGAACAATTTACTTAAGCAGCAAATCTTGCCTAAGGAAGAAAAAAAAATACACCAAGTGAGTGCATTAAGCAACGAACATACTCCCGTCACTTTCACTCGGTGCTTTCATCCGGGTACCCAGGCGTTCATTCTTACCTAAAAAACTTGATGTTGATCACCGTCTGGCGCAACCTTAGGACACTTCTCTATACAGTGAATCTGTATTCTTTGAATAAAGCAAATCCCAGCTCTAAAATTACAGGTTTCTTCCACTGTTTTTCGGGGAGCGTTCACTTTACCAGTTTAAATTTCAGATTTACGGTTAATGTCACTTGAATCAGTTTTGGGTAAGCGATCTTAAACGGGCATACAGTCTAAAACACGAGGATTCCCTTACTTTGGAAAAGATGACCAGTGGACAACTGCTCTCAACAGGTAGTCTTGGTTCACTATCCACTCTTTCAATAGTGTCGGAAATTGTTAAATGTTATTTCTTGTAATTATTCTCGCCGCCAGGCAGCACGTATATTTTAATTTGAGAAGAAATATGAACTGGCTCAGAAGCCCAATATAAACATTAGTCTTTAGCAACCGTTAGTGGGATTGGTATTACTGTTTATCTCTGATGGCACATGCACTGTCAGACCAGTGTTACTTGAAAAAAACCCACATGGTTAAAGATAGGAAAATGTCTATGCTCCTCACAAGTATGTCTCTTTATTACTAAACGCCGGCAAGTTTGGATCACCCCAGTATTCACTGCATAAAATGGAAAAAGCACATATAAAATAATTATACATACTATGTATAAGGATATAACTTATATTTTAAACTGCAAGCGTAGAGCTTATCATTTAACACTTCCCGTGAAATAAGTTATATTATAAAATCAATCATCATGAATTTGTTTAGAAAAATATACTCGACTGAGTAGTTAGCAGTTAAATTAAATTCATTATTATTAGCCGAATGGGTTTAGCTAGAAATTTATAATTTATATTGCTTTCCACTGTAACTCGTCGACTAAAGAATATAACAAACTATAAAATAATCACTCGGCACACAGAACTAGTTTAAAATGAAATAGGCGATTAAACACTTTATCACTTCACAAAATACTAGAGATCTATTATATATAATATTTACCTCACGCAGAACTACAGACTAAACCATGAACTAGAATACTGTAATCTAATGGTAATCTAGAACTCGGCAAAATGTTGCCAAGAAACTCAGACTTCGCCAAAACACAGATATTTGATCTAGCACAGTGATCTGTCTACTGCAAATTTAAGAGTGAGAATGAAATTAAAGTTTCAAACTAGGGTTAATATTTTAAACCAGACAAAGGATGAACTATTTTATTTCGCCAAACCGAAATAGTCCCCCTTCCCGTCTCTGACCCTACGTAACTGTCATAAACTGCCACGTTCTGACCGAGAAACGTGCGTGTCAATTGCAAAGGTAGACAACTTGTCTGAAATGCAGGGCAGTTTTCACACTTCAAGCTGAACTCATCCTGAGAACCATAACTGACACTTTGCTTTCTCGCACCTTGCCTAAGCGCTCAGCCGAGAACTCCGTGTGGCAGGTGAAAAAAATGTCAGACGATAAGTCTGCCATCCCATGTCTATCGAGACGAGTTTCACGGTCCTTCGTCTCGTGCCTTGGAAAACTGAGACGAATGTCTGCCATTCGGTCTCTCGAGAGCGAATTTCTGACACCATTCGCTCACATCCCGGGGACTGACACATTACATAAGAAGTTACTGACTTTATCAGCCAAGAAATGCGTTATTAAATGAGAAACGAAACTGGCGAAAGTGGGAATGGGAAAAATAAATATTTCTCGCAAACGAATGAATGCGAAAAAAAATCAGGAAAAAGGTAAACTGCTATAATAAAATAGAGGATACGAGTGAGATTAAGAAGAAGAGGAAATAGGCAATTTATAGATCATAACTGTCTACGTGACAATCCAGATAGCAGAATTCACAAGATAAGACATGATACACGTCCTACGTTACAAGAAATATCTCGCCAGTGTCTGTAAATGGTGGTGGCTCAGCATTTTAATCACCTGTTCATCAAGTGCTCACAAGTTGATTCTATATACATATATCAAGTTTAACTCAAGAACTTAAGAACACTATAAAATTAAACTCAACATATATGAATCAAATATCCGCACAGGAAGGAAATATTAGAACAAGTTACTCAAAAGCGTATTTCCTGAATCAAGAGTACATACTCACATGTTCATCAGTCTACCTACCAAGATCACTTAGTCACAAGCTGATTCGCCAAAATATCAAGCTCAAATCACTAAGTTCAGCTACTCACTACATCAGTGCATGAAGTGAATTCATCCACTTTCATCATATATTGCACTATGTAAATTCACTCAAACCAGCTTCATTGCACGAAACTATCTTGTTACCAGAAGATAATTTCGTGAAGAACTCCAGTCTAGTCAGTGCCTTTCCAAAAGCACACAGCAGACATTTTCCTGAGACAACTGTCAACGGTTTGTCAACGCTAGAGAGATTTCCAAACTTGGAAGGACAGTGTATCTTCCAAGTTCTCATTATTACAAAGGTTTTCATCAGTACGTCCTCGTCTTGGAGATAACCCACACGACATGCAATACACCTACATTGGACAGTCTTTGCATACCTGTGTATAATCATACAGTGGATGAAAATTGAGAGACACATAGACAGTGTAGACAGGACATCAGTATGTTAACACTTAATATATCCCAACATCATTTCACTATTCACATAGGTTCACTCTCATATTTAAATAACTATATTATTTACATCTCATCCGTGTGTGTGAATTGTCTTTCATCAGTATCACTTTTTATTTTCTACTAACCCTAAGTGTATATATTTAACCAGTAAGCTATATAGCTGTGTTGATCATTACCTAGTTCGTTAATAAATTACTCGGGCTATCTGTGGTAAGTATATATCTAAAGGTAAAATCCTACATTTAGATGAGGGTGGAGGCTGTTTTTCTATCGAGATCTGCGAGCAGAAGCAAAGGTCGTGGGAATTAGAACACTTTGGATAATTTATTAGAAAACACTATCTAGTGGAGAGCTTTCGCCTACTTGTCCTTATCTTGAATAGGTTTCTTTCTTTCTAAATGTCAAGATTTGGTCTGTCTTACACCACGGTCATATTTACCGCACGCAATACCATAGGAAAACGGACCGATACAACAGCCAATGAAAACGCTCCTTTTTCTGGTGTGTATAAGGAAACCTTTTTTAGGCTTAACATAGAGGCCCATTTTGTGTAAATGCTAGTAAGAAGTTATTTAATTTCTTAAGGACTAAAGATGTTTAAACGGAAAGGTATAGATATTTTAACAGCGGGAATGTTACTTAAGAGGTAGGTGCAAAGATTTCCTCGAATAGTAGTTCGATTATAGAGAAAAATCGTTTAAAATGACATCTATACATCAGGGTAGTCCCCAATTTCGTTAGTTAAAGTCTGCATAGATTTAAATGCATTTTGCTAACTAAACCATTATTAGATAGAAAGGTAGAGATAAATTCACAGTATAATTCTAACTTTAAATGATCAAAATCGGCCCAGAATTAAGAGAGATATTAAATATTAAAAGTTTTGCACATTGAACAAGAAGGCAAAAATCACTTCAATTTTAGATTCCTAACGCCGTTTTTACCCCATGCCATCCGAGAGGGAGGGTGCGGCACTATAAAAGTCCTTGAACTTGGCTGATTTTAGGCCACAACTTTTTCAAACACAAAGCGAAACAAAAGAGAGTGGCAAAACGTGCGCTGTCAAATACTTTGCCACTGTATCTGCATAGCAGACCTAGATACACTTTAACAGCCTGTTACAGCTTATGTGTATTGCCTGAGGGTAAGAAAGAATATATATATATATATATATATATATATATATATATATATATATATATATATATATATATATATATATATATATATACTTACTTAGTCGTTCCCCTTCTACCGTGAGGTGTAGAGGTTTGGAAGAGAGAGCGCCAGACTATCCTATCGGCTGTCTTCCTCCTGGCCTGGTTCCATTCTAGCCCTCGATCCTTCAAAGATTGTCTAATGTTGTCCTCCCAGCGGACTCTGGGTCGTCCTCGGGGTCTGGATCCTTGGCTCTTTGTTTCCCATGCTTGTCGTGGTATCCGATCTTCTCCCATTCTGCAGACATTGCCAAACCATCTTAATTGGGACTGTTCTACTTGGGTCTGCAGGGAGTAGGATTTAAGGCTTTGACGTATCGTCTGGTTGCGTACCATGTCTCTTCTTGTTACTTCAACCACCTTCCTCAGATACCTCATTTCTGAGGTGTTATATATATATATATATATATATATATATATATATATATATATATATATATATATATATATATATAAGTAATTTTCTTGTGATTAATCCACTTGTGTGTTCGTAAGTGGGTTGAGTGCGTTAAGAAAACAATTACAGGACGAGTATATTGCCATCTGAACGCAAGCATGTGTTGACTTTTAGAGACGAAAGCCAGCATTGGGAAATGTGTAGAATATTTGAGAATTATGGCAAAAAGACGGCTGTAAGTTTAATAATGTATTTGAAGGAGTATTTCCTAAAGGAAAGACACACTGATCAGGAACATAAGAAAGGATGACAGGATTTGTTAACATGTATTAATCAAGGTGTCACTTACTTAGTAATTTGTATTAAACCAAATCATTAAATGGAAGCAGATCATGGACAAAGAGTCACAGAGAAGGAAATGTCAAAATTGTCCTCTTTTCACACAACATGCCTAAGAAAAATTCACCGCATCTTTTGGCCGAATACCATCACCAACCAAGATCTGCTTACTCGTAGCAAGCAAGAGGACATGCACACCATCATAGCTGGCAGACGCTGGAGCTGGATTGGTCATGTCCTCAGAAGAGACCCCGATGCCATCACAAGAACAGCTATGCTTTGGACCCCTGAAGGAAAGCGAAAGAGAGGCCGACCAAAAACAACTTGGCGGAGGACTGTGGAGGCTGATATGCAAAGAATGAACCAGAGTTGGGGCACTGTACGAAGGATGGCCACCGACCGAGCAAAGTGGAATCAATTTGTTGTTGCCCTACAAGACGCTACTAGGCGTGATGGCCACTGACTGCTTTGACGGTCGGTGGTTAGGGATCGAAGAAGAAGAAGATCATGGACAAAGGGATCTAACATAGGATTTATAAGGAAAGTGTAATCACATTGAACTGGCTGTGAGTGGTACTGAGGTAAATTGTCCTGTGCAACTGTTAGCATTATGTCTGAAACTGTTTGTTACGTTCATTGTGTGTGTTGATAGAATAGTGCTGGACCATACAAGGGTTGTGATTATTTGTATTACAGGTTTTATCCTGCAACTACTAAGATTGTACGAGACATTCACTTCTGAGGGACTCTGTGGTGCAAACGTTCTCAAGATACATAGAACTAGACACCCTGTTTTCCCAGCCTGGAGATCCAGACATTTTGTGATCCTGGCTATAGTTGGATGCTTTTCATTTTTGGAGATAAGTGTAAACACAATTGCCTTGTCAGCCTATCCAGCAACTTAGTAATAAGAAATAAAATATAAATACCACAAAAACAGTTTGAGTGATGACTTATGAAGGACTTTATTAAACTAAAATACATCACTTCACAGTCCAGCGAAAGTGATCACTATATATATATATATATGTTAAATAAATAAGTGACATTTTAAATATAACTTTATCATATTGAAATATTGTGGAAATGACATTCCATGTGTATTTATTTTTATTTTGTAAATACCTTTGGAATTCTTTTTCATTTTCTTAACCGAAAAAAAAAAAACAGTATAGGATCAATAAATTGTAAATATATAAATAATCAGTCTTGCTTAATTATTTAAATTGAGTTAAGGTTCTGTTTGTTATATATATATATATATATTACATATTTACTTAATTAATTAATCCCCTAGCAGAGTCAATAAAAAATATAATAACCAATATTCAAGGGAGGATCTTGAGAGGTAGCACTTAGACCTTCATGAACAAACACTATCATCAGACTTGAAGGGTTATACAGCTTGACCCTACCTTTGATTGTCGATACACCCTTACTCTTTTCAGAGAAGGGGGTATTTCTTATAAGACCAGTCTCTTATCTGGCACTCTCCTGGTATCATCTGATGCATCTTTTTGTCCATGATATCTACATTTTAATACCACCTGAACCTCTCGCGACACTAAACGAGATAATTTCTATAGACCTTCATGACCACATTACATAGAACATCCCTAGCGACAACTACTGTTGTAGTTGCACCAGTATACAAGTTACGGCAGTGACCTAAATGCAAATAGGAACGGACAACAGTGGCTTTGATGAGATCTTGGAATCAAATGGACATGGGACAATAAACGAAGATGGAGAAATATTTATAAACTTCTGTGATTCAGATCAACTGGTTGTAGTAGGAAACATATTTCGAAATACAGTAATACATAAAGCGACATGGATATCTTGTTTGCAAGTTGTTTATTCAAGTTGACATGCACAGCTAATTTTTCAATTGGCAAGGAGAACTTTATACAAATAAGGATTGCCTGTTTGTTTTGTCAGTTTTCATGCCAGGTGAAGAGTTTTACCGAAACTTACCAATCTTATTTGTATCGCCCCGTTGCAAAATTCTAGATACATGTTGTCCTGAGAGTTTAATCATGACGTTTGACATTTCAGTTGTGAGCAAAGTTACCGCCATGTTTACAAGAGCTAACAATTTTCACAAAATAAACACATTCATCATATCAGGAAATGGAAAGTAGGGACCAGGAGGGGCCAAGTTGGACAGGGGAAGGGTCAACGTCTGGACATTGTGATCGGCAGCTGGGGTACCACAGCTAGTAGTCACCTTCTTTGCACGCTCAGAAAGAGGCACGGAGAAGTCTATTCTGGCGCAGGACGTCGGAATGGCGTCTGGTTCGTTGTAGATATATGTCTTCCACTTTTTGAGCCCAGTCACAATGACGTCAGCATCGTAATACTCCATTTCCTTCTCACACTCGGCCTTCACCCGTGAGCCATGGGAGAGGTAGACGGTGTCCATGAAAGGACCTGTTGGAGTCAGCAGGGAGAAATGGCAATGTAGCAATAGTTGTCTTAGAAACATGGATGAGACAGTGTTGCATTCCCTCGTCAAGTTGAGTTGAAATGTTAACGAGATGTGACACAGACACTTCACAACAATATGGCAGAATGTTGTCCATGAAATTTCATGTGTTAACTTCATATATTTTATCATCATCATCATCTACATCATCATCATAATCTATACCATCATCATCATCTACATCATCATCATCATCATCTACAACATCATCTACATCATCATCATCTACATCATCATCATCTACATCATCATCATCATCACCATCATCTACCTCATCATCATCTACATCATCATCATCATCACCATCATCTACCTCATCATCATCTACATCATCATCATCACCATCATCTACCTCATCATCATCTACATAATCATCATCTACATCATCATCATCACCATCATCTACCTCATCATCATCTACATCATCATCATCTACATCATCATCATCTACATCATCATCATCACCATCATCTACATCACCGTCATCTACATCATCATCATCTACATCATCATCATCATCCCCTTTCATCCTCCCTGAGAAGAATGTGACCACCACCACCACCACCACTACTACAGCTGGTCACCATACAAGATGCCCGCACCAAAAGTTCCATGTGCTCCTGTAGCCGTGGTTTCTGTAGCTATTTGTTATTTGATGAGGTTGCCAGCCCAATACCCAACCTCACATTAGTATCTCATACGACATACATGAGAAAGCATAATCCTTTTTTTTTCTATGTCTCTTCAGAGATTCCATGGGAACGTCTCTGAGCACCTATTTCATTGCTCCATGAACATCCTGGGAACGTCTCTGAGCACCTATTTTATTGCTCCATGAACATCCTGGGAATGGATAAAATCATCAAGAAGGCACAGACTTTCGAAGAGGCAAAGAGTTTTATCAGAACCAGATACAGAAACAAATGGGATGCAGAGCATCCAGGACATACACAAAATGATGCATATTTTACCAGCTCAGCAGAAGAGAACAAGTCATAATCTACAAACTCCGCAGCAGGCCACAACAGATTGGGATACCATCTATACAACAAGTTAAAGATAGGAGCTACAGATGAGTGTGACTGTGGCACTGATAAAATGACCGCTAAACTTATGAGCAACAGAGAAAGTTTGTATGACCGTTATCAGTACCATTTCTGAAAAACTGTATGGAGATACAAACAGCTTCCAGCTGGCCACTGCTTTCTTTGAAAATATTCAAGTAGACGTCTGAGAGTGAACGAAGAAGAAGATGGAGGAGGAGAAGAAGAAGAACGTTAATGAACATGAAGCAGCTACAACAAAAACAAGTTTGGCAGAGTTATGTCCTGTAAAACTAGGTGTACATAGCAGTTCTAGAAGAAGCCAGTTAGGCCTTCACAAAATAGATTCACTACCAGATTTCTGTCCATTGGACACATAAATAAACATAATCTGGTTACGTATTACAAGGTAAACTTGGTTCTTGTTCCTGATTTAAAAAGAAATAAAATGTTGCCTCGTTTTTACAAGGCATGCACGGTCAACCTAGACACAAAATTCTGCGGTTATATTAGGACGCATTTCCAAATATAAAAGATCCGGTGGCCTTCATTGCTGTATGATGTAGAACCACGGACAATGAACAAGCAATTAGAAGAAAGAATTGAGGCTTTTGAGATGTGGATTTATAGAAAAATGGGGCACGTCTCATGGAAAGAGACGAAAAAAAATAAAGAGGTCCTAGAAAACCTAGGTATGACAAGAGAATTAATGAAGTAGATCAAAATTAGACAGCTCAAATATTTTGGTCATATAAAATGACATAACACCGGACACTGAAGACCATAATAGAAAGGACCACACTGGAAGGCAAACATGCAAGATGAAGACAGCGCTATAAGTGGGAAGATAACATCAAGAGATGGACAAGAAAGAGTCTATCAGAGTGAACCACCAAGACAAGAGATGGACAGGAAAGAGTCTATCAGAGTGCACCATCAAGACAAGAGATGGACAAGAGTCTATCAGAGTGCACCATCAAGACAAGAGATGGACAAGAGTCTATCAGAGTGCACCATCAAGACAAGAGATGGACAGGAGTCTATCAGAGTGCACCATCAAGACAGGAGATGAACAGGAAAGAGTCTATCAGAGTGCACCATCAAGACAAGAGATGGACAGGAAAGAGTCTATCAGAGTGCACCATCAAGACAGGAGATGGACAGGAAAGAGTTTATCAGAGTGCACCATCAAGACAAGAGTCAGAAGACTTTGGAGATCCATTGCAGTCGACCTTCGATGTGAAGATGGAACTTGATGATAATGATGGTCTAGTTAATAAACCTGATTGTTCTGGTTCTCACAAATGCCAAAGCCCGCGGAAAGACTAGTCAGTCACGTGCAATCTTACCTTCCAACAGCAGGACAGGTGTTTTGAGTTCTTGCACAGCTACTCTGGGACTTGCATCACCTTGACTGACCTTGTTGCCCTGCTTGAATCGTCTGTACATGTAACCCAGCGGGGCGTCCACTCTATCTTTATACATGGCCAGTGTGGGAACAAACACGGCAGGCTGAGCCGTTCTTTTCGGTCTGGAAGCAAGCAATACGGAACTGTCAGTCATTGTCACGTGTTGGAGATACATGAGTAGTGTAGTAGGCGCAAACCGAGGCGGCTTCAGGCGGAGCGCAGGCGGGGCGGCAGGCGGGGCGTGACTTTTATATAGAGATATACTTTAGTCGGGGTGAGTTCCTGGCGTCCTGGTAGGTTGTGTGTAGCTTGTTGTGTGTTTTATTTTACGTATATTACAGCCAGGTAGACGATATTTATTTTACAACATTTATACATATATCACACCAGTTATACATATATTTAGACAACAGTTAGACGATATATTTAGACAACAGTTATACGTTATATTTACAATATGTAGACGATATTTAGACAATACTGAGACAACAGTTATACGATATTTAGACATATTTAGACAATGGGAAGACGATATTTATGTTACAATCATCATCATCATGTGACGTATTCTTTCCAGAACGTTGTCTCCATTACAGCTGCTCTGAACGCATCACGATTCTGGGCAAGTCGACCTGCATCAGCCAAAGACAAGTTCAGACTCTCTGTGATGTCCTGGGTCCACCGTCGTCTAGGTCGACCCCTTCCCCTTTTTCCAGGGACCATGCCTTCCATCACTGTTTTTTCCAGACTATTATGTCTTTTTATATGACCGAAAAATTTCAGCTTCCTTATTGCGATGGTATTTAGGAGCCAATGTTCCTGTACGTTTAGTGAGTGCAGTACTTCTCTGTTGGTCTTTTTTTCTGTCCAGGGTATTCTCAACATCCTTCTGTAGCATTTCATTTCGAATGATGTAATCTTTTTTGCAACTGTTTTATTGAGTGTCCAAGTCTCGCAGCCGTATGTTGCTACTGGGAATATACATGCTCTGATCAGTTGTAACTTTGTTTCTTTGCTTGTGCCTTGCCATAGGTTTTTCATCTGTATTAGCTTATGTGAAGCAATTGCAAGTCTTCTTTTAATTTCTACTGCACAGTCGCCAGAGCTGTTAATGATTGATCCTAAGTATTCGAATTCATTGACACTTTCCAGTTCTTCGTTATCAATTTCAATTTCTGGTTTGGTCTTTACTTTGTCTGTTGTCAATACTTTGGTCTTCTTGGTGTTTAGGTATAGATTCTGGGCCTCGCTGTGTTTTTTGGTGGACAGAAGTAATTGTTCAAGTCCTTTTGGGTTGGTCGATAGGAGGACTGTGTCGTCAGCATATCTGATTTCCGGGATCTGGTACCCGCCGATGTTAAATGAGTCAAACTCTGTGTGTTCTTGGTCATCTCTTACGTTTCTCATGATATTCTCGGCATAAATGTTAAACAGGTAAGGGGAAAGGGTACAGCCTTGTCTTACTCCTTTCTGTACTTCAAACCATTCTGATGTTTCCCCCTCTATTCTTACGGCTGCCTGTTGTTCTTGATACAGCAGTGCGATGAGTTGTATAAGGTGGTTTGGAAATCCCATATTTTTCATAATAGCCCATAACTGCTGATGTTGTACACAATCGAAAGCTTTGGTGTAATCAATGAAACAAGTATGTAGGTCAACGTTGAATTCTCTACACTTTTCTATGATGATCCTCATGTTGAATATATGATCTCTAGTGCCTCTACCTGGTCGAAAACCCGCCTGTACTTCATTTATTTCTGTTTCTAGCTTTTGTTGCATCCTTTTCATTATGATTTGTAAAAGTATTTTGCTGGCATGGCTTATAAGAGCTATAGTTCTGTAGTTTGTGCACAGTTTCAGGCTGCCCTTTTTTGGCAAGGGTATGTAAATTGATCGTTTCCATTCCTTGGGCCAAATTCCGCTTTGCCAGATCTTGCAGCATAATGCATGGTATATACGAGCGCTGCCTTCTCCTCCTGCCTGTATCATTTCAGTTGTTATTTCATCACAACCAGGAGATTTTCCACTTTTTAAGTGTTTGATTGCATTCCGGACTTCCTCTATGGTAGGTTCTGGTTCACGTTCCGCTTCATTCATGACGTTGTTATCTGCCGCTTTGTTTATTTCCGTATACATTTCTTGACAGTACTCCTTCCATCTGTTCAGAATATCTTTACGTTCTGTTAGAGTGTCGCCTTTCTTGTCGTTTATTGCTCGGGGTGATGATTTAAAGTTGCTGTTTTTCAATGTTCTTACTTCAGAAAACATATTCTTACTCAATCCCTGTTCGCGCATTTCCTCTATTTTCCTGCATGTGTCGTTTATGTATTGTTGTTTGTCTTGTCTGACTCGTTTTTTAATCTGCTTTGTGTATTCCTTGTACAACTCCTGATTTTCTGTATCTTTTTTGGACTTCATTTTTCTTCTCTCTACCACCAACTTCAGTGTTTCGTCTGAGATGTATTCTCGTCTCTTTATACTTCTTTTAGGAATTAGCCTCTGTGCATTTGTAATATATACATCTCTGATGTTATTAGCAAGTTCATCTGGTGTCATTTCCTCCTGTACTGCCATAAGAATGTCAAATTTGTTCTGAATATCGACATTGTACTCTTCTGGTATGGCGCTTGTGTCATAACGTATTACTTTGTCGCTTGTAACGACTTTTTTCAATTTGATCTTGAAGTTTGCAGCAAGAAGTTCATGGTCGGAGTCACAGTCTGCTCCTGGGAACGTCTTGATAGATGAGATACAAGATCGCCACCTTTGTTGTATTAATATATAATCTATTTATGTTACAATAGTTATACATTTATGTACAACAGTTAGACGCTATTTATATGACAACAGTTATACATATATTACAACAGTTATATAGACATGGGTGACACAGAATTTAGTTAATATATCTTATTTTATATTCAATAGTGTTTTGTAGTAACAAAACATATAGGGGCAAATAGCAGTAACAAACAGGAGCATATATGTACAGTATATTTTAACATTATATGAGTATACATTGTGCAGTATTTTTTTATATTATATATATATATGCATTTATATTGGAAAGACGGAAGGTATTCAAATATGATCACAGATTTGGTGTGTTCTGTATACAATATTTACATAACAAAGGGGTTATAATAAACATATCACCGGGGGTACAGCTGCAGACCAGCCCTTGAGGGGTGTCGTCACATTGTCGTCATTGTCATCGTAAAAATAGAGAGGTGCGATTTTGTGTGTGATATGGTTTTTGGGGTGGTAGAGAGATAGTATTTGGGTAGGGAGAGGTATTGGATTTGTGTTGTATCTGTGTACAGAGAGCTTAGATGTTGAGAGGTGATGTGGTGATGTTGTCGGGATGCACCTGTCGTTTGATGTAAAAGTAAGACAAAGAGTTGCGGTGTTGCTCGTATGTGTATATGGCAGAGTTGTGTGTTCGGAACCCGATATTTTTCCCGCCCTGTGCTTGTGTCGGGACATACTTCCGCGGGGAACCATTGGTGGTAGATACTATAAAATTCCTGTCGCATAGCGGGCACTTTAAAACAGGTTTCTAAGGAGGGAATATCCGTTAAGTTAAACCCGGGTAAATCGATGAGGGACGGTAGTCCCTGCTGTGACTGCCACTGCTCTATGAGTCGGCGCGTGGCTTTTCTAACATCCTTAACACGCGCACCCCTAAAAACGGCTAAACATCTAAAAAAGCAAAAGTTATCACTGTAAGGTTGTAAACTCGAGTCCTGTTGTAATATATTGATGTGCATATTATCTGAAATGAAGGATGGTATTTCTTGTAAGCAGCAGCCGATTGGATAATCTTGAATGTGATAGATATAGAAAGATGTGGCTGGAATTGTTTCGACATAATATTTTGTATTTGGTCTGTTTATTTGTGCTTGTGTGAGAATGTCGCTATCGTGTAAGTTTGAGACAAAAGATTTGAAATCTGTAATGTTGTTGACTAAGTGAGGTTGTTCTAAAACACAGGCGTTGTTATGCGAAGCGTGATAGAAGCGTAATTCGTTTGTTTCTCTGTTTCTCAAAACTACGTTATGACTGTAGTTAATTTTAAATCGTATTATCTGTTGTGCAAAGACAGGCCCTAACAAAGACAGCCAGTCGATGGGTTGTGTTGTGTCTGATCTATGAAAGAAAGTGAAGACGGATAGATATTTATTAATTTTGTTATGTGTCTTGTCCAATAAATCGCGCGCCCTAAACACACCCCCTTCTTCAACCTTGCTAGCTATGAAGAGACATGTCAACCCGACAAACTGAAAGTTTTCTCAGTTTAGTTGTTCTTTACTCCCATAATGCTCTAAAAAGCGATAGTTAACTGAAATGTTTGTTTCTGACAGTTATAAGTACTACACACGGCTGATAGCCATTCCATTAAGGTGAGTCTCGCCCTACAACTAATTTCTCCCGGTATAAAAACAAACCTGGGGGAATCAGGTATTACTTGTAACATCTATTTTAACTCAGCTAACTTAAAATCTATGTTAGGATACCCGACACTAAAGCTCGCTGCCATTTTTTAAAACTCATTTTTTTTTTAAAGAAATATGTAAGCTCTGTTCGCTATCACGAGTCAACTAGACGGCTGTATTTATATATGGAGAGAAAGACACAATAGTATCTTGTTGATTCATATTAGGATCTTTGTGAAGGGCACTGAGTCACAACCTTAATTAAGGCCAGCTACCATTAGATAATTGCAAGCGAATTAGATATTCCTGCTGGGGGAATTAATATGTGATTTTTGTTCTTTGTGTGAATGTCTCATTTTCAACGTTCAATCGTAAAAGCCATCTGGCCTCACCGGTACCAGAGACCGATTAATTTTCATGACCAATTATCTTAAACATTCGAAGTTTTACAGATACTACTCACGAACGTAAAAGCTTGGGGCAAATTGAAATTATGGGTTATGTACGCGCGGGCCGCTTCGTGACAAACAAAACATTGTCTGTGTTATATACTGATATACAAGCACAGACCCCACCCTTCTATCAAAACTGGGACCCCTTTCTAGTAATGATAAAATACACTCATACGCAGTTATTTTATATCTAAGACCCTTCACACCTTGAGACTCCCTGTTTTCAACCTCACGAGACTCCCTGCGATGTGTTTTCAACAACGTGAGAACCACTGCGAACAAAACACACAAGTCTGGATGTAATGCACCTCTCGATACTTACTCAGTCACACAAAGACGTGACTACCATTCACAATAAATATCACTCGTTTGTTATTCATTCTTCGTCAACACACTATAACGTGCTTTTTTTTTTAAGGTTGTTCTAATAAAAGTGTTGTTATATACTCTCACACTAACAAAACACTGTCACACACACAAAGTTTGATTATATATATTTTTACATACAACATTAACAAACACTGGGACGAACAGTTATAACTAAAAAGCATAGTTCTACTTTGTAAACCTTTGTCCGAAAGTTTGCTCGTAAAAACGTGGCTTCAACGGTAAAAATTAATTATGCGTGAACAGCTCTGTGTAATTAAACTTTTTGTCTTTGATGTTGAATCACATTGTCGATAACGGGTGGCCACATGGAACAAAGCCACGTGCGGATGAGTTCTGAATATTTGATTGCACACGTGCGCGGCGCATCTGTACTAGGGTTTTTTTATAAATGTCCTCGTTTCCTCAAGTGTAAAAAGTCATTTTTCGACCAGAGAATAATTAATTACTTGGTGCAATTAAACATTCGTGTAATGAAATTGCATATCGATTCCACTATTCGCCCACAAAGCCGCACGTGACGTTATCGACTTCGCCCGGAACCGCTTGTGCACGCATGCGCAGTGCGAACGCCAAACCTTTGTCTTAATCAAGAATTGTTTTAGACCTGTCTCATTCATGGAGCCACCCACGACCAGTAAAGACCTCCAATCGTTTTGAAAAATCAGACGTTGAAACCAAGAAACATCCTTCTGAAAACGAGACCACGTCAAGATCACAACGAAACGTATGTTATTCTGTTTTGTGTTAAATATAAATATCTCTGTATCTTAAATATTTCTGTTGTTTTCTCAATTTAAAAAATGTATGGTTGTGTGTGTTTATTTTTCGCTAGGAGTATTTTCTTAACAGTCAGAGACTGGAAGAAAACTCTATACAAAGTTCTAAATGTAAACTCGGTATATTTTTAAAACTTATCTGCGTTTCTCGCCTATTGTTAAGCAAGTGCTTTGTTCATTATCTGCAAACAGGATGACTGTTGGTGAGTCATCATCGATATTACACCACAACTTGTAATACTTTCTGATCTACAAACTAAACTCGGACGAAATCAAATTATATTTGGGTTTTGAGAAAAAAATTGTCCGTGATACTTACAACTTGCAACGGGTGGGTAGATCAATAAATTGATTTGGTTCCAAGCTGCTACAACATGCGCGCGCGCGAGGGGTATTTCTGTACTCAGAAGCTGATACTATAAGGAACTTCTCATAGTAACTACAAATAACTAACATATTACTTTAAAAATAAATAAGGACCCGAGTCACTAAAAATCGGCATTATAACAAATAGAAAGGGCATAGTTTATCTCTATCTCTGTTTTAACAAAAATATAAACTCGAATGTTTGTCGTTTTGTTTGTTTCTGTGCGTGTCTTTATTTGTTATTTTTTCGGTATTTGTGTTTGTTTGTATCTGACGTCATTAGGAAACCTAAATTATTTTATTTTTCTATAAAAATATATATTTGTATTTGTCTGTTCTCTTTAGAAAGTTAAAATATATAACATTTATGTATTAAAACAATGTGTGTATATATATATATATATATATATATATATATATATATATATATATATATATATATATATATATATATATATATATATATATATATATATATATATATATATATATATATATATATATATATATATATATATATATATATATATATATATATATATATATATATATATATATATGTATATATATATATATATATATATATATATATATATATATATATATATATATATATATATATATATATATATATATATATATATATATATATATATATTAGGCAGTTTTAAATGACATGTTCATTTCTCTTTCTCTCTATATCTCTCTCTCTTTCTTTCTCTCTCTCTTTCTCTCTCTCTCTCTTTCTCTCTCTCTCTCTCTCTTTCTTTCTCTCTCTCAGTTTGTTACATTTTTATTTATGTGTGACTAACTTCTTTTTGTTCCTGTTCTCTTTAACATATGGAGTCAACTCAAAACAAGAGCTGCTGCTATGCCTGCACGAAATGCAATCGCTCTTTTACCAGGGATCGCGACCTAACCAGACATTATGAGACAGTGCATGCTGAGCAGCGACACGCCTGCCGTGTCTGTCCTCAAGTCTTCACAGGGCCTGATGCGCTACAACGACACATCGAGACTGAACATGGACCTGTCGCACCACGTCCAGAGACATTATTGGTACAAACCACATCAGTGGGACACAGCACAATATGTGTCCGGTGCGGCAAGACCTTCTCCCGCCGTGATGCTCTATCGCGTCACATCAAGACCGGCCATTCTATGACTTTGTTTATTTGTGAGGTCTGCGGGAAAGCCTTTTCTCGTGCTGATAGATTGCGGGTCCATACACTACAAAATCACCAAACTGTCTCTGTGCTGCTTTCGACCTCAACACAGAACCCCAGCAGCAGCAGGCACCACAGCAGCAGCAGGCACCACAGCAGCAGCAGACACCACAGCAACAACAGACTCATCATCATCGACGTGCACAACACCAGGCACCAAAGATTTTTCGTGCCCCACAGTAACACCAGACTCAAGATCGGCGAACCCACAGACACTACCAGCAGGTGCCACAGCAACGACAGACTCATCAACATCGACGAACCCGCAGACAGCATCATCATCAGACCCCACAGCAACAGCATCATCAGCGCCCTTCATAACATTTCCCTCCACCCTGACTTTCCCACACACATCCGACCTCAACCTGACGCACCAACAGACAGCATCATCCAGTACCACAGCAAATTCGTCAAGAATATCTTCATCAGCACCCTCTTCAACACCCGACCCCATCCCATCGTCCTATTCAAAAGCTGCAGGCCAGACCAAGAAACGGCCCATGACCAGTACCCACCAAAGCCATATCAAAAAACCTCGTCTATCCTCTGACTACGACAACTTACAAGACCTACCAAATGACGTTAGGGAGAAATACACTAATAATTGGCACGCAATCAAGACACATGCAAACAAACACAAATATCTATCCGTCTTCACTTTCTTTCATAGACCAGACAGAACAGAACCCATCGACTGGATGTCTTTGTTAGGGCCTGTCTTTGCACAACAGACAAAACGTTTTAAAATTAATTACAGCCATAACGTAGTTTTGAGAAACAGAGAAACAAATGACCTTCGCTTCTATCATGCCTCACATAATAACGCTTGTGTTTTAGAACAGCCTCACTTAGTCAACAACATTACAGATTTCAAGTCTTTTGTCTCAAACTGACACGATAGCGCTATTCTCACAAACGCACAAATAAACAGACCAAATACTAAATATTTTGTCGAAGCTATTCCAGCCACATCCTTCTATATCTATCACTTTCAAGACTTCCCAATCGGATGCTGCTTACAAGACATTCCCTCCTTCATCACAGATAATAACCACATCAACACATTACAACACGATTCAAACTCCAAACCTTACAGTGATAACTTTTGTTTTTTTTTTATGTTTAGCCGTTTTTAGGGGTGCTGCCGTTAAGAATGTTAGAAACGCTATGCGCCGGCTCGTAGATCAGTGGCAGTCACAGCAGGGACTAACGTCCCTCATCGATTTTCCAGGGGTTAGTTTAATTGATATTCCCGCGTTAGAAAAATGTTTCAACATAAATATTGATGTTTTCGAATTTGACGACGCGGAAAACCTGACCCCCACACTTAGAGGTAGCGATAGTTTTCAGGACACTTTGCGTCTTTTAATGTTTAAAAATCATTTCATGTATATAGTAGATATTGATAGGGCGAGCCATTCCTTTTCGTGTCCGAAATGTGGTAAGTTGTGGAAGATTTTTAGGGACATGGAGCGCCATGAACAGACCTGTACCGGCGATAAGAGAAAGGAAATATTTAAGGGTGGTGTGTATACCCCGCCAGAGACCATTTGGGAATTAATCGATGCACAGGGCATAGATGTCGACACAACATTCGTATTTCCCTATCGAGCCACCTTTGATTACGAGTGCTATTTCGAGAACTCTGTAGAGCCCAGTGGTAGTGCAACTACCTACACAGCCAGACACGTCCCCCTGTCTTGCTCGGTGGCCTCTAACGTCCCCGGTTTTGAGGAACCCGTGTGTTTTATCACAACGGGGGATCCACAAGACTTGGTAAATAGGATGCTCTGGCATCTGACCAAAATTGCCGAGGCCTCTTACGCTCTTTTGCGTGAGCGTTTTGATGAGGTGTATACTCAACTCGGCGATTTAGAGGGGCTCATCGAGAGACTCGATGAGTATTTGCACGAGCTGCCTGTGTTAGGTTTCAATTCGAGAAAGTACGATGTGAATGTGATAAAACCGTATCTCATCAAATATTTCCTTGACCAAGATTTCAAATACTTAGTCAAGAGAAACAATAACTTTATGTGCATCGCCACCCCGCAAATAAAGTTTTTAGACATCATCAACTACTTAGCCCCCGGGTTTAGCTATAGCAAGTACTTAGCCGCCTATAAAGTTAAAGAAACCAAAGGGTATTTCTGTTATGAGTACGTTACCGATTTAGCAAAGTTAGACGAAACGGCGCTACCACCGCACACGGCATTTTTTCCGCCCTTAAAAATTCTAATATTTCTAACGACGAGTACGCCGAGAGTCAGAGAGTGTGGGTCGATAACCACATGACCACGTTGCGCGACTTTCTGACATGGTACAATAATAAAGATGTAGTCCCCTTCTTAGCGGCGTTAGAACAGCAGGTTAGTTTTTATGCGGGGTTAGGGGTAGATATGTTTAAAGATGCGATCTCGGTGCCCGGTGTCACGTTAAAATACCTTTTTAAAACTCTACCGACCAACGTATCGTTTTCTTTATGTTCGAAGCGGGAGCAAGATTTGCACGAGACGTTGCGCCAAAACATAGTCAGGGGACCTTCCATTATTTTTCACCGGTTCCACGAACAAGCCCAAACGTGTATTAGAGGGGGCAAAACGTTGCAATGCATTAAAGGTTTTGATGCCAACGCCCTTTATTTGTGGGCGATAATGCAGAAAATGCCCACTGACTTTCCCGTTCGAAGAAACAGGGAGGACGGTTTCAGGTACCACAAGCTCCATAAATGTATCGCGCAGTGCCGCGACTGGTTGAGCTGGGTGTCGCACACGAGTAATGTGACCTTAAAAACCCAGTTTAACGGCCGTGAGATGTCGTTGGGTCATAGACACATTAGGGTAGATGGTTGGGACAAAGACTCTCGCACCGTCTACCAGTTCCACGGCTGTCTTTTCCACGGCCACCCCGACTGCCCACTAACCACCGGTCGTGACGTTAACCCAGTCAATAAAAAACCGTTGACTGAGTTGTACGAAAAGACACGGGAAATTTCTACCTATTTGAGGAACGAGTGCGACGTTACCTTGGTCGAAATGTGGGAGTGTGAGTGGCAAACGTTGAAGGAAGACGATCCATCAATCGGTCGCTTTCTGCGCGCCGCCTTCCCAACCCTGAAACCATCTTACAACAAATGTCGGTACCCGCTAACAGAAGAAAATATTCTCGCCTCTGTGCTAGACGAAACCTTGTTTTGCCTAGTCGAGTGTGACATTCATGTCCCCGACTCCCTAAAGGAACATTTCTCGGAAATGACGCCTATTTTCAAGAACGTCGACGTCACGAGAGATGATATTGGGCCTTTCATGCGGGAATACGCCGAGAAGCACAAACTCCTGACTACCCCCAGAAGGACGTTGATCGGGAGTTATGTGGGCAAAAAGATTCTGTTGGCGACACCTTTGCTTCGGTGGTACCTGACCAAAGGCTTAGAAGTCACCTGTATTTACCAGGTGATTGAATATACGCCTGCGACGTGTTTCAAACAGTTTGGGGACACTGTTTCGGACACGCGCCGCCAGGGTGATACTGATCCTGCCTACGCAATTTCCAGCGAAACCATGAAACTGTTGGGTAACGCCGCCTATGGTAAAACGTTGACCAATAAGGCGAAGCACATAGAGGTTTCGTACATGACGGGAGAGGGTATCTCTAAATTAATAAACTGTCCCCGCTTTAGGAAAATGAGTTTAGTGACGGACAACATATTTGAGGTAGAGATGGCAAACAAGAAAATTAGTTGGGACCTGCCCGCGCAGATAGGATTTTTCGTTTATCAGTACGCCAAATTACGCATGTTAGAGTTTTACTATGACTGTCTAGATAAATTTGTAGATAGGGAAGATTTTCAGTTGTGTGAGACAGACACAGACAGCCTTTACTTGGCCCTTAGTTCAGACAACTTAGCGGACGTTGTTAAGCCCTCTATGCGACAGGAATTTTATAGCTCCTACCACCAATGGTTCCCCGCCGAAGTGTGTCCCGACCATAGATCCGACTTTGTAGCTAGTGAGGGTAAGACGCGGGTAGTTTGTCAGAAATGCCGCGATCAGAAATTCTACGACAAACGGACACCGGGCCTTTTTAAATTAGAATACAAAGGCAGATGGATGGTTTCCCTCTGTAGCAAGACTTATCACTGTTTTGGGGACTATGACAAGACAACAACAAAAGGCTTGAACAAACACCATAACAAAGTAGAAAAAACACATTCTTAGAAGTCCTCAATACACAACACGCACAGGGCGGGAAAAATATCGGGTTCCGAACACACAACTCTGCCATATACACATACGAGCAACACCGCAACTCTTTGTCTTACTTTTACATCAAATGACAGGTGCATCCCGACAACGTCACCACATCACCCCTCAACATCTAAACTCTCTGTACCCAACACAGATACAACACAAATCCAATACCTCTCCCTACCCAAATACTATCTCTCTACCACCCCAAAAACCATATCACACACACACACACAACATCGCACCTCTCTATTTTTACGATGACAATGACGACAATGTGACGACACATATCCCTCAAGGTCTGGTCTGCAGCTGTACCCCCGGTGCTATATTTATTATAACCCCTTTGTTATGTAAATATTGTATACAGAACACGTCAAATCTGTGATCATATTTGAATACACACTGTCTTTCCAATATAAATGCATATATATATATAATATTAAAAAATACTGCACAATGTATACTCATATAATGTTAAAAAATACTGTACATATATGCTCCTGTTTGTTACTGCTATTTGCCCCTATATGTTTTGTTACTACAAAACACTATTGAATATAAAATAAAACTATATTAACTAAATTCTTTGTTACCCATATCTATATAACTGTTGTGATATATGTCTAACTGTTGTAAATATATTGTCTAAATATATCGTCTTCCTATTCTAAATATATATCGTATAACTGTTGTCTCAATATTGTCTGTAATGTATAACTAAATAATCAACAACATAGCAACACGCTACCAGGACCCCAGGAACTCACCCCGGCTAAAATATATTACTATATAAAAGTCACGCGCCACCACACCGCGACACCACATTTTCCCTATATAAAAGTCACGCACCACCACAGCACACCACCACCTTTTCCTTATATAAAAGTCACGCGCCACCACATTTCCTTACATAAAAGTCACGCGCCACCACAGCGCGCCACCACAATAATACCTAAGTTGCGCATTGTATACTACTTACATGATCTTTGTATTTCTTTATCATTACCTCTTGTAATGTCGGCGTGGCGAAGAGGTATGGCGTCCGTCACGAATTCTAGAGATACCGGGTTCGATTCCCAGTTGAGGGAATATAATTTATAGAAATTGTTTTTCAGAACCATCGGTCCTAATGATGTCATACTCCCCCTGGTCTCCTGGGTAGTGAGATCTCCTGGGTAGTGAGATCTCCTGGGTAGTGAGATCTCCTGGGTAGTGAGATCTCCTGGGTAGTGAGATCTCCTGGGTAATGAGATCTCTTGGGTAGTGAGATCTCCTGGGTAGTGAGATCTCCTGGGTAGTGAGATCTCCTGGGTAGTGAGATCTCCTGGGTAGTGACATCGGATCCCTAGCCTTGTCGGATAAGGGCGAAAAAATAGGAAGTTCTGTGTGCAAGTTGCGTACGTTAAGAATCCAACGGCAGTTGGAAATCATAAAGAGTAGGCCATAAGGCCGCTGCCCTGGCAAAAGTTAAAAATTAGAAACCTACCAACTACAAAAATATTTACAGAATGTGTGATTCCTATATACACACATTGGGATTCTCGCAGGTGCTACGGAGTTCGTGCACTGTGCTGATATACTCCTTGTGTGATCTAAGGGAGGAGATCGGAGCACTGATGGAGTTGTCCGTGTGCAATGAAGATAGTCCTTAAAATCAAACCAAACCTCTTGTTTTTGTTGTAATTATTATTATCAAAACATCATATTTTTGTTGTAATTATTATTATCAAAACATCATATTTTTGTTGTAATTATTATTATCAAAACATCATATTTTTGTTGTAATTATTATTATCAAAACATCATATTTTTGTTGTAATTATTATTATCAAAACATCATGTTTTTGTTGTAATTATTATTATCAAAACATCATGTTTATTATTGTTTATTATTGTTTATTATCCTAGTTATTTCAAATGAGTTTCCTTGGTACCACGCGTGGTTCCTGCCAGTTCCTGACTAATTCTGTGGAGACAAAGAAAGAACAGACCCACTGCTCATTCACGCATGTCGTACGAGGCCACTAAGGTTAGGTTGTGTATGGCACCAAACATTTCATAATGTAAAATAAACTGCTCTTGAAACCACCTCAGTAAGAGCACACAAAAGATCTTGTGGGTCGACCACATACAACGTCACGCAAATTTGGCCATTTTTAAACCTACTTGTCACATTTCGTCACAAAAACCCAGACCCCCTCTTGTTTGACGTCGTAAATCTCTTAAACCACCCACTCCCCCCACCCCCCAATTTTGGTACTACTGAAGATAAAGAATATAATCGAATGTACATTAGTTCAATAGTGCAGAAAAAATAACAATATTATACATAACATAGTGTTTAATTAATCAAGATGTAACAATAACTGCTTGCTGGTCAAACGTTGCTAAGTGTATTAAAAATGTCGCTCATTTTTTAGCTTAATTTCATGTCAAGCAATAACAATTAAATTAAATGTAAAAAAAAAAAAAAAAAACACATCTATAACTCCAGTTCTTGCCTGCGTTAACGTTTTATTAAATAATGTTCAACGAGAGAAAATCTACAAAAATTCAGGAGTTTAAAACTGAAGTTATCAATGAACAATTTCTCTCCGTTATCAATATCCCACGGTAAAGTATGACGCTCCGCCATTGAACGAATTAGAAATAAATTTGCTTCCAGATCTGCATCGTTTATTGGAAAGGTGTCGTGTATTACATTTTTTTTTAAATGTATAACTAAAAGAGAATTTAAAACAGTTTATACCAATTATCCGATATTTCAGTTGATATTATATGTTATAAGTCGTCCACTAGTAAGTTGTTAACTAATGCTGATCAAAGTTGACTATGAGGATAGAGGCTGCAAAATCAATTTTGTTCCGACATTATTTATGAAAGGAGCTATCTTAATCCTATTTTCAGTGTGACGTCATTATTTTTTAAACCCTCCTACTTCGTCACACTTCTAAACAAAATGTTAGACCCCTCCCCTCTTACAACTCACAGCGAGATGTCATATATGGACGACCCATTGGTGCAGTCGTCATGAAGTGTGTCTGTATGTGTGTTTTCTGTCCTAGTTAGCCTTTCCCCTGGACCAACATTAGATCATAGGATTCCGGCGTGGTGGCTGTCAGTACGAGTTACTGTAAGCCCTCATGTCATTCATTCTTTCATGCTACCAGAGCCAACAGTCACCAAATAAATGCGTACTTGAAAATGTTACTGTAGATCCTGCTTGCAACATCGTTACTCCTGTAGTAGTCCAGCAAGCGCAGTCCCGGGTCTGTCTGGCTGCGTATTAACGTCTGATAGTTGTGGAAGACACTTCTGTACGCTCGCCAGTCATCCTCAATTAGCGCATGTTTGGGAACAGCTGTTCTGTAGAGTAGAGAGAACTAAAGAGTCTAGTGAGTCATAGAACTAACGAGTTTAGTGGATCATGCAACTAACGAGTCTAGTGGATCATGGAACTAATGAGTCTAGTGGATCATTGAACTAACGAGTCTAGTGGTCATGGAACTAACGGGTCTAGTGGATCATGCAACTAACGAGTCTAGTGGATCATGGAACTAACTAGTCTAGTGAATCATGGAACTAACTAGTCAAGTGGATCAGGGAACTAACGAGTCTAGTGAGTCATTGAACTACCGAATCTAGTGGTCAGGGAACTAACGAGTCTAGTGGGTCATGGAACTAACGAGTCTAGGGGATCATGGAACTAACTAGTCTAGTTGACCAGGGAACTAACGAGTCTAGTGGACCAGGGAACTAACGAGTCTTGTGGGTAATGGAATTAACTAGTCTAGTGGACCAGGGAACTAACGAGTTTAGTGGGTCATGGAACTAACTAGTCTAGTGGATCATGGAACTAACTAGTCAAGTGGATCAGGAAACTAACGAGTCTAGTGGGTCATGGAGCTAACGAGTCTAGAGGGTCAGTGAACTACCGAATCTAGTGGTCAGGGAACTAACGAGTCTAGTGGGTCATGGAACTAACAAGTCTAGGGATCATGGAACTAACTAGTCTAGTGGACCAGGGAACTAACGAGTCTAGTGGGTCATGGAACTAACGAGTCTAGTGGGTCATGGAACTAACGAGTCTAGTGGGTCATGGAACTAATGAGTCTAGAGGACCAATGAACTAAAGAGCCTGAACAACGACAGGAACTAGTCAGTCTACATTGTAGTGGAATTAGGGAGTCTGCATCATCATCATCATCATTTTCCTGTATATCCCTTACCCAGCATGAAACCACTACTACAATTTGTCCCCTTTTAGGAAGTCTGCACCTGATAAGGGTGGAATTAGGATGCCGTCAAATTACCACCTCTATCGACACCAGGTATTACAATGCAAGATGTGGGTGTCTTATCTGGTTTAGATTGTTGCTGTGTGTGTTGCAGTAGAACAGTTCACAGGGTACACCACAGGCAACATGACGTGTAGAGTCATAAAAATGGTAACTTCGCTTTAGGTTTATACCATTTATTGCACGCCACAAAACAGTCATGAAACTTATGTTATTATCAGCATAGGTACAACGAATGCAGCATTCAAACTCATGTTAACTGACAGTCATGTAGAAGTCAATACTCAATAGTTGTATGGAAAACAAATATCATAGCGAAGCTTGATAAATAATGCATATAACTTCTGCAACCGTGGTCAGCTGCAGATCCTTAATGTTCATAGACAATAATAATTATTCCTTCCTGATGCTAGCAGATCAGATGTATACAATACGTCCGTTTACTGTCTGCACGTGAGTAGCATACATGGATTACAGGTCAGCTCGACCTTTATAACCTTCCTAAGTCTAACCATCTGACTTGGACGTGATCTCTGATATAACGAATCCTGGAACACAGACAATAGTCTTGTTGGTCTAGAGCGACCCATAGATATATAATTAGTTCAGGTATAAAGATACCGGTGACTTAATCCTAGTCAAAGTACCTCTCCATTTTGAATCACACAGGCGAGCAAAAAGGCGACAAAATGACGAACCTCTAGATGATAGCATAAAGTTCGATACAAGAGGAATTACCTTATTTCGGAAAATCAACCATGAACATATGCCTCCAGGCAGGCTTGACTAATACCGGGAAATAGTCTAGTTAGCTAACTAACTCACAAAGACAATGTATTTCCCTCAGAGAATCACAAGACGCAAGGCGCGTCCGCTCGCTAATCAGTCCATTTCTCAACTCCCCGACCTGGGCGGAACAACAAAAACGACAACCCAGTCGAGACATGCGCAGAGCGACAATCTCTGAGTCGCTGTTCACAATAAGACGATTCTAAGAACATTCGAGATAAAAGTCTTACACAGTCGCGCCTTTTATGGACATGAACAGAAGCGTTAAGAAAGGTTTCAAACATCTACAACAGTTGACTGATACTACCAAATAAGGAGATATGGTCACGCTTCGTTCAAGACATTATAGACCGAACGTGTCTCTATACAAGAGGAGGTAAACTCATAAAGAATAGCAGTATCGATATTTCGGGTTCTGTCCCTTTGACCATAAAATATATACGACATGCATTTCAGTCAAATAATGATCATACATACGAAAAACGAACATACAAAGACTTTGGAAAAAAGTAATTAATTGTGCGTAACATTACCGCACCCTCCCGGGAAAAAAAAAAATGAAACATTTTTTTTTTTTTTAAATCCTGGAGCCGGAAAAAATCTAGGCTCCTAACGCACGTATGATGCGCGGATATACCTAACAAAATAGCTCAACACTTGGAGCGAAACTGAGATCATATCCCAGGTCCTTAGAGAAAAATTTATCTAAGTATACGCGTATATATCCCAGGAAGGTGCCACCAACACAAACCACAATGATGGCAACATCATAATAAAAGTCAAATTATTCTCATACCAATATATGAAATCAAATATATTATTATGATATCATACAATGTGTTGCAAATAGCGGTGTAATATATTAATATACCGCACTATTTTATTACATTATGTAATGCATCAGTAACTAATAAGTAATACATGTGTTGATCTTCGTTGACATAAAACATTCAATAGAAGAAGATGTGGACATCATCCGCTCCCAATCTAGTACAGGACTTGATATACTCAAAGTTCCACAATGGACACAATCTCGCATCTTCAATGATGTGCTGCGAAAATATCAATAACACAAATCTTAAAGACAACTGGTAAATCTCTCAATACAATCCTGAAAATAATTTATTTAAATGTGGCCGAGTGATCTTTTGGCCCGTATATCACTAACTAAGCCTTCTTAGATAATTACATGGTACAATGTCATAAATTTCCCCCTCAAAAAAGTGAGAAAAAAAAAGAAAAAAAAAATATATCTACTAACATGTCATTATAACATTGGACTGTATATCAGGAAATATATATATGACAGAAGAATCATGTGGAATCGTGCGGGCATCTGGACAGAATGTCCGCCATTACATTATCCGAACCACGGATAGCTCGAACCGAGAAATGAAATGGTTGAAGAGCTATGGCATAACGAGTGGACCTCGAGCTCTTCAAGTTTTTGCTCTGAATAGCAGTAAGCGCTTTCTGGTCGGTTTCCACAATGAAATGTGCGCCTAGAAGAAATCTTTGTAACTTCAGAATAGACCATACCATAGCCAATAACTCACGGTCTAAAACCGAGTAATTCTTTTCTGCAGCATTTAATTTCCTAGAGATATACATCACCGGATGCAGAGTATCAGAATACTCCTGCATTAGTGCTGCCCCAATCCCAGTTGACGAGGCGTCACTTCGAAGAACAAAAGTCTTCTCAATAGTAGGTAACCTAAGAATAGGTGGAGATGAAAATAGGTCTTTAACCTGGTCCAATGAGGATTGACATTCTTTTGACCAGCGGATCAAATTAGGCGACCCTTTCTTCAATAAAGTAGAAAGCGGTGCCATAATGGAGGACAGATTCGGAATGAATCGTCCGTAGAATTGGATCAAACCTAATAGACTCCTTACTTGTTTCTTTGTCTTAGGGACCGAAATGTTAAGTATTTTTGAAACATTGTGGTCCTCTGTCTTTAAAAGACCATGACCAACACGATGACCTAGGAAAGAAATCTCACTAAATCCTATAAAGGCTTTAGAGGGTTTTGCAGTCAAGTTATACTCGCGAAGAGTAGACAGTAATTCGTATAAACCCAAATAGTGATCTTCCCAGGAATCACTGAATAGACAGATATCATCTAGATATGCTATGACATCTGTACGATATGCGAGAATTCGCCGCATCATGCGTACGAATGTAGCAGGGGCGTTCATAAGACCAAAAGGCATGAAATTCCATTGGAATAAACCCCTAGGTGTAGAAAAAGCTGTAAAAGGTTTGGCACGTTCAGTTAGCGGGACTTGCCAATAACCTTTAGACAAATCTAGTTTGGTAAAGAATCTAGAATTAGAAAGTTTATTGAGTAGCTCTTCTAATGAAGGCATAGGTTCAGCGTCGAACTTCGTAACTTGGTTCAATTTGCGATAATCTACGCAAATGCGAATGTTATTATCCTTCTTTCGAACAATAACCATAGACGAAGAGTATGCTGAAGTGGATGGTTCAATGATTTGCAAACGTATCATTTCATCCAATTCTTTCTCGACTTGAGACTGGAAATGGATAGGTATTGGATAGGGTCTGACTCTGATAGGATTATGATCAGTTAGCACAATGTCATGTTCAATGACATGTGTGTGTCCCGGGATGTCTGTAAGAACATCCTGAAATGTTTGCAACATCGAAGAAACTTGTCGATGTTCCTCAGCGGAAAGATTTGGAGAAACGGTCACGTTTTTCCAAGATTCCGTAGAATAAAGTGGGACCATAGAAAGAGGAAGATTGACATCAGAAAAAGTAGTTTCCTCATCCTGTATAACTGACAGCGATGAGTATTGACCATGAGGTACTTGAGAATTGTCCGTTGCCTGGAAAATAGGCTGCAAATAGTCTGGTCTTTCATGAAATTCCGTGAGCATATTTATGTGGAAAGTTTTATGCTTTCCATCAATATCGACAACATAGTCGACATCAGAAATTTTGGAGACTATTGCATATGGACCTTTCCATGCAATTAGAAGTCTGTTCTCCCTTGAAGGAAGTAGAACGAGAGCTTTGTCACCTGGACAAAGTTGTCGTAGACATCTATTCTTATTCGCAAACTGCCTTGCCTTTTCTTTAGCAAATTCGGAAGACGAAGTTGCTAGTCTGCATGCCTCAATGATTTTTTTCCTAAGAGCAATGACGTACTCATAAGAAGACTGAGTCTCATCGCTAATATTATCGGCAGTGATTAGATCGTGAAGTAAAGACATAGGGCCGCGCGGTTGCGCGCCAAAGACAAGTTCAAAAGGGGAAAACCCCGTATGTTCATTGGGGACCTCTCTATACGCAAAGAGAGCCGCGGGTAAGACCCTGTCCCAATCCTGAGGATGATCCTCAGTTATTTTACCCAGTAAAGTTTTTAGAGTCCTATTTAAACGTTCGACCAACCCATTAGACATTGGGTGATAGATACTGCTGAGAGACCTTTTTATATGTAGCATAGACATTACCTGTGACATAGTGTCTGATATCAGTTGAGTGCCATGGTCTGACAATATTTCTCCGGGAAAACCCAAGCGAGAAAATATCAGCCAAAGAGCGTCTGCGATATCAGCAGTTGAGATACTCTTGAGAGGTATCGCCTCTGGCCAACGTGTGCACATATCGACACATGTAAGAATAAATTGATGTCCTCTAGCCGACTTAATTCTAAAAGGACCGATAATATCTATTGCCATTTTTTGAAAAGGGCGAATTGGAATGTCAGCAGCCTGAATAGGCGCAGCATGTCGTGGTCCTTTAGATTTGACCTCCTGACATACTTTGCAAGAGCGACAGTACATTCGTATGTCCTTGCTCACAAATGGCCAAAAGAAAGCCGCAAGAACTCTCGACTTTGTACGGGAAAAACCCATATGTCCAGCACATTGCGAGTCATGAGCATGTTGCAATATTTGCACCCTCATGCTCTTAGGCACAAGAATTTGTGAATGAGTGGATGTAGTCGAGTCTTGTACCATACGTACAAGTACGCCGTTCTTCATAGAAATCCAAGATTTTCTATTAGTATTTTGATTAGGATCACCTTTTTTTGCTAGAATGAAGAATTTTTGTAACGACGGATCTTCTTCTTGCAATTTGATAAATGAGTCACGTGTAATAGTCAAGTGACTATTTTGTTCATTTACTTCATCATTATTAGTTAATGAAGTTTGAGGTGGATCCAGAGCATGTGCTCTTGTGACCACCGTATTGGTAGCTTCAATGTTTTGCTCTTCCCAAACAGCAATCTGCTGTGGGGTACATTCCCTAACTCCGTGAATACGACCAATAATAAGGTCCGCAATAGGGTTTGGAAGTAGACACGCGTGGACCTCTCCCGTGAAGAAAGGAGTAGCAATATGTATTATGGCAGTAGGATATTTTTCCAACGTGCCACCAAATGTGACACATTTGATGACCTTTCCTGTAGCACAGAATGGATCTACAAGAGATTGCCTAACCCCGACAGTAGTACATCCAGAATCAAACAACACCGAGACTGGATTACTATTTACAAGCCCCTTATGTAATATAAGAGAACCTCTCCCATCATGAGCAACATTAGCAGGAAGAGCGGGCAAAGGATGACCACAGCTTAGAGTACTAATGGTTTTCGGATCAAATAAAGTACTGCATTGGATACATTTATTTGCCCTACCAAAGTCAAAAGATGAGCATCCGATAGCATTATGGTCTTTATTATTATTAACCTGTTTATCTGCTCCCTGAGATTCTTGTTGAACAGAGTTTGTCTGTTGATATCTTTTTCTCTTCTGTTGCGATCTACCGCGACCATTATTGCCTCTGCAATTATCATTAAAGTCCCTACTGTAATTTTTATCCTGGTTTGAGTTCCAGTTTCCATAACTGTCATTACCATCTCTATACTGTTGAGAACCTCTATTATCCTGGTATTGGGGTCTCTGAGAAAAATATTTTCCTCTATACCGATTACCTTTGTGAAAATTTCTAAAGTTACCGGGAATAGAATACCGTGTAATATTAGGTTGTCTCCAGTTCTGGGAAGAAGAATCCCCTGAAATTGATTACCCTGGTTCTGGGCATAATTACGGTTACTCTTTTTATTGAAATTTTGCTGGCTACCCTGAAATTTACGCATAAAATTCGGGCCATAAGGTGCTGCCGAAGCAACTGGCAGACCTTCTTTTACCTTAGTGTTGCTAATGGTTATGTGAGGATGTGCAGTAACATACTGGCTACAGTATTCTTCCATTTCTTTTATATTTTTAGGCTTACGCTCATGAAGAAAAGAAAGAAAAGCTTCATTAACAGAAGACATAACCTTGTCTCTAAGAAGTAAGTCCATGAGGGCTTCAAATGTACTTTCTGTCTTAGAAAGCTCAACCCACCGTAAAAAAGTAAGACGTATGCCTGAGATGAATTCTGAGAATTCAACTCCAGTTTCTGGTAACATGTTTTTAAATTTAAGACGATATCCGTCTTCGTTAAGTTGGTACTTCTTTAACAATGCCGCCCTGACAACCTCATAGTTGTTCTTGTCAGGCACATCTACCATACCCAACAAAGTCAAAGCATCACCTCTAAGTATCTTGGATAGATGATAAACATATAATGTTTTATCTATATTATGCACCTTACATGCACTTTCAAATCTATCTAGATAAAATGTTATATCATCAATTGAAGCATTGAATGCTGGTAAATTAAGCTTAAAATCAACAGCATTAGACTTATTAGCAGATGATACCTTATTGGCATCATTAGCATTACTAGATAACTTCAACTTTTCTAACTCCAAAGCTAAGAGTTTTTCTTCATGTTCCATTTTTGCTTTTCTCTCATCAGACTCTCTTTGTAACCTTCTTTCCTCAGCCTCAGCCTGTAACTTTCTTTCCTCAGCCTCAGCCTGTTTTTTCTAATCTTTTATTTTCAGCCTCTATTTCAAGTCTCTTATTTTCAGCTTCTTTTTCAAGTCTCTTATTTTCAGCTTCTTTTTCAAGTCTCTTATTTTCAGCTTCTTTTTCAAGTCTCTTATTTTCAGCTTCTTTTTCAAGTCTCTTATTTTCAGCTTCTTTTTCAAGTCTCTTATTTTCAACCTCAGCCTGAAGTCTCTTCTCCTGAGATTCTGCTTCTCTTTTTTGTTTTTCCATTTCCATTTGTAATCTCTTTTCATCTACCTGCATCTGCAGTTTTAAATTTTCAGCATCTATTCTCTTTTGTTCAGTTAGTTCTTTCATTTTCTTTTCCTCCGACTTCAATGCCTTGGCATATTGAACAGTCGCAAATTCTTCTAATTTATCACCTGTCTTCCCAAGGGCTTTACCCTGCTCAATAAAGTACTCAAATGTAGACATGATGTCTAAAATGTGAGAACAGAACCTGAAATAATTAATTATCTTATTTCAATCTTAATAGCAACAAGACTTAATAAAGTGCTTGTATAATTACTATGTTTACTCCAATCTCTGTGGGAAACAAGACTTGACACCAATTTGTATTATCAGTTGTACAATAATATCACAAGTCACCTCTTAATTATCAGTGCACTACCCAAATCAGTGCATAACCATCAGTTATTTATCATAACTGCACTACAATAGTGCATAAGCAACAAACCACCAGTTAGTTATGATAAGTGCACTATAGATCAATAGTGCATGAGCATATATGTAACAATAGTGAAAGCTAACTATGCAAGAACTATGCAAACAATAACAAGACAATGTAAACAATAACAAAGGTCACCAACAATGTAAACAATAACAAAGATCAAAGTCGAATGTAAACAACAACAAAGATCAAAGTCAATGTAAACAAAAACAAAGATCAGAGTCAATGTAAACAATAACAAACAAATGACGCTACAGTGTATACACAAAAATATACTTAAAGAACTGAATAATAGAAAAGAGGAGACCTACAAATACAAACAATCGAAATCGAAACTAAAAAACAGAAAGAAAGAGAGAAACAAAAAAAAAACAAAAAAAATATACAAAAAACGAAAATAAAGCACAACTCGTCACAACTAAACAGATATAGCAACGATTGTCGCTAGCAAATTTCACAGTAGGAAATTCGCACAGTCCCTAACGAAAACGCTAACAGTAGAACCTCTGTGACGTGGTATCATCTACTGAAAGACACCGCCCAACCGAGAAAACCCGCAGAAATATAAACATATAAATACAAATCCAAATAACATATAACATATAAACATGTAAATAGTGTGAAAATGTGATAGACAGAAGGCTCAGTTAGAACATAAGGGCACAGTTCACAAACAAAACAGGCCACTTAACTTCTATGTATCCACAACGTCAGCACAGTTCAGAACAGGATGTGATCAGCATTCTTAGGACAATGATCCAACGTTGATCCATATCTGCTCTCGTAAACTGCCATGACGAAGGAAATGAGCTTCTAACAGGAAACAGCTTCTGACAGGAAACAGCTTCTGAACTTGACCTTCTGAATCTGCAACAGTAATTCTGAGACCGGAACAGTTGTTACGGCACTTGTCCTTCTTCTCAGCAGATCAGGAAATCCATTCGCTCGGTACTTGTCCTTCTATTTGTAGACAAACTTCAATACTGCCGAGCAGCGCCGGGTAGTTTCAAAATATCAACAACTGTCAGTACTGCTGCGTCTTTCAAAAAAATTTCATCAAAGGTGATGAATAGCAACTGCAATGTTGTCTTGTAGTCTGCTGATGATGTCTGGGTTTGTTGACCCCCTTGAGAGTTGGTACCAGAATAAACCAACTATTGGCCACCATGAATTGATAAGGGTGGAATTAGGATGCCGTCAAATTACCACCTCTATCGACACCAGGTATTACAATGCAAGATGTGGGTGTCTTATCTGGTTTAGATTGTTGCTGTGTGTGTTGCAGTAGAACAGTTCACAGGGTACACCACAGGCAACATGACGTGTAGAGTCATAAAAATGGTAACTTCGCTTTAGGTTTATACCATTTATTGCACGCCACAAAACAGTCATGAAACTTATGTTATTATCAGCATAGGTACAACGAATGCAGCATTCAAACTCATGTTAACTGACAGTCATGTAGAAGTCAATACTCAATAGTTGTATGGAAAACAAATATCATAGCGAAGCTTGATAAATAATGCATATAACTTCTGCAACCGTGGTCAGCTGCAGATCCTTAATGTTCATAGACAATAATAATTATTCCTTCCTGATGCTAGCAGATCAGATGTATACAATACGTCCGTTTACTGTCTGCACGTGAGTAGCATACATGGATTACAGGTCAGCTCGACCTTTATAACCTTCCTAAGTCTAACCATCTGACTTGGACGTGATCTCTGATATAACGAATCCTGGAACACAGACAATAGTCTTGTTGGTCTAGAGCGACCCATAGATATATAACTAGTTCAGGTATAAAGATACCGGTGACTTAATCCTAGTCAAAGTACCTCTCCATTTTGAATCACACAGGCGAGCAAAAAGGCGACAAAATGACGAACCTCTAGATGATAGCCTAAAGTTCGATACAAGAGGAATTACCTTATTTCGGAAAATCAACCATGAACATATGCCTCCAGGCAGGCTTGACTAATACCGGGAAATAGTCTAGTTAGCTAACTAACTCACAAAGACAATGTATTTCCCTCAGAGAATCACAAGACGCAAGGCGCGTCCGCTCGCTAATCAGTCCATTTCTCAACTCCCCGACCTGGGCGGAACAACAAACGACAACCAAGTCGAGACATGCGCAGAGTGACAATCTCTGAGTCGCTGTTCACAATAAGACGATTCTAAGAACATTCGAGATAAAAGTCTTACACAGTCGCGCCTTTTATGGACATGAACAGAAGCGTTAAGAAAGGTTTCAAACATCTACAACAGTTGACTGATACTACCAAATAAGGAGATATGGTCACGCTTCGTTCAAGACATTATAGACCGAACGTGTCTCTATACAAGAGGAGGTAAACTCATAAAGAATAGCAGTATCGATATTTCGGGTTCTGTCCCTTTGACCATAAAATATATACGACATGCATTTCAGTCAAATAATGATCATACATACGAAAAACGAACATACAAAGACTTTGGAAAAAAGTAATTAATTGTGCGTAACAGCTATTTTGCGCGCTAGGCAAGGCTAACTACTTGCACACACCCCACCCCAAAGATGCACAACACTTAAAACTGCTAAATATATTTTAAATTGCAAGAATAAGTAGTACGACAATCTTTGGTTATCTTTCTCAAAATACAAAAGAAAATATTTTAGAGCACAAATCATTTTGAATAATCTTGTCAATGGTGATGTTAACATTTAAGTCTCTTAAAAGTTTCAATTTCAGGCACACCAAAATCTCACTGTGCGTGCCTTTTCCTTTGCAAATTTAGTCACCAATTCCTTCAGGTCAAGTGCTGATGCTTGGGCACGTTCAGTTGATATAATTGCTAAGCCAGCTAGTCTGTTTTGCAACATTGTTGAGCATATGTAAGTTTTTATAAGTTTGAGCTTTGAGAAACTGCGTTCACCATTTTCCACTGTCACTAGAAGTGTGAGAAGGATCCTTAGAGCAACAGAAACATTAGGCACATTATCCAGGAGTAGCATGAAGAGAAGTACTCCTTGAGGCGGCATAGACTTTGGAAGTCTTCAAGCAACTGCTGTACGTTCACAGCACAGATATTCAGCATAACTATCTTTGTTTCCACTGTGCATCAACGATTTTTCAAAATTCTTGCAGGCCTTAAGTACATCTTCAGTAGATTTTTTGTTGATATTATGTATATATTATACAGCAAGCCAAATTGTGAATTATATTGTTATAGCTGTTGGCATTTATCTTCAGCAGAGTGTATAACCATGTCTAAAACAGCATAGTAGAAACCTATTTTGAATTAACCCTGATCACACCTGGAGCCCACAAGGTAATTCTTAGTGACTTGCAATTGGCTTGTAGCTGAACTTAAATCAGCTTCATTATTTTGTCGTTGGTCGCTCGTAAAATTGACTTCACTAAGGATGTTGCACCATGTAACAAAAGACGCCTCAAACTTCAACTTACAAATTGCACCAGCAACGGCCTTAGCTTCAATTCGGTAATTATTTCCAAATGAACCTTTTAGGTTTGTGTCATCAAAGATCTCTATTAAAGCATCATATTTGTATATATATATATATATATATATATATATATATATATATATATATATATATATATATATATATATATATATATATATATATATATATATATATATATATATATATATATATATATATATATATATATATATATATATATGTCCAAGATAGAACATCAGCAGTTTCAAAGCATCGATCCGACTCTCCCATATTGTTTTGCACAATGACTTAACAGTTATGCCTAAGTCTGAAACATCTGTCAATCATACGATACCTGAGTGACTGCACGTGAAAAATACAGAATCTTTTTGAAGTCTACGAAGGGAAATCCAAAATTCCCCGAGTACGCTTTGATGTCGAGTCGCGGGCAAAACCTTCGAGAAACCCGTTACAAATTTAATGATATAGCCTTCAAACTGTGTTTTCATCTAAACCTGCCATCAGTGTCACTCAGAATTTTTGAATACTCTAAGCACGCAGTTCTAGAACCATTATTGTGGAAAATGTGTTATTAGCATTCGTGGGGATTTTTTCATTCTGATTTTCTGGTAGGAAATAGTGCACATGTGTTTTAAAAGTGTTAGCGTTTACCATCATTCTTCTCTTAGATTTTTCCCGCTAGTTAAAACCTTGTGAAATAAAATAACGCGTAGGGATTTCATACCAGAGGTTAAATTAAACTGTTAATTTTTGCCACAAGCTTTCTCACACGAGAAGAGACGGTTTTAGCTGACTGGACTTATAGGACAAAACGTCTGATAGTGATAGTAAAGAATTCACGCTATATTTCATTTTGTGTATTTATTATAGGTGCTTATTATTTAATACCACACGATGACTAACAGACGCCGACAATTTAATAGCTATTAAAGACGGGCGATTTTTGTGTAAGTGCGCGTATGGATATTTAATAATAATTAACATTGTACGCTGACTGCCGGCGCGAGCAGGGGTGGAAGAGTTTGCATAACTCCATCTGACCTAAACTCAGCGCTAGCGAAGTCTGACCGTGTAGGCATAAAGGAAAACACCGTGTGCCTTTTAAATTTAATCAGGACTGACAGAGTGGAGAAGAGATCGTCGTGTCCCCGTCTGTGTGTGTATATAGTTTCATAGGATAGTAGCATTTTTTCTCCATGAATGTTTTTTATATTCTTCGCAGACCTGATCACAAGAGCGTCCAGCGGTTTTTTTTCTTTTCACTTTTGGTTTCTGGGTTACTTGTTCCTCTACTTGGTTTGAGCGGTATCGGTTTTTCATTTATAAACGTGTACTCGCCAAAGATACATAAGAAACATTTTAACTTATAAGTTTAACTGGACTTACAAAATCCAGATATTTTTCCAATTTTTACCAGCCCGCTGGGGTGTACAAAATAACATTATTGTTCTTCTGACTTCTGACAGTCGTATTCAAGCGGATTTATCCAGATTTTACGCAGTGCAGAATCGGAGCTCTAACATAGAGTTGTCCGATAGGATTATCATCATCATCAGTTGTAATATTTTTCTTTTAGCAACCAGATGTTTCCCAATACTGGAAGTATTTTCCTCTTTTAACTGTGAACCCCAATAGCACGTTCCTACATCAACTATTCGCGGTGACATTTTGTTCATCCAGAAAAAAACACCAGATTCGGCATTCACCTCACTACTCTTTGTTAGAGGATGAACTGGGGCCAATTTGGGAAGTGATCCGGATAATATATATATTCAGGGATAATTGTATTTCTAAGGGATATCACCAAGAGTAGGTAAACGTGAGTGAGTGGCCCCTGTTTGAAAGAGTGTGGGAGTATTTTTCTGTTTCAAGGAATTTACCAACATTGGATTTGCTTAAACTTGTTTACTTTACTGTGTAGCATATAGTAGGAACTTGTTTACTTTACTGTCTACTCTGTAACATAGTGCTAACCTTCGACTTTTGGGTTATTAACTTTGGGTTCTTTTTTCCATAGAGGGAGGGCGCATCTATTCTGCTTTTATTTCATATGCATGTAAATGACTCTTTTTTTTATCTTTTCCTTTTGATATTTTGATGTTGTCAAGTTTTAATGATAATAAACTACAAAGAAACTTACCTTTGTGTGTTGGTCAGACCCATACCCATTTATCCTTAGTTTTTTACGTTTGTGTGTCTTGTTATCTCATAGCTGTGTGTGTGTGTGTGTGTGTGTGTGTGTGTGTGTGTGTGTGTGTGTGTGTTGATACAAAGTGGTTTCAGTATGAATGTTATATGCATAACGTTAGTGTTATTATGTCTTTGAAACCACCGCTGATAACGGCGCTAAGTCTAAATGTTATATAATCTGTTTACACCCACTGTTGCGAGTGTAGTGGTTTGGTCTATATCATCGCCACACAGGCTAATTCAATATATGTGTGCTGCTGTCCTGTCACTGTGTCTGGAATGTTGACCTGGGTGTGTGTTGATATGTTCGCACACCACGGTACGTACATAAGAGTACATGCAGGAGTCAAAAAGGGTTGCAAACGTCTAGAACAGTTCGATACTGTTTATTCCGTACAACACAGACACGATGACATAAATGACACACATTCGACAGCAAAACACGAATCATATAATTTCCACATTGCATTAAATATATATATTACGGCCTGTCCACATCCTGGCCTAAACAGTACTTCAACACGCACTAAAGCCTGCATCATCCGGCAGCTTCATTAATCTTCACAATATGGCCTACAAAAGTACTTCAATACATAGCGAAGCCTGCATCACCCGGCAGCTTCATTAATCTTCACAATATGGCCTACAAAAGTACTTCAATACATAGCAAAGCCTGCATCACCCGGCAGCTATAATAATCTTCATATGGCCTAAACAGTCTTCATTACTCCATAAAGCCTGCAACACACGGCAGCTATAATAATCTTCATATGGCCTAAACAGTCTTCATTACTCCATAAAGCCTGCAACACACGGCAGCTATAATAATCTTCATATGGCCTAAACAGTCTTCACTGCAGTTTATCAAATAGGCTGTACACACAGCGAAATATATAAGTCGACATTTTCTCAAATCCTACGTAGGCATACATTATCCAAAAACACTGGGACTCGACCTACACGGTCCACGCCCAAAACACAACTCCCCTAAATCACACACTAGTCCCGCCAAAAAACACGTCACGAGATTCGGTTGTCTTGAACACCGCTCTCGATAACACATGCAGACTAGCGAGCTATTCACATGACTCAAAACAGTACAGAATAAATACATTAAACAGCGTTCACACGCTTATCTGTACTCTGTCACCCGAAAAATAGGAAAAGATAATTCTATCCTAAAGTCAGACAAGTATCCGCTTAATCAAGCGTTGCAACTCGAAATTTAATATGTTCAAAACATTCTAAAGATTACTTCCCCTTCCATAAGTTCCACTTGCAACAGTTACCACCCGCTCCGGGAAAAAAAATGATTCTATCATTTTTTTTTGAAAAAATTAACTCCCAAAAACGAAAAATTTAGAAGACAATTAAGCTCTAACGTATGCCTACAAAAATATCTTATTTTAAATCAAAATTATATCTATAACAAATATGAGCATTAAAGTGTAAAGTAGCAATAAAAGCATACAGTATAATCAGCTAAGTATAAAAAGTAATTAGTTAAATATACAAATATGATCAGTTCCAAAATTAAGTTACGTATATTTAGTACAAATCAAACCGAAAACAACCGATCGAAAGAGAAAACACAAGATCAATCAAAAGAAGAATGATCTGTAAAAAAGGAAAGTAAGAACTCAACAATACCATATACTCATAATTAAGTTGGACAATTACATGTAAAATAAATACAACTATCATAAGTAGATATGTTATATCAAGTCATATAACCACTCCAACAATACAAAGAATAGAGGTATAAGTGTTGAAAGGACAAAGTATACAAATAGAATCAAGTAAAACGAAGATGAGGTACGAAAGTATAAACAAGATATGAAATCCATACCGAAAAGACAACAGAAAAGAAGGAATGAAATGAAGAATAGTTACCAAAGACAGATAGAAAGCAAAGGCACGAACACAAAATATCAAAGTATATCTATACTAATACCACCAAAAAATAATTTACAACTAAACAAAACCTAATAAGTAATTTAACCAAGTTACAAGAGTTATACAAAACGAAAATAAATAAATTATAGGCATCGAACAAACAAGTAATAGCATTACTATAACTAATACGACCAACGCACAATCAAGCGCTAAAAATAAAAAATACATCATAATAAAAAACAACTTTTTACAAGAACTAATCAAACTACATATCAATGATATCACGCAGTCAAATGCTGGGCACACACAACAAAAAATTACAATGCCAAAAAAAAAAAATCATTTTTTTCAACAGTACCGTACAAACATATTTTTTTACGATAAGTTACTTAAAAACAGTATTTAATTTTTAAGTAATTCAGTAATTCTTTAAGTGAAACCTAATAATGAAATCAATATTTTAACAAAATGAGTGAAATATAAAACAAAAATCCTATCTCGAAGAAACCTTTAAATCAACACATGTAAATTTAATTTATTCTTTAAGTTCTTTCTGCTGACAATTACGTTCAGCTCAGTAAAATGCTATTTAGCTATAACTGTATCTCTTACTCAAATCGATAAGATATACATTATAAATAAATCTACAATCTGTTGCTAATATGAAATATAAAAAAGGTTCTATAAAAATATCTACAAAAAATAAGTTTTTTTTTTTTTTTTTTTTTTTAAATAATCTGCTAAGAAAATAATCTGCATGTCTGAATGGCAAGAAAATCAAGTTCTGGAAAAATCGAAGTTTCACAAAAAGTTAACAAATCCAAATACAAGATCATGTATGATACATGCAAGCTATTTTCAAAATTACATTTCACAACATAACAGGTAATACACATCTTCTCTGTATGTTCTATATATTAATTAACCATGACATCAAACTACCGACATAAAAATAACAACAATTAAAAAAAAATTATGGCAAACAAATGATGCATAGAAATAATCATTACAACAAAATTATATGTTATTTCAAAACAACAACATGTCATATACTAATATAGAATACAAAAAATATTTACTGTCTTCACATAAAAAAAATAAATCAGACGCGAAGTCTCCCACTCTCTTGTAAACATGCTTGACCTTCAGAAAGCAACACCTCAGATTTAGTTTGACGCTGACAGGTTTCGGTTGACTACTCGAGCGGAAAGTTGACTCACATTTCTGACCGTCAATATGTCACAGAAGCCTTGACCCTTATCGCAACGTAGCTTCTGTCAACAAATACAAATGAAAATTTCCATTTTACTCAATAGTGAAATTTAATGAGAAAAACGTAGAAATCACATTTACAATTACCCAACACCGGCTTGTGTAAAAACCCGGTCTCTTCACAATGTCACTAGCTCTCTCTATCACATGTAGATATCATAGAATTCTTGGGGACAACATGACCGACCTTGAATGTCGCCGCTGCCTTACGCTGAAACAAAGTGTTATATTCACAACAACAACCAGAGCAGGCAATAGTATTCAAGCATCCACTGTTATTTTTACTCTGTTTACTTTGATTATAAATGACTCTGGGCTCATGTTGAACAAAATTAGCACAATTGCGCTTATTATTTGTTCTATGATCAAAATACTTATTATTACCGTTGCCTTGTTTACAAATGATGACTTTAGTCGTTTGTTGAGGAACATTATTCTGGTGATGTAAAACAACATTTGAAAAGCCATTATCTCTATTATACTTTCCAACATTCTTACAATCAAAACTTTGAGATTTGTTAAATTGTCTACAGTATCTAGGAGAAGGGAAATTATTATTTACTGATCTCCCTTGGTAATGTTTAATCTTGGGGTTATCTCTCTTACTAGAACTGTTTTTCTTTTCCCCTATGGGAATATATTTACCAATAGTTTCAAACTGACTGTGCTGAGTTTGATAACTGCCAGAAACAATAGTATCTCTATTGTTCCGCATATGGGTTTCATCTTTGGAACAAGTAGTAATAGTCTCAACACCCGCTATTAATTTCTGAGTATTTCCAGTAGTAGACAAATATTTGCTCTTATGAGTCTTGACCTGAAATATATCACCTTTCTTTTCCTGACCAACAGAACTGGCTGTTACACAAGAATCTTTGTTGTTCTGACGCCAAGAACTATTACTGGAACTATCAGTAATATTAGAACTAGGAAAATTGTATTTCCCACGATAAGATCTATATTTACTATGTATGACATCTCTCTGAGCAAAAAGTGTATGGGGCTGACTTTTCGCAACTTTCTGTCTATCATTGTCAACATTGACAGAAGAGCACCTTTTGTTTTTCAAAACCATATCTAGTAAGCCATATATTCTGTCCCTTGCTTCTGTAATTTCATTATTTTTAAGTGAAATCTCTTCACTTAACCTTTTATTTAACTCCTTAACAGCCAAAACTTTGTCGCTTTCTTCTGCTAGCAAATTTTCAATTTTAGCGACCTTCTCTTTCTCCATAGTTAACTCTTCTAATTTCACCTTTTCATCCTTTTCTTTGCCTGCTCCCCTCTGTCGCGCTAGTTTCCTCAATCTCATCTTTTGAACCTCTTCTATCTGTGGCTGAAGTCGAGCCACTTGAGCCTGAAGTCCTTGGATTTGAGCAGCTTGTGTCTTTAACTCATTCATATTCTCCGAGGATACATTACTCTTTTCTTTCAGTTGGCGACTGAGACTATCATTGTCATCCAACACATCCTGAAGCATATCTTTATAAGTCTTCTCACAGACATTTCTCTCAACCTTCAATTTCTCATACATCTCTTTCCGTTCTTGAAGTTCCCGCGTGAGATTACCTATCTGAGTTTCCAAGTCTTGGACTTTGCTTAAAGCTGAAATTAATGTAGCTTGTGCACTAGAAAGTTCTGAGTTTGATTCAAGTATCTCACTTTTAAGCCTATACACAGTTGCCTGTAGTTCGTTCTCTTTAGCAACACCTTCTAGGAAATTCTCTCTTTGCTGTAGAGCACTTTGTTTGTTTACTTTTGCTTGTTTCTCAATTCTCAATTCCCTTTCTTGCTCATCAGATGTATGGCTGTGGATTATTTTGAACATGCTTTGCACTATATGTCCGTGTTCAAGTTCAATATACTGTTGTAAAAACACACGAAGGTGCCGTAGCAAATTCACCAAATCCTTGGCCATTACCAAATTGCAAACAAACTTAAAGTTGTGTTCAGCAAATAACTCCAGGGATGTTGACACATTAATCAAAAAATCATCCATTATCCATTCTCCAAGTCGTGCACCTCTCAATCCCTTACCATCTCTACCTACCACCAATGCAGACTCCAACATAGGCCTTATATCTGTAGGGTACCTATCACGATCCATGGTGATACACTTACTTAATCAACTATATATAGTAATCACTTATAGTTATGACAAATTACTGTCGCAAAAGGTTTGACAATTATCCTTCCAGCTCACAAAGTTAACTATTTGTCAAGAAATGAGCATATTCCTCAATTCTGTATCACCAATTCCTTTTTATAGCACCTTTATCAAGTCACATCATTATCAGGAAAATCGACATATGTCAACAGCCATTAACACCTATGCATCAAATCTTAATCATATGTCAAATTAGACATAAACAACAATAATAACAAAATGAGCAATTAGGGAGGCCTAGCGACATATATGAAGTGACACAATTTACACAAGACACAATCACTTATCTGTCAATGATCCCGCTTCTTTTCCGCCACGACACTGGATATCACATAGACTGCTAAAATCTCCACTGCGGGAAAGCACTGCAACTTGATTCGTTTCTCTTCAGGTAATTTCGTCAATATGATATGTGCTTAACAATGCACAAGTTGACAGGAACCATAATACAGCACACACTGCCCCTCTTGACTCTTCTGTAGTCTGAAATGTACACGGCAACTCCGTGTATCATAACATCTTGAACTTGTGATGGTGACAACTGGCACAGGTAACCCGAATATTGCAGAAATCTGTGACAACCCGTACAAATGCTGGTACAAATACTGTCCAAGTCTAATTGAACGCTCTTGACCACTGCAGACGCTGTTGTAGTCTATAGGCACGAAATAGGACGTCAATTGCTACTGGTGTAAAGTTGTCTTCTACCAAATAAAGCGTGTGTTGTTTCTCAAATGCGCCACCCACGCAGATAATAACTAGGTCACAGTTCTGAAGTACAGGAGATTCAAGCCACGCCTACATAAGGCTAATTATAACACAGTCAAGTGTTCTACACTCTTGTCACGTGAAAGTCATACGTATTATTTTCAACTTGTAGTGACTGATCCTCTAGATATGTTATGGTCTGGTGGACAAAATTTGATTCACATTATCCTCTTGCTTCAAGTACATATCACTGTAGAGGTAACAATTTCTTAATCGTATACGCCACTCAGGCACATCTTAAATGATATCCAATGATACGAAAACTACGCCACTTAGGCTATCGATGCGAATAGTCGTAGATGTCAGATCCTGTTAACTGAAAACCACCACTGATACAGGAGTGGTTTCAGTCTGAAATGTTATTACTGTTATTACTGGCCATAAATGTACTCGCATTCGCTAGCAACACGAAATCATTATAACATAATTTCCCGGGCATTAAATATATATATTACGGCCTGTCCACATCCTGGCCTAAACAGTACTTCAACACGCACTAAAGCCTGCATCATCCGGCAGCTTCATTAATCTTCACAATATGGCCTACAAAAGTACTTCAATACATAGCGAAGCCTGCATCACCCGGCAGCTTCATTAATCTTCACAATATGGCCTACAAAAGTACTTCAATACATAGCAAAGCCTGCATCACCCGGCAGCTATAATAATCTTCATATGGCCTAAACAGTCTTCATTACTCCATAAAGCCTGCAACACACGGCAGCTATAATAATCTTCATATGGCCTAAACAGTCTTCATTACTCCATAAAGCCTGCAACACACGGCAGCTATAATAATCTTCATATGGCCTAAACAGTCTTCATTACTCCATAAAGCCTGCAACACACGGCAGCTATAATAATCTTCATATGGCCTAAACAGTCTTCATTACTCCATAAAGCCTGCAACACACGGCAGCTATAATAATCTTCATATGGCCTAAACAGTCTTCACTACTCCATAAAGCCTGCAACACACGGCAGCTATAATAATCTTCATATGGCCTAAACAGTCTTCATTACTCCATAAAGCCTGCAACACACGGCAGCTATAATAATCTTCATATGGCCTAAACAGTCTTCACTGCAGTTTATCAAATAGGCTGTACACACAGCGAAATATATAAGTCGACATTTTCTCAAATCCTACGTAGGCATACATTATCCAAAAAACACTGGGACTCGACCTACACGGTCCACGCCCAAAACACAACTCCCCTAAATCACACACTAGTCCCGCCAAAAAAACACGTCACGAGATTCGGTTGTCTTGAACACCGCTCTCGATAACACATGCAGACTAGCGAGCTATTCACATGACTCAAAACAGTACAGAATAAATACATTAAACAGCGTTCACACGCTTATCTGTACTCTGTCACCCGAAAAATAGGAAAAGATAATTCTATCCTAAAGTCAGACAAGTATCCGCTTAATCAAGCGTTGCAACTCGAAATTTAATATGTTCAAAACATTCTAAAGATTACTTCCCCTTCCATAAGTTCCACTTGCAACATGTGTGTGTGTGTGTGTGTGTGTGTGTGTGTGTGTGTGTGTGTGTGTGTGTGTGTGTGTGTGTGTGTGTGGAGAAACGTATCTATTCGTGATAGGGAGATAAAAGCTGACTTGCAATAAAGTACAGTCGTACGGATAGGCTGGAAGAAATTATCTAATCACTCCAGAGACAGATCTTGTTTCCTCAATTCTACCATCTGTGAAAACAAAATCTATTTCTATACTTTCTCGCGTATCTGTCGACATCCACTCTATATATTTAGACGGGCTAAATAAAACAATTAACCTTCCGTACGACAACAGACAACACTTAACGGCATCACTGATTACCAAGTTTAAAGATTGTGCATTGCAGGGCACTGTTAAGAGTCAAAATTCAGTCGTTACATTTTTCTGTGATCAATTTCTCTTCTGGTTGACAAATTCGACACTCCCGACCTGGTTATCTTAATCGGCGCGTATGCGAAGGAGGGTGGACAATGACACGTTGACCCTGTTTGTTCGCTGTAAAGTTTGTTTATTTTAGACACCGGTAGTAGACGTAACCGGGCTGTCGCATGTCAAATGACATAACTATTTCCAGGCAGTCTGGTAGCGAGACGGACTATTGATAGACAAGCAAGTATCTTCTTTGCATCAGCCGGTGAAGGCAACAACCACTAGTACAATGAGTCTGAAAATAGGACAACAGATGGCATTTTATGATAAAGTGTTAATTTTGCGAGTATGACTTGCACAAATATGCGGACTATCCTTATGCCTTGTCTGGACATAACAAGCTGTGATGGTTTGGACAATGAGAAATGTGATGCTAAATATTTCTTGGCCAGGTTGTTTTGGTAAACAGGCAAATAGGTCGTAGAACAACAATTTTGTTAAAACTTTAAGGCAGATAAATGATATAATCAACTTCCGACAACATGACTTTGTTGTAATAAACAAAGATGAACAAAAAGTACAAACTTGGAAAAGATTATCAGCAGTTATAATCAATGGCAAACAGGTCGCGTGATTTTGGTAAACATGACTCCTAGAGGAACAATATCTTATATGGTCAGGTGATAATGTTCAGTTGAATGCGGGAACCTCTACTAACAAAAATCAGACTCCTTATTGTGGCGGTTGATTAAGGTTGGAAATGAAACTAAACTTAATTGGGTTCCACCCAGCAAGAACCTCACGGGGCAACCTTTGTACATTACTATGATTTGGTCTCCCCCAATAGAACCTCACGAGGAGCTATGTGTGTGGGGGCCGAAATTCCGCTTAAAACCTAAAGCACTTTAAGAATTCTACACTGTATTCCACCTTTGTCAAGGAGACATCACAGACAGCCAGAATAACAAGTAATATTTAGAATGTCATTAGAGGACAGGCGAAAGAATTAGGAGCACCTTTTAAAATTAAAAGAAGGAGTAAACTCCAGTGTTAATACTTAACGCCCTAAGTCCTAGGAACCTTACTCAAGTGTACCAAGTTAGAAAACTAACTCACCTGAAGGACAGCGGCATCTTCTGTGTATTAATTCGCCAAATTTTGGGGTAAGTTGGAACATGTATATTTTATCATTTTATATTTCCATTTGACATGTATAAATTGTTTGTGAATGTACAGTTGCACACGAAGCTGGTAACCTCATTATATAAAAGAACTGCCATTTAAACCACCACTGCAAGAGCTGGTGACTGCATCATGCGGGTTTCCTCTCAAGGAACAATAGTAAATGTAGCCCCAGGCTCCATAGGGAGCAGGGAGTGGATAGTGATAACCTCATGGTCTATATATTTTTTGTGCCCACCTTTTTAATTAAGTTTTATGTGCATATTATATATGTATAGAATACATTTGTTGCCATCCGCTCTCCTAAAGCACTTTTGTCTGATTCCACGAGTTCATATTTCATGCTCAGTGGTCTCGGGCAAAATTTTGACGAAGATGAGATGGTGTAGGAAAGCGGAGGTCACGAGATGTTTATATTAAGAGACAGCACAGACAGAAACACAAAGAAAGGTATAGCAACCAAGTATATTGACCAAATATTTCCAGCAAAGCTTTGGACACAAGCATATACTGATAGTTCAGCAAAAAACGCAGTTGAGAATGTGGGTGCTGGCATCCTCATAAAATTAAAGAATAGAATCCACTCTGTGGCAAATAATGCAATAACTCCAATGCTGAAGCATCTACAAAATAGACATTTACACAAAAGCAGAATATTATACACAGCGAACGCAACACCCCTGAAACAGGCACCAGCGATGACAGCCTGAAACCCTTACCTACAGCGATGAACGGAGTAGCATATGGCAACAACCCACTTCTGTCAACGAAAAACTGTTTGGAGATGTCGGGAACCTTGAGTTGACTACTGCCTGTATTAGAGTCATTATGTAGAAGTCTGAAGGTGAACGAGGAAGAAGACGAAGAATATCAGGAGACACGATACTTAAAAGAGACATTGTTCCCTCTCAGTTTTTGGTACAAGTTGCCAGCAATCGACGCCAGACACCTACACCAGACGGGTCTTGCAGACACTGGACTAGGTAACCTGAGTAGTTACTCTGACCTTGCTGTACGGGACATGCTGTTGTCAAAACACTCGACTCCTGAAGAGGAGGAACAGTCAAAACACTTCTGGGGACCAGCAGTGTTGAGCTAAGTACTCATTACAAAGCTCAACGCATGAACTTTATACAACCACCATACCATCCTATACAACCACCATACCATCCTATACAACCACCATACCATCCTGTACAACCACCATACCATCCTATACAACCACCATACCATCCTATACAACCACCATACCATCCTGTACAACCACCATACCATCCTGTACAACCACCATACCATCCTATACAACCACCATACCATCCTATGATGATAAAGTTAACTGTTATGTTTTGTTAAAATCAACTTCTATTCATTTTAAACTTGTTAAGCCAATAACTCACTATTAAATCTCTTTTATATGTAAATATAAATCTAGAGTTGAGTTAATCACTTACTGGGTGAATTTTAAGTCTACACCTGTGTGATCCATTTTTTAACAAAGTCTACATTTAGAAGTTCATGGGGCTGACGAGTCTACATTGTGAGAGGAACTAGCGAGTTTAGAAGTTCATGGGGCTGACGAGTCTACATTGTGAGAGGAACTAGCGAGTTTAGAAGTTCATGGGGCTGACGAGTCTACATTGTGAGAGGAACTAGAGAGTTTAGAAGTTCATGGGGCTGACGAGTCTACATTGTGAGAGGAACTAACGAGTTTAGAAGTTCATGGGTCTGACGAGTCTACATCGTAAGAGGAACTAGAGAGTTTAGAAGTTCACTGGGCTGACGAGTCTACATTGTGAGAGGAACTAACGAGTTTAGAAGTTCATGGGTCTGACGAGTCTACATCGTGAGAGGAACTAGAGAGTTTAGAAGTTCACTGGGCTGACGAGTCTACATTGTGAGAGGAACTAGCGAGTTTAGAAGTTCATGGGGCTGGCGAGTCTACATTGTGAGAGGAACTAGCGAGTTTAGAAGTCTACATCGTAAGAGGAACTAGAGAGGGTTCACTGACGAGTCTACATTGTAGAAGAGAGGAACTAGCGAGTTTAGAAGTTCATGGGCTGACGAGTCTACATTGTGAGAGGAACTACGAGAGAAGTTCATGGGTCTGACGAGTTAGTTTAGAAGTTCACTGGGCTGACGAGTCTACATTGTGAGAGGAACTAACGAGTCTACATTGTGAGAGGAACTAACGAGTCTACATTGTGAGAGGAACTAACGAGTTTAGAAGGTCATGGGGCTGACGAGTCTACATTGTGAGAGGAACTAGCGAGTTTAGAAGTTCATGGGGCTGACGAGTCTACATTGTGAGAGGAACTAGCGAGTTTAGAAGTTCATGGGGCTGACGAGTCTACATTGTGAGAGGAACTAGCGAGTTTAGAAGTTCATGGGGCTGACGAGTCTACATTGTGAGAGGAACTAGAGAGTTTAGAAGTTCATGGGGCTGACGAGTCTACATTGTGAGAGGAACTAGCGAGTTTAGAAGTTCATGGGTCTGACGAGTCTACATTTTGAGAGGAACTAGAGAGTTTAGAAGTTCATGGGGCTGACGAGTCTACATTGTGAGAGGAACTAGCGAGTTTAGAAGTTCATGGGTCTGACGAGTCTACATTGTGAGAGGAACTAGCGAGTTTAGAAGTTCATGGGGCTGACGAGTCTATATTGTGTGAGGAACTAGCGAGTTTATAATAGACGTTCATGCAGCTGAGTCTACACAGTGAACTATTGACGGGAACTATTGAGGCTACACTGTAATGGGAACTAGCGAAGTCTACATTAGTTATGAGAACTATTGAGCATAAGCCTCTACAGTATTGGGAAATAATCCCCTCCCCCTTCCTTCATGTTATCTGATGTTTGGATCACGTCTCATAGAAAGGCACACTCTGGTGCGCATTTATTGTTTTTCCTTGCTGATTTATTCGGGGAGGTGGCGCCTATTCGGGAGGCTTAATCTCGAAATTTCCTTCCGCCTCCCCCGATAAGCCATTTTGTTACAATTTTAGAAATGACTTTTTAAAAAAGCACTTCTAATTCATTGACCTCTAGCGACCAGTCTCCAGTTGTCCATGGACTCACTACATGTATTAATGTTTTTAAAAAAAAATATACATATATAAATTTAATTTCATGTAAAAAAGACATATTTTTATCTCCTTTCCTCACTGCTGATATATTTTGCGAGCTAGAAGATGATTGGGTGCGAGGCGTCTTAAGTTGTTGTCGAGGAAGTTGAGGGGAATTGCGGTAAGACGTGGAGTACAATTGATGGGTGTGAAATAAATTTGTGAAAAAAAAGAAGTGAAAAATAAGTTGTTGTCAAGAGGTGCGAAGCTTCTTAAGTTGATGTAAAGGGGTGCGAAGCTTCTTAAGTTGATGTAAAAGGGTGCGAAGCTTCTTAAGTTGATGTAAAGGGGTGCGAAGCTTCTTAAGATACTGTAAAGGGATGTGAGACTGTTGATGTAAAGGGCTGCGAGACTTCTTAAGATACTATAATGGGGAGCGAGCCTTCTTTAGATATTGTAAAGGTGTAGCCGCGTGCGAAGCACAGGCGATTTGGGGGATGTTGTTTCTTCTTCTTCTTCGTACACTCTCATACATCTACTTGAACGTTTTCAAAGAAAGCAGTAGTCAGCTTGGGGCTATTTTGCATCTCCGCAGAGCTTTTCCACAAATGGTACTGGTGTCGGCCATATGCGATTTCTCTGTTCCACATATATTGGGCATCTTTGAAACTGATATTCAGCAGTCATAGTATCAGTGCTGTCACGGATTTTACTCCACTTGTTCCGCAGTGATGGTCCGGCAATGGCCAAAACCTAGAGTATCTAATGTGGGTCTTCAAAGGTATCTACCTTCGCACAAGATTACTCTTGGCAGAGATGCAAATAGAATGATGATGATGCTTCTACCTTGAGGGGGTATTCACAAGATATTTAGAAATCAAGAACAATGCTGAATGTGTCTTAGCACAGTTAACTTATTATCTGCCCGACAACTTTTGTGAAGAAATTTATTGTATGATTTAGCTCGTTCAAGTCCCCAACTGCTTTAATTCAGTTAAATCTTAATTTAGTTGCTCTGTTTTAAGTGTATTTAAGTTGACTGATACATACGGGTGCAGCACACTGTCGCGAGAGGCGAGTAATTCTGCATTTAAATTCTTAAAACCTATTGCCGATATTTTGTCGATAAATTTCTCAAGGCATGAGAAAGCAGTCGGTTGTCTAAACCCATTGTTCACAATAGACAACGCTCTGCGTAAGCCCTGGGAAAGCCAAAAATTTCACATGGACTTTTTTCACAACAATGAGACATTAGGTCAACAGACTATCGAGGTACAATTAGGAGTAATCGCCACTACGTCTCGGTTGTGTTTACACAAAGGCAGGAATACACAAGTATTATGTTAGCTAGTAACGGAGCATAATGAACGACCAGAGACAGTTCAGCGAGCACGCTTTACAATGCGTATTGTGGTCAGTCGGATCTCATGGAACAGACAAAGTAATATTGGATTAACGGAGACCCAAAGTCTGAGCGAAGATCAACATGAAAGGAGTAAAGAATACGTCATTATAGAAAGACTATTAAACGCTGCACAGACATCAGACGGACAGGAGACGGATTGTCTGGGCGAGGCAAAACACGAAAGCGACCATAGCAAAACATTACAGAAACTTTACAGAGTAATGGGGACGGGTTGTCTGTCTGAAGTAAGACGAACGAAATTTCACATGACATCAGAAGCGAACACGGGAAATCGCCAGCGGCCATTCGGACACGATAAAACCCAACGAAATTGGTCTCTCAGCAGTGCTAAGAGAAAGCATTCCGCCAGACCTACTTGTTTCTATATTTCACGAGGAAGAGTCAGGACATGAAGTCAGTGATTTCTTTATATGGAAACCAAGGTCAGTGTACTATAGTTTGTACATCATTAATATACATCCATTCTAATTCCAGATATCTATATACATATTTTCCACAAACATAACACTGTAAATACCAGTCACTTTTTACCATAATAATATACTGTACATTAGTAAGTACATGTTGCAATAAACACCGTACAGAGAATTATTATATTTATAAGATTGCACAGTTTCCAGTAACTATAACGAGGTAAATACCAGACACTTTTCTATTCCTCCTTACATTACCCGTTAACAGTGCAGTAAACACCGCGCAGTCATTCATTATAGGGATAAGATTTCACAGTCAAGAACACACTGCATGCGGAGAATAGGTTACGGGATACTTATAAGGCTTTATCATTTTATCCATCGCAGTGGTAGAGACAGGGACTCTTTGAGATAAATCAGCCTTCGTCTTACTACCCTGTCTGGCGCAGATCACGGGATAAGCTAAATGAGTAGGGCCAACCAGATATACTGCGACGACACGTATCTCACAGATATTTAACGGCAACCAACCTTCCAACAAACAACGGGGTTTTTATAAAGGAATTTGCCAGGCAGCGAAGGATACTTTCTATCATCAACCACCCACACAGAAAAGTAAGCAGAAAATACCTAGAATAATGGATGCCTTACTAAGAGCTGTCTACGTGAATTATTGATCAGAAGTAGCAGTAGCCCACGGACGATTGTCATTACAACAAGTGCCTTTGAGAAATCTTGATCAGAAGTGGCAGGAGCAGACGGACGATCTTGTAAACCCAGTGCCTACGAAAAGTATTGAGATCCTAAATAACCTGCGGTAATGGACAGACTCGCCAAGTAAAACTGATGCGCCAACATATACAGATATATAACATATTCATATCAAGTACCACCTGAGCAAACAGTCATCACAACAAGTAGACATCTGACTACCAGACGAAGTCTCTACCGCTTAACATTGCGTTCAACACAACCTATGACTAAGCCACCGAAGAAAGTCAGTGAGCCGACTTGAATACAGGCATTCAAGACGTACAAACACCCAGAGTTTTATTGACGTCAGTCAGAGACCAAGTTCACTCAGTGTAATAGAGGGGGTGGGGGCTCGCTAGAATTATAATAGAGAGGGGGGATAGAGTGGTAGGAGTGACAGTGTCACGAGATCCAGAATCACTGAGACCATCTGCTGGGAACTTATCCCCAAGTCTTAAATTCACCTTCTCCCACTCCTGCTGCCTACCTTCAACCGGTTGCCAGGCAATTCTGAGCCATTGACAACGCCGGCACCACAACGAGAACTCTCTTTGGTTAATCTTCGGGTTAAACCTGTGACACACTCAAAAGGATTAAATCAACTATAAATGTGTGTGTATATATATATATCATCAGCATCATGTGACGTATTCTTTCCAAAACGTTGTCTCCATTACAGCTGCTCTGAACGCATCACGATTCTGGACAAGTCGACCTGCATCAGCCAAAGACAAGTTCAGACTCTTTGTGATGTCCTGGGTCCACCGTATCTAGGTCGACCCCTTCCCCTTTTTCCAGGGACCATACCTTCCATCACTATTTTTTCCAGACTATTATGTCTTTTTATATGACCGAAAAATTTCAACTTCCTTATTGCGATGGTATTTAGGAACCAATTTTCCTCTACGTTTAGTGAGTGCAGTACTTCTCTGTTGGTCTTTTTTTCTGTCCAGGGTATTCTCAACATCCTTCTGTAGCATTTCATTTCGAATGATGTAACCTTTTTTGCAACTGTTTTATTGTGTGTCCATGTCTCGCAGCTGTATATTGCTTCTGGGAATATACATGCTCTGATCAGTTGTAACTTTGTTTCTTTGCTTGTGCCTTGCCATAGGTTTTTCATCTGTATTAGTTATGTGAAGCAATTGCAAGTCTTCTTTTAATTTCTACTGCATAGTCGCCAGAGCTGTTGATGATTGATCCTAAGTATTCGAATTCATTAACACTTTCCAGTTCTTCGTTATCAATTTCAATTTCTGGTTTGGTCTTTACTTTGTCTGTTGTCAATACACACACACACACACACACACACACACACACACACACACACACACACACACACACACACACACACACACACACACACACACACACACACACACACACACACACACACACACACACACACACACACACCACACACACACACACACACACACACACACACACACACACACACACACACACACACACACACACACACCACATATATATATATATATATATATATATATATATATATATATATATATATATATATATCTATATATATATATATATATATATATATATATATATATATATATATATATATAGGGGAGAGTGGTGAGCAATGGACCGTTAGGAGAAATGGACAGCCCCTTCTATCTCAACAACGAATGTTCCATTTTAATTTGGACCATAATGAAAAAATACCAGTAGGATGAGATCATTTCCAGGAACAACGTCCGGTTTCTTTATGTGCGCGCATATACATACATACATACAAATAACAAATTTAATAATCAATTATATTTAACTGTGTAAAATGAATAATTCTTTTTTTTAAAAAAAGGTAATCATCACAGGGTGATGTTATGGATATTGAGGGAATAGTCTGAAAGTTCACTTGGCAGCTTTTAAGTTTGTACTTAGCTGCCAGTAAGTTTGTTGTTTTCTGCCCCAGTCGATGTTTGGTTCTTTGCAGGTTATGGACAGATTCACTATAGTCACTGGTCAAGTCTGGAGGTTGTGACACGTTCCAAGAAATATCAGGGAGTAATCACGAAGCTGGTCCAACGTCTTCAAGACCCGTCTGATGACGGTGTCTAGCGTTGACAGCAGGTCACTTATACCACACACTGTGTTCCAGAGATAGCACCCTACAAAATTGAAGTAGGCTTAGGGAAGTTTGAAATTAAGAGTTTAATTGCCCAAGCAATAACTAAAGAGTGGATAATAGCATGGGACCAAAGCAAACACGGAAGACACTCAAATATGGCATCACACTGTAGATGTGGATTTTTAGTAGGGGACAGTATTCGTTGAGTTGTAGAGCATGTGGGTGCTCTGGCGATTGTAGAGCATGTGGGTGCTCTGGCGATTGTAGAGCATGTGGGTGCTCTGGCGATTCTCAAACTCCGTGGATTGTAGATTATATGAGGAATATTAAGATTGTGTTTTCTTACGTCATAGAGCGTGACGAAATATTATAATTGTAGTTTTACGCCGCAAATGCAGGATAGAGATCCGCGAGCGGCTACGAAACTTGAGATTAAGGAAGAACTGTGATGAAAGAAATGAAGAAGTAGATTGTAGCTGTATTATTAAGTAATGACAAGAATGTAGTAGTTATTATGATTGTTTTAAAGAGATTAAAAATGTTTGATAAAATAAAAGATAGAGATTATTTAATTAATCGATACTTAAATTTGAAGATATGATGGACTGTGGTTAAAAGAAATATGTACAGTATTTCTGTGGTTTAAAGAAATGTGTACAGTATTTGTGTAATTAGAAGATTATGTACTGTAATTCCTTTGTTTTAACTTCTTCCGTTTTTTTCTCCCTTTAATAAATTAATAATACCTTCTTTTTTTTTTTTTTGCTGTAATATTTTTTAAATCATACACACAGTACGACAGAAGTGCACACACACACACACAGATACATATGCAGACACAAGTTACACATACACACAGACTCACAGAGATTGGTTATACATAAACACAGACACATAGAGACCGACACAGGTTAAATATTCACACAGACATACATTGGTAACACATACACATAGACACATAGACAGGCACAAGTAAGATATACACACACGTATGGACATAACATTAGTTACACATATATACGCAGACGTACCGACAGACACAGGTTACCTATTTGCCTCGATGGGGTAAACAACCTCAGGAATCACTTTTGTGACGTGTGTCCTGGGGTCGGTTCTCTTGACAAACAGAAACGACTCCGCCTCTCTCGGGAAGTGACCAGAAACAGCTTTGTATCTGAAGGTACAGATTGCAGCATAGTTTCCACAAGACTGAAGGTTACACTAAGCAGAAAGTTTTGATGTTAAAGTAATTTCTCACCTCAACTTTGTCTGCTCACTTTGACAGTTCCTGAAGAAATGTCCTATATTCTACAGACTCACCTCTAATTTAACATTCTCACTTTGATGGTTCTTGTAGGACCTTCCTCCCTCAAACAATGTGACGTATTGTTTAAGATAAATTTTCACGTTTATCTTTGATTGGTGAATTAATGAGTCAATGAGATATTAACTGAACGTTTTATAGGATTATCCCGGGGCAATAAAAAAGGGAACATTAAAAACTTTTCAGGTCAAATGACAAGGCGATTATCTTGTGACTTCAAATAAGGAGAGCGACGAGAACAACCAAGAAATGAACATGTACAAGTGGGTGTGTGCACAAAATAGACGGCCTGGACTGATTGGTTCTGACAAGCTCATTAATGTCAAACAACTGATGGAAAGACCTAGATAAGCGATGATATGACGGAAGTCGAACAAAGACGTTGACGTCGACCACGGTACGCTTTTAGGAGGTTGGGTAGTTTGTGTCGTGTGACGATATTTGTTCTGGAATTTTCGGAGTGGAAGAAATGGATGGAGATCAAATGACACACGAAGAGTGGAGATAAGACCAGACACAAGACAGAAAGAGACGTGGAGAGAACTAGAGCGGATAGCTCAGGGCATGAGGTCTTGACATGAGCTAATGTTTGGGCCTATGTTTTGCGGGGAGCTTAGAGCAAAAAGATTGTTTCTACAAATATGTAGATGTTCTTACTTCCCTTCTCTGCTCCTAATGAAGCTATGGACCGCCACTGCCTTATCTGCCATTCAGGCAGCTTGCACGAAAGTAGTGATGTGTTCAGTCCAGTTGTGGTTACTGTAACAGTTTATTTTACAAAGTGAGGTTGACAGCTCCATGCACAACCTCCCATGAACGCCTCTGACGACACGCTTATTCGGAGCACTGGTTTTGTTCTTTCTGTCTCCATGGAGACAGCAGGGAACTACACGATGAAGATGTATGTTTAATTATATTGATGTTGTTCTCTTAGCTCCCTGTCCAGCATGGAGCCACCACTGCTGTTGGTCCATCTGCAGATAACGTGCCTTAGAACATTTGATGATTATATGGATGTGCTATTATTTAATGACGGCATTAAACTAGAACATTTGATGATTATATGGATGTGCTATTATTTAATGACGGCATTAAACTAGAACATTTGATGATTATATGGATGTGCTATTATTTAATGATGGGCATTAAACTAGAACATTTGATGATTATATGGATGTACTATTATTTAATGACGGCATTAAACTAGAACATTTGATGATTATATGGATGTGCTATTATTTAATGACGGCATTAAACTAGAACATTTGATGATTATATGGCTGGGCTATTATTTAATGACGGCATTAAACTAGAACATTTGATGATTATATGGATGTACTATTATTTAATGACGGCATTAAACTAGAACATTTGATGATTATATGGATGTGCTATTATTTAATGACGGCATTAAACTAGAACATTTGATGATTATATGGATGTGCTATTATTTAATGACGGCATTAAACTAGAACATTTGATGATTATATGGATGTGCTATTATTTAATGACGGCATTAAACTAGAACATTTGATGATTATATGGATGTGCTATTATTTAATGATGGCATTAAACTAGAACATTTGATGATTATATGGATGTGCTATTATTTAATGACGGCATTAAACTAGAATTAAATCAGTTAGAAAAAAACAGTCGTTACACTATGCTCCAAGAGGGGCTATCCATGATAAAAGTTAGTGAGTGATTGATAGTGAAGAATGTAGACCAAGATTGTAGATGAAAGTTAGTGAATGACTGACTGTGTAGAATGTGGACCAAGATTGTGGATGAAAGTTAGTGAATGACTGACTATGTAGAATGTAGACCAAGATTGTGGATGAAAGTTAGCGAATGACAGACTGTGTAGAATATGGAACAAGATTGTGGATGATTTCTAGTGAATGACTGAATGTGTAGAATGTGGACCAAGATTGTAGATGAAAGTTAGTGAATGACTGACTGTGTAGAATGTGGACCAAGATTGCAGATGAAAGTTAGTGAATGACTGACTATGTAGAATGTAGACCAAGATTGTGGATGAAAGCTAGCGAATGACAGACTGTGTAGAATGTGGAACAAGATTGTGGATGATTGCTAGTGAATGACTGAATGTGTAGAATGTGGACCAAGATTGTAGATGAAAGTTAGTGAATGACTGAATGTGTAGAATGTAGACCAAGATTGTGGATGAAAGTTAGTGAATGACTGACTATGTAGAATGTGGACAAGATTGTGGATGAAAGTAAGTGAATGACTGAGTAGAATGTGAACCAAGATTGTGGATGAAAATAAGTGAATGACTGACTGTGTAGAATGTGCACTAAGATTGTAGATGAAAGTTAGTGAATGACTGAATGTGTAGAATGCGGACCAAGATTGTTGATTAAAGTTAGTGAATGACTGACTGTGTAGAATGTGGACCAAGATTGTGGATAGAAAGTCTGTAAATAACTGAATGTGTAGAATGTAGACCAAGATTGTGGATGAAAGTTAGTGAATGGCTGATTGTAGTTGGACTAAGAATGTCGATGGAAAGTCTGTAAATAACTGAATGTGTATAATGTAGACAAATGTTGTGGACAGAGTCTGTGAATAACTGAATGTGTAGAATGTAAACCAAGATTGTGGATAGGAAGGCTGTGAATAACTGAATGTGTAGAATGTGAACAAAGATTGTAGATGAATGTTAATGCATGACTGACTGTGTAGAATGTAGACCAAGACTGTTTATGAAAGTTAGGGAATGACTGACTGTGTAGAATGTAGACTAAGATTGTGGATGAAAGTTAGTGAATAACTGAATGCGTAGAATGTAGGCTAAGATTGTGGATATAGTCGTGAATAACTGACTGTGTAGAATGTAGACCAAGATTGTAGATGAAAGTTAGTGAATAACTGAATGTGTAGAATGTGGACTAAGATTGTGGATATAGTCGTGAATAACTGAATGTGTAGAATGTAGACAAGATTGTAGATGAAAGCTAGTGAATGACTGACTGTGTAGAATGTGAACCAAAATTGTAGATGAAAGCTAGTGAATGACAGACTGTGTAGAATGTAGACCAAGATTGTGGATGAAAGCTAGTGAATGACTGAATGTGTAGAATGTAGACCAAGATTGTAAATGGAAGTGGTGAATGACAAACTGTGTAGAATGTGGACCAAGATTGTAGAAGAAAGCTATTGAATGATTGAATGTGTAGAATGCAAATCAAGATTGTGGATGAAAGTTAGTGAATGACTGACTTTGTAGAATGTAGACCAAGATTGTGGATGAAAGTTAGTGAATGACTGACTGTGTAAAATGTGGACCAAGAATGCGGATAGAAAATCTGTGACTAACTGAATGTGTAGAATGTAGACTAAGATTGTAGAAGAAAGCTAGTGAATGATTGAATGTGTAGAATGTGAATCAAGATTGTGGATGAAAGTTAGTGAATGACTGACTGTGTAGAATGTAGACCAAGATTGTGGATGAAAGTTAGTGAATGACTGACTGTGTAGAATGTGGACCAAGAATGCGAATAGAAAATCTGTGACTAACTGAATGTGTAGAATGTAGACTAAGATTGTAGATGAAAATCTGTGAGTAACTGAATGTGTAGAATGTAGACCAAGATTGTAGATGAAAGTTTGTGAATAACTGAATGAGTAGAATGTAGACCAAGATTGTAGATAAAAGTCTGTGAATAAATGAATGTGTAGAATATAGACCAAGACTGTGGATGAATGGATGAATGAACCGTACCTGAAAACATTTTTCTTAAATTGAAATGACTTAGATGTTTTTTCTTGAGAGGGCCTAGCTTCTTGTGGCCTAATTGTTGATTTCCTACGCATCCTGGACGGACAAGAGTATCAGCAGATTCTACAACGGTGCGGGACTTTCTCTAGAAGCCACCATTAATCCTAGAATGTATGAAATAAAACTATTTACATTACATGCATAATTCACTGAAGTATTTCTGTTACAAAAGTTGCTTTTCATGAACAGATTCTATATGTTATACAACAGAAGTACACAGTTCGTTTCATCGACATTTTCTGCAATAAATGTCACGTTACTTGCATAATTAAAATTAGTATCTGTAACAAAAGTAACACAACAGAATACGTCATCTTTGAGTTTTTGCAATAAAAGATGTGCTAAATTCATCATTTAGTTTACAGATTACTGTTTGAAAGTTACATTAAATGTATTCTTGACCTTAGAGTTTATGTTGTTGTTGCTGTTTAACCAGGGCTGCTGAGCTTCTTGCTCTTTAGCAGCCAATACCAAGTTGAAGACTCCTTGGTATTATCTACACTGTAGATCTAGGCTTTTCCTGTGGCTTTTCTGCCATTTCGAAACGTGTTTAAAGAGTCGAAGTCAAGAGCTCCAATTTCTCCAGCTTGGCTTGCATTTAAAGGATTGTTACATCTGGTCCAAAGCTAAAAGTAAGAAGCGCTTGGCATACTATGCATTCCCCACCTCTAAAGGGGCTCTCCTACTATGCAGAGCTAAAATACTGAGCTCTGGTTCTGGGCTTTCCCAAGGAATTGTCACGTCCAGCATACATCCGCTTCTCAGGTCTTCTGTCTATCACTGGATCCATAGTGAGATCCTCCTGCATGCAGTCAACCAGGTCAAAGCTAAAGAATCACGCCTGGGGCTCAAGTGACTTCTCCAAGCTTAGTGTGTAATGCTGGGCTCTCAACAAGTTTCACCACAGGGGGAATCCCTGGAAGTGTGTGGATGATTTCAAGAGTCAATGAGGGTGTAATTAACCTCACGGAGGTTCACTTCCACATATGTATATTGTAGCACTGTGCATAGCTGGTGGTCATATAAAGATGACGGAGTTTATGTTAAAACGTTACACTAAATGTATCATTAACGTAAGAGTTTATGTTAAGACGTTACACTAAATGTATCATTAACGTAAAAGTTTCTGTGAAAACGATAGTCCCATGACTGTGGTTCTACTGCGGAAAATATTTACAAAATTATCATTTTGCTTTGAAACTTTCTTTGAAGGAAAAAAACGACCAGCCTATTTATATAAATAGACAGACCTAGGAAACTGTAAAATATAGCCAAACAGCATTTAACTAGAACAAAAGTTAATATATTGTGACTGGTAAGTATATGGTACCGAATGAGAAGGTCTAGTGGTATTCTTAAAAAAACATATTACTTAAAAACATTAGAAACAAGTTATCGCAATTTGCAGATGATGCAGTAATCTGGAGGACTGGAAAAATTCTTCCAAAAATATATAAAGATCTACAAGTTAAACCAGATATCGACCTGCATTTAGCAGAAATAATCAATAAAAAGGTTGAAAAAAGCTGTATAAAAAACATAGCCAAGAAATATATAGATCAAATAACTAAGGGTAGCTTAAAAGTATATACTGATGGATCTAAAGTAGAAATTGAAGAACTAGGTATAGGAATACATACTCCAGCATGGAGGCTAAAGAAAAATTATAGTATAACTGAAAAATACATCTATCTTCCCAGCAGAAATGGTTGCAATAGCAAAAGCACTGGAAATAATTACTGATTCCCCCCCCCCCCCCCCCAATAAGCTAACGATCTTAACTGACTCTATCAGCAATACAAGCACTAATTAATGCACACGAATGTAGCCGACCAGACATAGCAGAAGAAATATTTCAACAGCACACACCTAAATATCAGAGGATGCACAGTACTAATAGCAAGGATACCTTCATATGTGGGAACAGAAGGAAATGAGGTAGCAGACAAGGAAGCTGAAACAGGAAGAAGCAGCCTTAACCACGTAAACACAGGTTTGGGCTCAACAGAGATCAAAAGCATAATAAAATGTCTAATTGCAACGGAATGGACAGAAGATTGGAAACAAAGCCAGAAAGGTAGACATGCTTATAAGCTGCTGAAAGATCCAACACGAACATGTCAGATAAATAGAGAACCAAAAATTCCATGCAATAAAAAGCTTATTAGACAACAACTTCTTCTCTTCTTTGATCTTTAGACGCCGACCGTCAAAGCAGTCAGTGGCCATCACGCCTATTGGCGTCTTGTAGGAGACTACAACTAGGAATAGGATATTTTATGATAGAGGAACCCCCTGTGAAGCATGTCTTGAGACTGGTTTTTTTCTGGGAAGAGCTTTGTAATATGAATACATTAAAGTACGAACCACACATTGTAATATAATGCGAATCTTGACATGTACGATTCTGTAAATAAACATGGCTACAAACTGAACATGCTTTTACTGAGTGCCTTCTGAAACATGTGTGTGCTTGTGTAGATGACGAGGTAATGCTTATATACATACATCATAACATTACATGGTGGCAGCGGTCGATACCGGACTGACGCAAAAAACAGCTACACGATAACACGTGAGTACAGTATTCGGCTAATTTTCGTCATCGAGGTCAGCCATGGCGGCGAAACAATATCGCAACGCACCGCAAATGAGATTCGCCAGTCAAGATGATAAGAGTGAAGCTTTCTTGTTATGGCGCCAACGCATAGATCTATATTCCAAGACCACTGGTCTGGAAGGACAAACCCTAACTCCATATATCCTAGAAGCATTGGACGATGAAGGTTTGAAAATTTACAACAGTTTTGCTACCGCCATGCCTGTGGAGTCGGCGACAGACCCCGCAGCCATATTGGACGAATTTGAAAAACGTCTGATAATAAAGCACACGAACTTTAGAGCGGCAAGATTAGAACTTCACCACCTGCGACAGAAACCTGGTGAAAGTCTAGATGATTTTTTCACTCGCATCAAGGAGAAAACAAGTGTATGCAAATTTAAAAAAGAAGAAGAAAAAGAGCGAATTATCGAACAGATCCTTCTCAGCACACCAATGCCAGAGTTCCAGAAATGGATACTGAGCCAGAGTGATACACTAACTGTACAACAACTTCTGGATGAAGGCAGGAAACACGAAGCACAAGCACTAAACATTAAACAAATTCAGCAAGGTACATTAGCAGCCCAGGTGGATGCAGTGAAAAGCTATAAACCCAAACACAACAAAGCAACTGGTTCGAAGCAACAAGAAAAACACAACACAAGCAGAGGTGCTATGTGTAAATGTTGTGGCCTAAACCACATACAAAACCACTGTCCAGCTAAAGACTCTACATGTCATTACTGCAGAAAGAGGGGCCACTGGATAAAATTATGTTTCAAGAGGAAACAAGACAGTGCTCAACACAACCTTCACAGCAGAGAGTCATCAAAACAAACACACTTTATGATGACTGAGGACCTTGACTCCAGTGAAGAAAGTGATCCTTCCACATTTGATACTGTGAAGATACTAACTTTCAGTAATGAACCAAAGAGAACGCAGGCTTTCTGCAAGGTACAATTCCGAATACCAGGAATTAAAAGGCACAAAGAAAGATATATTCGGTTCAAGATAGACACAGGTGCCCAAGGTAACACTCTACCCTTAAGAATATTCAGACAGATCATGCCTGACAAGGTGGATGAGCAAGGATTTCCCACAAGGGATGTAAAAAGTAGGAGTGGCAGGACAAAGCTAAGAGCTTACAATGGAACAAGTATAGACTGTTTCGGAGCAGTAACACTTGAATGTTTATACAGAGACTCTGAATGGACATCGTCAACATTTTACTTGGTAGATGTTGAAGGACCTGCAATTTTGGGTTTACCAATGTGCGAAAAGCTGAGTGTGGTAACTATTAACAACATTAAAGCTGACAAAAAAGAACATCTTACTCTACACGTCACTGGAGTAGATGACCTTAAACAGCGATTCCCAGAACAGTTCGACAGACTAGGCAAACTTCCAGGAAAGGCAAGATTCTTTTTAAAAGACAACGCTGAGCCAAAGATAGACCCACCTAGAAAGTATCCTATACATGTTAAACAGAAACTTGCCACAGAACTAGAAAAGATGGTGCAGAATGATGTTATTAGAAAGGTTGAAGAGCATTCTGATTGGTGTAGTAGTATCACAACCGTTCTGAAGCAGGATGGTTCTCTTCGGGTTTGCCTTGACCCAAAACACTTAAACAACAGTCTAAAGCGCTGTCCACACAAAATGCATACAGTGGAAGAGATAACTCACAGATTCCACAATGCCAAATATTTTTCTAAACTAGATGCTGTACACGGATACTGGAGTGTTGAGATAGCAGAGGAAAGTCAACTCCTTACAACTTTTCGAACACCATTCGGCAGATATTGTTTCAAGAGACTCCCATTTGGTTTGAATGTATCACAAGACATCTTCCAACAGAAGATTGACAACATTGTTGAGCAATGTTCTGGTACAGTGGCTATTGCGGATGACGTTGTAGTCTGCGGCAGGTCAGAACAAGAACACGACCGTAACTTGATTAACTTGATGCATGTAGCACAGGCCAATGGGCTAACATTCAACAGCAAAAAGTGTACAATTAAGGCAACGGAGATACAATTTTTTGGATTGCTGTACACCCAGAATGGTGTAAAACCAGACCCTAAAAAGGTTGAAGATATTCATGACATGCCAACACCAGCTACAAAGAAGGAACTGCAACAATTCTTAGGTGCTGTCAATTTCCTAGCACAATTCATACCAAATTTGTCAGCTGCTGCAGAACCTTTGCGATCTCTACTACAGAATGAAACTCCGTATGAATGGTCAGAAGACTACCAACACATATTCAACCACTTGAAGACCCTCATATCATCTGATGCATGCTTGAAATACTATGACATGCAAGCACCCACTTTTCTCATGGTTGATTCCAGTCTGAAAGGCCTAGGAGCAGCACTTTTGCAACCAGACAAAAATCCTGAAGGACACTATGCCAAAGAACTTCGTCCTGTAGCTTACGCAAGCATAAGTTCTGGCGAAAAGAAACTTGCAAACATTGAAAGAGAAATGCTAGCTGTACGTTTTGGAATCAAACGCTTCCACACATTTCTTTTCAACCGCCCATTTACAATTCTCTCAGATCACAAGCCACTTGAGATGATTCATAAAAAACCAATAGCTTCAGCACCACCACGACTACAAGCTCTGTTATTGGAAACACAAGGTTATGATTTTAATATTCAGTATATCCCAGGAGAGGATATAGGTCTTGCAGATGCTCTCAGCAGACTACCAAACCCCAACAAGACAGCAGATCTTACCCCAAACATCAAAGTTGATTTTGTCAAGTTTAGCGATAATCGGCTTGAACACATCAGAGAAGACACAATGAGAGATCCTATCCTTAACTCTCTCAAAGAACTGATATACCATGGATGGCCAAGCTCTATCAGGGAAGTTCCAACACACATCCGTCCATACTACTCGATGAGGGACGAGTTAAGCATCGAAGATGGTCTGATCCTTAAAGGAGATCGCATTGTTGTACCAGAAACACAACGCGATATCATCCTTAAACAGCTCCATAATAGTCACCTTGGTATTGTGAAGACACAACTGAGAGCAAAGAAAGATGTTTACTGGCCACAGATAAACAAGGACATAGAAACACTATGTAAAAACTGTTCAATTTGCCAAGAACATGCAAATAGGCAGTGCAGAGAACCTCTCATACCATCAGACATACCATTGAGCCCTTGGAGCATTATAGGAACTGATATTTTCTCAATCGACAATAATGACTATCTTATTATTGCTGATTACTACAGCAAATTTCCCATCATTGAGAAACTTCCACAACCCTCACCATCAGCTGTTATTGCAGACATTACAAAGAAGTATTGCAGCATGTTTGGCATCCCAGATGAAATTAGATCAGACAACGGTCCACATTTCTCAGGTCAAGCATACAGAAACTTCACTAAGGACTGGAAGATCAAACACACAACATCATCACCTAGATACCCTAAATCTAATGGTTTCATTGAGAGACAGATACAAACTATCAAGTCAATCATGAAGAAAACAAGAACAGAGGATGTACACCTAGCACTCTTGAGATGGAGAACAACACCGGTAGACAGTAAGATCGACAGTCCAGCAGAACTTATGTTTGATAGAAGAATTAAAGACCTCCTACCATCTAAGGTCCACTTCCGTCCACAACATAGAGACAGCACATATGATCAACTTCAGCATCGTCAGCAAGTTCAGAAATCCAACTATGACAAATGTGCTAAAGACTTACCACCATTATATCCTGGTCAGCATGTGACTACCTACAACCACAACAATGACACATGGTCAAAAGCAACAATCATTTCCAGAAACCCTGAACCCAGGAGCTATACTTTAAGACCAGACAGCAGCAGCAACCTCCTGAGGCGAAACAGAGTGGACATAAGAGAAATCCCACAGAATACAACAGAACAGAGAATTCCCATGCTTTCAACAGACAATGCAGTAACTCCAGACTTTGGTGCCCCACAAAACCAACAAGCGCCAAGGCCGAAATCACAACCAACTCAAGCTAAACCAGGGACTTCCGCAGAACCACCAGCACTTTACACCACTCGTTCTGGCCGTACAGTGACACCTCCCAGCCGATACAGACAGTGACATATATACTCACACTGAGCATTACACATACTTATCCTTTCTCACATGAAACATTTCGTTGGAAATGTTTGCACACATTTTTTTTTCAAAAAAGGGGGGATGTAATATGAATACATTAAAGTACGAACCACACATTGTAATATAATGCGAATCTTGACATGTACGATTCTGTAAATAAACATGGCTACAAACTGAACATGCTTTTACTGAGTGCCTTCTGAAACATGTGTGTGCTTGTGTAGATGACGAGGTAATGCTTATATACATACATCATAACATTACAAGCTTCAATGCAGCAGACTGTTTTGTGGGAACAGCTTCAACGCAACAGACTGTTTTGTGGGGAGAGCTTCAAGACAACAGACTGGTTTATGGGAAGAGCTTCAATGCAGCAGACTGTTTTGTGGGAACAGCTTCAACGCAACAGACTGTTTTGTGGGAACAGCTTCAACGCAACAGACTGTTTGGTGGGGAGAGCTTCAAGACAACAGACTGGTTTATGGGAAGAGCTTCAATGCAGCAGACTGTTTTGTGGGAACAGCTTCAACGCAACAGACTGTTTTGTGGGGCGAGCTTCAAGACAACAGACTGGTTTACGGGAAGAGCTTCAATGCAGCAGACTGTTTTGTGGGAACAGCTTCAACGCAACAGACTGTTTTGTGGGGAGAGCTTCAAGACAACAGACTGGTTTATGGGAAGAACTTCAAGGCAACAGACTGTTTTGTGGGAAGAGCTTCAACGCAACAGACTGTTTTGTGGGAAAAGATTCAAGACAACAGATTGTTTTGTGGGAAGAACTTCAAGACAACAGACTGGTTTTTTTGTGTGGGAGGAGCCTCAAGGAAAAAAGACTGTATTTTCTGAGAAGAGAGTCAGTGAAACAGAAAACCAAATACAAAATCTGGGCCTGTAAATGTTACCTTTGTATGAAAAGTTTAGTACATATGACAATCTTCCTGTAAATGTTACCTTTTTTTAAACAAAAGTTTAGTACAAAGGACAATCTTCACTCACCTGGAAGTAAAACACAAAAAGGGGCCTTTGTACCTTACTGAACAGAGACCACGTGTAGTTGATGTTGATTTGAAATCTAAATGGGTTACATCCAGGCAAAATTCTTGTCAATACGCTACACAGAAGTGGTTTCATGGCCGGCAGATGGTGCACATTCAATAAGGTGTAGTAGACCGTTCACTAGATGTTCAAAGCCGTGCCTTGTCATTTTTTTTTTTTTTAGTATGCCTCTTGTTCTTTCTGAAACCTGGCCATTAAACTTCGCTATGGTCTGTGCAAGGTAGATGTGATAAAAATCTAATAAATGTAGGGATGAGTAAATCAGAGATTAAGAGCTTAATTAAAGATTTAATAACAGATGAATGGAAAGCAGAGTGGGATAAAAATCTGAAAGAAAGACATGCATATAAGAATGTTCAAGGCTCCAACAAGAAAATGTCAGATATCTAGGGAATTAAAAATTCCAAGTAAAACGAAACTTCTCAGACTACAGCTGGGAAAAGGCTATTTCAGAATAGAAGAACCTTACTGTGCAGGATGTCTTCAAGACAATAATATAGAACATTTCTTGTTAAAATGTAAGAGGTATGAACAAATGAGAATACCAATATTAGATTATTTGCAAGCATCAAATTTACCTATAAATATAGAAGAGGTGTTAAGAATAGACAGACCTGGGGAACTGCATAATATAGTCAAACAATATTTAACACGAACAAAGGTTAATATATAGTAATTGGAAATGAAAAGGTCTGATGCTGTTCTTACAATGCATATGACTTTTGACAGGTGAAAGTCAATTAAATATCTGTTAAAGTCAGTTATATAACTGGAACCATCATGCCTTTACACCCCTCCCCCTTAATATTATTCTTGTTTGGAGTTTCTGCTTGATTTTGTTCGGTTTTATCTCGTTTTTGTTTGTTTGAGGGTTTTTTTTTAACTTACTTACTTACTTAGTCGTTCCCCTTCTACCGTGATGTGTAGAGGTTTGGAAGAGAGAGCGCCAGACTATCCTATCGGCTGTCTTCCTTTTGGCCTGGTTCCATTCTAGTATTATTTTTTTTAACATACAAACGTAATTGGTAATTGCGATTTGCCCTATTTACAATGATTTGACAAGTGTGATGCCATTTTACCATATCGGCAGTTGTTCATATTATTTGGAACTGGAAACAATATATATCCTAATTATAACCCATCAGAGGTTGAACGGGATATTTGTCAACATTAAATTTAAAAAATAAAATAAAAAGTCCTTTTATTCTATGCAAGCACCCATTTATGAAAGTCTCAGAACATTGTGACGATTGATTGGCCTGCCCTATCACCAGACATGTCCCCTATAGAACATCTGTGGGACGAGCTTGGACGCAGAGTCTACAGTCAAGGTTATCCAGCTAATCTGCAACAGCTCGAAGCTGCTCTTACATGTGAATGGGACTTGATTCCCCGGAACTTCCTTCAGAGACTTGTGCGTTCCATGCGGAGCCGCTGCCAAGCTTGTTTGCAAGCACACGGTGGACATACCAGGTACTGAGGATAGTGTGAATGAATTTTTTTATTGGTTGCATTTTTGGTGTTCTCCCTTGCCTGCACAGAATGAAATGAATTTCATAACAATCAAATGTACAAATTAATGACCAGCATGGATTCATAGGAAAATGAATAAAGATGCCAAATATGTAAACTTGTAAACACTTATACAGGTATTTACATTTCACACTCTGTTCCTGGATTATACAGGTGGTGCGTTTTTAATGTGCTTCAGTGTGTATATATATATATGTGCTGCTATATGCATGTGAAACATGGACTGTATACAGGCGCCACGTAAAGAAGCTAAACCACTTCCATACGGTCTGTCTCAGGAAGATAATGAACATCAAATGGCAAGACAAGATCCCGGATACCGCCGTTCTTGACAGAGCTGGTATCCCTAGTATTGATACTATTCTGATGCAGTCACAAATTCGCTGGGCAGGTCATGTAGTCCGCATGCCAGACCATCGACTGCCAAAGATACTCTTTTATGTTGAGATGCAGAAGGGTAAACGCTCCCATGGTGGCCAAAAGAAGCGCTTCAAAGACTTGTTAAAGACGTCATTGAAAACCTTTGACATAAACCCAGACACATGGGAAGCTGCTGCGCAAGACCGAACTGCTTGGCGCACATCTCTTCGTAAAGGTGCAGCAGCATGCGAATCATCCAGAAGAGCAGCAGCGGAACAGCGGAGACAAGCTAGAAAGGACCGTGAAATAAAACCTTCACATGAAGCAAACATTCCCTGCCCACACTGTCCAAGATCTTTCCAGGCCCGCATCGGGCTCTTCAGTCACCTTCGTACACATAGACTAACCTAACATATTCTTAAATAATTGGATGAACAGAGTGGTCTTCATCACCCGTGATGGACGAACAACCACAACCATATATATATATATATATATATATATATATATATATATATATATATATATATATATATATATATATATATATATATATATATATATATATATATATATATATATATATATATATATATATATATATATATATATATTTTTTTTTTTATATATATATAAAGTTGCGCTTGTCAGTAAAGACAAATTAAGAAGAACTAAGATTATTCGCGCGTGTTTTGACAACAATACCAGTCAAATTACTAGCCAAACACATTCAAAAGTAACCTAAGAGAATCCCCAGAGCGTGATCATTGACAATTTCTTGATCCTTCAAACAACCATTCCCCCCCCCCCCCCCCCCCCCCCTCTCCCCCCTAAAAAAAAAAGCCTTGCAAATATCATCATTGTTGGAATGGAATGGAAATCTGTACGACAAAGGGGAACACATCCGGATTAATATTTCGCCTGGTGCTGCCAAAGTGGCCTCCCTTTGTCAAATAACTTTGAAGTGAGTCTGTTTCGTACACGTAAAATGACAAATATTTGGAAATTTCTTATTTAATATAAAATCTTGATTAATTATAGGACTCAATTGGGATTATATGGTAGGAAACTGCACAAAAACGTCTTTTATTTTTCTACGGAAATCAGTTTCTGAGTAGCTCTTTATACTAACGTCACGTGACAATATGTATCCCTGTTATGTCTAAAAATAACTCGAGGTTAAGGATTTTCTCGTCTGCCGGGACAGGGCGGATTACAAGCAAATATTTCGTTACACCTGCCTAGCTTTTGTTTCACAGGCATTCTGTCTTCATATCACTGCTTGTGTTATTTGGCTGGCGTTTAATGTGACCTTTCAGCGCGCATGAGGGGATTTTATTCGGTGAGTAAGTACACATTCATGCGAAACAACTCAAGTGTTTCGGAAAACTATTACTGATTTAATATTACATCACTAGAAGTACCTTATCGAATTCTTTTACACAGACGCAGACACAGTATCGTATACACGCCCCCAAATGTATTGTGACACTGAGCTTTGATTGAACGGTGAGGATATGCATATCAGCCTTACATTCTCAATTATCTTAGATTTCAACTGTAAAATATAAAGGTTAGGTAAACTAGCAGCCGTCTAGATTCTAATCCTAGCGTACAACAAGAAGTGTAGCCTAGGCCTTATATTAGTTTGCCATTTATTTTATTTCTGTTAATTCGTATGGTAACTATTTCTTGGTAGTTAAGAACAAGGTTTGCCAGCCGGCTTATAATGGACTTGTAGGAGGAGAGATGAAATATCTGGTTGAAATGAAGAAGAGTGGGTCATATTCTTTGATGTCATCCAAATAATTTGCCAACATCGTTAGGGTTAGCGGTTAGGGTTTAGGACTCTTAATCCTTAGGCCCCTACCCATTTTTACTGCGTCTCTGAATTCTATTTTAAGGCCGTATTAAACAGACGGCCCACTGTTGTTCATTTCAACCAAATAGTTTTATAAAGTCAAGTAAAAATATTTCTTGATCTTTCATGAATGTGATTCTGTGGGCATGATGAACCATTGGATTCTGATAGTAGAGTGTTTACTCATTTAAAAAAAAAATACCTGTATACCTTATCTCTATGGGGTATGCTTGTTTCAACCATAAAAAGTGTCCTTTAGTTGTATCTGGATATGATTCTGTAGATTGAAATGAACAACAATGCAATGTGTGTTTGATACAGCCTTAAAAAAAAATTCAGATGCAGCAATTTTTAAAAAGACTAATAAAACTTGGCGCTCATTAATATGAGCGATTTCATAATGTCACTTCTTTTATAACAGTTTCTTCTTCTTCTTCGTTCGCCCTGAAAAGGACGGTGGTTGCGTTGTGTCTGTTTACGCCTATATATGCACCTTTCGGTCGACACATCCGACTTCAGCACGGCATTTTTTAGGGACCGGGTTTGCCTTCCCATTGCTATCCGCACTCGCTCAGCCAGACTGCACTGCTGCAGACTGTTTCCAGGACCACCACGTGGAGGTGGAGTGCGGTCTTGACCAGCTCTGGTTCGCTGGTCCTGATGCAAGCAGTACAGCTATGGGTCGCTGACTGCATTCACTATTGCTGCATCTTGTGTCCCTTATAACAGTTTCAGTAATCATTAACTTCTTTTGTAACAGTTTTATTAATCATAACAAATGTTTGTTCTCTAGGAGCTGTCTCTAGCACTTGTTACAAATATAGAAGCATAGCCTACTGTCTTGTGGCAAAGGGTAGTATGTCTTGCATGACTACAACATGTCCCATAGAAGATACTTCCACCGGGGAGTGAAGAGACTTTGTTATACTAGGTCTCAGCTTTATGAGTTAAGGTGACCCTTCCTCAATGCCTTTGCCTTCACTAACTCAAGAGTAGAGCCAGGTACCTGTTTACAGCTGGGTAGACTGGAGCATAATACTAACCGGTTTTGAACACAGTAACTTAGTCTTAATAAGCAGGCACTCTGCATGACTACTGGTTATAAAATTCAGTTTGTTGTTAACACATTTTAATGAATACAAATTCATTTGCCAAATACTACCTTTTTTCAAGGCATACTCTGTTATGTAATTTGATCTTCAGGTATAAATATTTTTGTGGGAGTCTGTAATATATTATGGGACACACATTTCTAGTAACGATTATTCTAGAAAAAGTCTGTAAACGGGGCTGTGATTGGGAATTCGAGCCTGAGTAAGATATCAGTGTTGAAGTTAATGTTAACCTCACAGAAAGCTTTGGTGTAGTTCATATATGCACTCTATTTTACTACAGAGTGACATAACTGTACCAGAATTTGTTTTCTTCTTATTCCTTATTTGCTCCTTAAGAAGCATGAGATGACCACTGCTGTTGACCTCCATATTTGAAGTATATCTCACAGCACTTCATGTCTTCTTGACGTGGTGTTTTTTTTCAGCCATTTGTTTTACATGATAGTGTTGCCAGATAACTCATGAAATTAACATATTTATGTCACTAGACTGACAAATTGTCTGCTAATTTTTATTTTCAACCCGCCCATTCTTTTTTATTATTATATGGTTGTTTCTTTTCTCTTCTATTCTTATCAGGTTTTCTGATTTTTGGTTGTTTTCATTTCTTGTCATGGTTCTAATAAGTGCAGAAACACCCCATAAACCCTTCTCTTTTCAGGGATGGGCGTAAACCCCTACCCGTGTGGTAGCGTGGGCTAGTGAGTCATTCTTGTTGATAGACGGTCAGATAATTTACATAACATTGCGTACATTTTCAGCGGGCAGCGGGCTTCATGAGTAACCTCTGCCAGTGTATTGTAAGTTTCAGTGGTAATTATACGAAGTATAGCCAGTGAGGTTCTTTGTGAAAAATTTGGTGTTGTTATTACTATATATATATATATATATATATATATATATATATATATATATATATATATATATATATATATATATATATATATATATATATATATATATATATATATATATATATACCTAAAGGAATTTAGGACCTATGGCTGGTGTAGTGCTGTGTAATATATTAAGAGTACCAGACTATGTTATGATAACTTGGGAGATAATAGTGTATGAACACTGGAGTTTTGTTTAACTAAAGTGGCCATGGGTATTTAAGTTAGTTGCTGAAGCATACGTTGGGTGAAGGATATGCTAGTGTTGTGATAATGGTGTTTGCATATTGCGTATAAATTTAATTTGGCCTATTTCATTAAACCTTGCATAGGCTGCCTCTGATAAAAGTGTAGTACACAAAAGGCGTGTTGTGGCGGCTATGTGCCTGAGCCGCGAACTGGCCTCAGATCAAATCAGGCCGGCCAGTGTCTGTGTTAAACGTAAGAGGCAAGCATTGTAGAGAGCAGGGGGGAGAGCTGTGGGGTGGTTTTATTATGGAAGAAGAAAAAAAGAGAAACGGGGTGTATATAATAGTGTGTTTTTAATGATTGTGTGTTAGGGTTTTAGTATTGGTGTATATTTGTGGTTATTGTTGTTTCAGCAATTTACAGCTTTGTAGGCCCCTACAATTACAGCGGACTTTGCCTTCCCTTAGGAAAGATAAGCAAGAGACATCACGGTACTTGATAGCCGGGGTATGCGCACAGTAATAGGCGCCCCTAGCTATTTCTTCAAGACGGTGAGGTATCAGGGAGTCTCCTGATTTGGGGAAAACATATTCCTCCGAGCGGAATTTTTTGGGATTTTTGAGCGCTTGGCTCCTACGGCCCAATACACAACAGGCTACTTTGCCTTGTATTGTTTACATACTGCCACAATAAAGCAGTAGGCCAAAACCCGAAGCGGGTTAATCATCGTTTGTGCATCCAAGTGAGTGCCATCGCTATCGGCACGATTTCAGCCGAGGCACTTAGCTATAGAGTCATCAAGGACTCCTTCATCAATTATTCTGGGGAGGAGAGAGGGAGATCATGCTGTGACCGGTAGCTTGGGACTTTAAGAATAAAAGAGAGTACAGAAAAATGGTTTGGGAAAGTTGGGTAGAGTTGTTAATGGACTATATGTCTTTGTTAAGGGGAAGTGAAATGAGCAGAAGAGTGTTTTGAGGAAAGGGAGGTAACTCTGTAGGTCCCCTTTTGGGAGATGCAGCTTGGTGTTTTGGTTTGGTATTTCGTGCGAGTTCTAAATTATGGTGTGACTGATTTGCATCGTAATGTTTTAGTAATAAGATTAAAGAAGATTGTATGGGTGTTGGGTTAAATCAGCAAAGAGAGATGACTTTAAATTACGTCCCTTGAAAGGTTTTGGTGAGCGATCAAAAATAAACACGCACGAGAAAGTGTTGCGAGGGTGAACACATTTTAGCAGAGAACGGGGAAATGTTAAATCGGGAAGAAGATGAAGTCATTATGTTTTTGAAACGCGCTTAGCGTAGGATAGCAAGTTTGCTATGTATTAAAGTTGTGTAGTGGCGAGCGATGTTTGATGGTTCATATTTCTGGCAAACAAGCCACTGAAGGTGGTTGGTTGCTGTGGTCACAGTATTGTATCAAATTATTTTGATACAGTCAACAAGACGCTCAAACGCCACCTTTAATAGATGATAGATAAAGACAAGAAAGACAATGTCGCCAGTTCAAGATTGTGTTAACAATTTGTCAAGACTACAAGACGAACATGTATGTTGTGTTAGATGCAGAGACAATAGACAGTAGCTAGGGGCAGCATAGAACAAGTGACTATTGATACAAATAAAAGCCCTGGTGGTTAGACCAGTCTTATATCAAAGATATATCAATTAGTTGCACCAGTCCTACGGGCCTTATCAAGGGTTAGGAATCCAGAAGAGCAGAACAGTAGATGAGATAGTAATTTTAGAGACAGCGTCAGACTATATAAAAAAAAGAAATGATGGAGCGAGAGAAGATTTATTTCAAAAGTTGCCTATGAACATTTTATGTATTATGAGATGGCCGGCCTCGGTGGAAGGTTGGGCATGAATTATGATTTCAGCGGATTTGATGACTAGCTGTAAATAAACATCATCTTTGTTGTTCACTGCTGGTTGAGTCCATACTTTTTGCCAGATGTTCTCCATCCCATCATCTGTATGTCGTATAATGTTATATCGTCAAGATTTGTTTTAACATAGCATCATCAACACCTAGCTGCCTACTGTCGGGTAGTGAGACGAGTCCCACTATACGACAAGTACCATCAACACTAACATCATCCGCTGTACGGCCACACGGGCTCTCAGTTACTAACGGGAGGAGGTACCTGACGAAGAGTAACGCATCTGAGCCTAATAAGCAGCAGACGATAGCAACCAGAAGGAGGAGAGTGGTGTTAGAGGGTTTTTCCAGGAATGGTAGTTTTGTTGTGTGATTCACCTGGGAGGTGAGCCTCTGGGTAGATGCAGAGGGCTCTGTGCAGACTTTAGAGGGTAGACTTTAGTGTACTGAATTTAGTGGTGGTGAATTTAGAAGGGTAGGACCACCTGGAGCGTCTTGAGACCTGTTAGTTAGTTTTGTTTTGGTTATAATCTCTTCTCAGTCAGGTCAACCGGGACAGAGGGAAAAGTGGTGGAGTGTAGTCAGTGGTTTGTGGACCACCACGGTTTTTCTTAGTTTAATTTAACAGTGGTTCAGTGGGTGGAGTCTCTTGCAGAGAGAACCACCCCCCCGCCATTTGTTTTGCTTAAACCATATTTGTCTTTTTTTTCCTGTAGGTGTGAAAGCGGGTGTGCACAATTTTGATAGATTTTGGCATTAATTGATTTTGTTCTTTTTTTTCAGCTTGTGCGAACTTTGCACGATTTGTTCATTTGTTGATGTGGAATTAATTTTTGTTAAATGTTTAATAAATTTAAAAATATGCACTGGATCAGTTTGTCTTTCTCTACACTGTACCTATAATTCTTTGTTGTGCAGTTGGGTCTGTGGTAGATTAGTTTATGTTACCTTATCTCCACCAGAGCAAGAGGTGGTGAGACAGTAGCTATAAAAACAAGTCACAAGTGGCGAGAGAGAGTCAATCTAGGTTCTCACCCTTGAAGCTATAAGTCTCATCCTCCACAGTCACTTGAAAATCTCTACTTAATCTATTTCTCAGATCTTTCTCAGACTAAGTGTCTTCTCTTTATTTAGATAGACTCTTGTTAAGCCACTGTGTGACATAGACACAAGAGATCCAGAAGTTTTGAGAAAATTCAGATCATTATATAATACAAAGACTGACTGATGTTTCAAAGATGTTATGTGTGTAACTGTGAAAGTACATTTCTATTTTGTTAAAACTTAATAGAAGTGCTTTATAAGCTTATTCTTCTTCTTTGGGCTGACTAATCCGTGACCGGTGCGCCTGGTGACATCTTGTTTTTTTCCTTTCAGGGCAGCCAAACTCATGTTTGAATGAGTGATTATGTCATGGAGATTATAGTTTTATAAGTTGGTAGTGATCTTGAGGAAATGACATGGCTGATGTAACCTTCACATGTACTCTCAAACAGAAGTTTGTTTGTGTGGTGTGCACGTAGCATCGTCAGAGTTGAAAATGTCCTTGATTGAACAACGTACAAATGTCATATTTTGTGTTTTGCTTGAGAAGTCACCCTCAGAGACAGTAACCTTGCTTAATAAAGCATATGGTGATACCGCAATGAAGAAATCGCACGTTTTTGAGTGGCACAAGCGTTTCCGTGAAGGTTGTGTTAGTATCGATGATGATCCATGTAGCGGATGACCGCCTACCTCGATAAACAATGAAAACTTTGAGCTTGTTCAGAACGTTGTTCGTGTTGACAGAAGACTTAGTGTAGAGAAAATAGCCTCAGAAGTTGGAATATCAGTTGGAAGTCGCCACAGCATTCTCCACAATGAACTGCACATGCACCGTGCTTGTCAACCCATGGTTCCCAAAATGTTATCTCCTGAACAGAAAGAAACGAGATTGACACTGGCAGGAGACCTGATCACTGTGGCTGATCAAGATAGCAATTTTCTCATCAACATAATCACAGGAGACGAGACGTGGTGTTTTTTGTACGATCCTCAGACAAAACGTCAGTCCTCTGAATGGAAATCACCCTCATCTCCCCAGACACAGAAATTTTGTTTGGACAAGAGCAAAGGAAAAGTTATCTTGGAAGTTTTTTTTTATTCCCAGGGTATTGTCTACCATGAATTCATTCCTGAAGGCCGAACGGTTAACAAGGAAACGTATGTTGATATCCTTCATCATCTAAGAGATGCAATCAGAAGGAAATGCCCAGAAAAATGGAGAACAAACAGTTGGGTTCTGCTGCATGACAATGCGCCAGCACATCGATCCCTACTGGTGAAGCAGTACCTCGCAATGCACAATGTGACTGCCCTGGAACATCCTCCGTATTTTCGCGACCTGGCACCACCTGATTTTTTCTTGTTCCCTCGCCTAAAATCGCCACTGAATGGGCAGAGATTCAAGGATGCTGAGGACGTTATCACCAATGCAACAAAGCAGCTGAGAGAGGTGTCAAAGAATAGGTTCCAGGAATGTTTCCAACAGCTGTATGGACGTTGGCAAAAGTGTGTAGTTGCCGAAGTGAACTATTTTGAAGGAAATGTAGTATAAATAATTGTTTTGTTACTTATTTCTATACAATACACAAATTCCTGGAACTTTTTGAAGCTGCCTCATATATTGAACTGTTGTATGTTGTTTGATGTTGCAGTTAATAAATTATTGAGCTGTCGTTTGTTGGTGTAGTGCATTGTAGTTCTGGGGGGGGCGGGGGGGAGGGGGGGGGGGGGGGGGGGGGGGGGGGGGGGGGGGGGGGGGGGGCGGGGGAGGGCGGGGGGGGGCGGCGCGAGGGGGGTCACTGAAGAGACAAAAACAGAATAGTACTACAGCACCCTCATGGATGTTGTACAAGGTGACTAATACAAGGTTGGCAAACCTGACCATGTCAAGTCTTGCTCAACCTGATTAGGTCTGCTCAACCTGATAGGGTAACTAGTCATTCAAAGCATACATTTTGAACTATTTCTCTCCAATCCCTTCTGTCAATTTCGAACCTCTTTTTAATCCACCTTCTCTGTGTGTCCCACTCTCTTCTACTCAGGGGATTCCAGAATAAGGACTGCCTTGTGATGTTAATAGATAATTCCTCAGTGTGTGGCTCTTGTCTTTTTTTCCAGAAGTATATCAGATACATGTTGTTTAAATAGATAGAAATAGTTTACCAGTACCTATTTGTGATGTGAATAAACTCTCCTCTGCTCTGCTTTATTATTTATTGCCAGGTAACTAACATAACTTATATTAAGTCGTTAGGTTATATTTAGTCATTGGCTGCTTTAACATCTGATCATGACCCTCCTATTGTCTATATTGTTTCCTTTTGTAATTATCAACTCTGGCTGCCATTTTTGTATCCTATGGTATAATCCTGTTCCAGATTGTTTACAATCTGTCCTTGAATTATCTGTTTGTGTGTGTGAATGAGAGAGAGAAATTATGTGCCATATATTGACCAATTTTTTTCACTGTTACAGGTGATGATGTATTTGGAATGGACATTTACTGCTAGACTGCTTTGAAATGTGATGTGCCGGCTTTGATTTGAGTCAGCAATCATGAGTAAGTTCCCCTGAATGTCATTCAGAATTATTTGTTTCTATAGCTGTCCGCCTACATTTCCTGACACACTTCATGGGGGATTTCCCAAATTATTCCCGTTCTTAGAAATTTGACAATAGTCTGTTAAGCAGGCCACACACTGTGTACTGTTCTAGTGACAGCTCTGACATTATACGTGTAGAAATGTTTTGGTAATCTGCTAGGTTGTTCAGAGTTGTAGATTCAATGAATGCTTAAGGTTGGGTGTAAGCTGTGATGAGTGCTTTCTTGGAACACTTTTTGAGATCACAGTCAGAAAACACTGATAAGTGGTAAACTTCCTTGTGGGGAGTGGTAAACTTCCTTGTGGGGATGAGAGAACAAAAGATATAACACAGAACATTAGCGACACATTTGTGCAACAGTTTTGAATGTTGCAATGAATGTAGTAGAGAGTATATACTTTCCCTTCCTACGGTTCTGTTATATAACATTTGAAACAACCTAACAGATGGACCCTTGAGCCCACGTACAGTTTAGTTTGTGTTTTTTTTTTTTTTGCTTGGTGTTCACATTCTTCTTTTCTCCTCTGCTTGTGTTTAGAAGTTCTCTTGGCCCAAACTGAGGTGACACCACAGGGAGCATCTCCTGTGTAATAGGCAGATTCATCCTCCCAGGTTGCTGGATTTATGTCCAGTACCTCCATTTCTCTTTTGCACACATATTTGAACTACAGCTGCGGCCTGTCAGCAGTTCTTTTGCCATCTGCCAGTTGTCCATCGAAAATATCTTTGGGGGTGCAAAGATAGCCAAGTCAGCCTAATCTGCACTGTCTAAGCAGTGTATGATGCTTTGAAGGCTAGTGCGTGACAGCACCTCGACATTTGTCACCTTTTCCTTCCATGAAATACCAAGGATGTGGCATAGACACTGTTGGTGGAAGGTTTTGAGTCTATTTTCTTAATGGTTATGGTAGTAAAGGCAGTAAAGTATCACTTAAAACTGTCAAATGTAACTGAAAGTTGTAGTCTGACATTGAAGAAATGTTATACAGACAGTGAATGTTGTAACTCATTAAAAGTTGAATGTTTTCAATTGTCATACAGAAAGGAATAAATATGACAGACATAAGCAAGATTGCACAGTAGATACATCCATACAAGATGTGGAATCATTCATATATTATGGTAGCAATATAGACACAGTTGAAGGAACAGATAATGATAGGAGAAGGCAAGAAGAGCTTACATTGGGATGTTTGTGGAAATCATATCTTGTCCAACAGAAAAATTAAAATCTTCAACTCAGATGTCAATGTAGACCTAGTGTAACAACACAAATGACAACCAGAAGGAAAATATAGACTTTCGTAAATGTAAGGTTGTACAATATTGAAGGATTGAAATGGTGTGACAAGATGACTTATGTGGAACTGATGACAAGAACCAGACAAATACTTGTGGAATAAGCTGTGTGTAGAAGATGTAAGTGTTGGATAGAACACACATGAAGAAAACCTGTTGATAATGTAGCAAGGCAGTCTTTGTTCTGGAATTGTGAGGGTCACAGAAATGGAGGGAGACTTAAAACGCATGGAGAAGGGAATAAGACAAAGACATGAAGGAAATAAGACAAAGACATGAAGGGAATAAGACAAAGACATGAAGGGAATAAGACAGACATGAAGGGAATAAGACAAAGACATGAAGGGAATAAGGCAAAGACATGAAGGGAATAAGACAAAGACATGGGAAGATCTTAAACTGACAGCAAGGGGGGTGGAAAGGCTTGATGTCTTTATATATGGTGAAGGCCTGTACTCCACTGGCAGCTGAGAAGTAGTAATGATGATCAAGTGGAAGTGAATGTTGGAAGCTGTCAAGTAGACATGAGACCAGTCAGTACATTAGAGGGCTTAATAAGAAATAAAGTTGATGCTGTCAAGTAGACATGAGACCAGTCAGTATATTAGAGGGCTTAATAAGAAATAAAGTTGATGCTGTCAAGTAGACATGAGACCAGTCAGTATATTAGAGGGCTTAATAAGAAATAAAGTTGATGCTGTCAAAGACAAAAATTCCGAGCAGACATTAATAATGAAGTAGAACTTGTAACGTATGTCCTCTGCTTCAGTGACCACTTGATCTTTGACGGTAGAGATGAAATGTAGTGACAGTCGACAACGGTTAAAAAAAATATTGGGGGTTACATTTTGTCATCATTTAGCTTTATAAAATTCTGAGTGGTTAGAGCACCACTTCTCAAGGCAAAGTTACAGAGTTTGAACGAGGTAGTGTGATACTCCAGTTTACCCAGCTGTAAATGGGTGTCTTATTCTGCTCTTGAGTGAGGGAAAGCAAAGGCAATGAGGAAGGGAACTGGTCACCCCACCTGGTATAGTGACACCTCACTCCCCAGCAGCAGTATCGGCTATGGGACTCCCTTGCCCTTTTACCGTATAGAAATGTGTGTCATCTATTAATAGAACTGCTTAATGAAACATGTGACCAGATCTGAGTGGGCGCTATCTCAAACTGTTCATCTTTTCTTTCTCTCTCGCTACTTCCTTCTCTTATTCTCAGGGTTATCTAGGTGGCGGATTGTATAGACAACGGGTAGGGGACAATGTTTTTTGGTAAAGCTACAAGATTATTACTCAAGTTCCTGGGGTCCAGTAACATCGCTGATCCATGCCTCCGTACCCCTGGAATCTCATAAGAGTTTGATCACATCACGGGTTGAAGGAAATAAAAGACACTGCCATCATGGTTACAGAAGCAAAGCAGACAGCAAGAGACTACATTTAGAGCTCCACTCTATTCTCTTACATGTGGGTGGGTTCTCTCTTCCCGAACTCCTAGCATATTTGCTCACCCTCAGTCAGAATAACTGACTCATCGGACACTCCGTGGCAGATAACCTGGAGACGGTTAACAGTTCTCTCATTTAATTCCTGACCTGGGGACACTGGAATGAGATGTTCTGAGTATTCCAGAATTCCCCTGGGTGTGAGTCGGGTTGTTTATGGAAGTAGCTGTAGTTGTGTGGACTGGTTGCTGGGTGTGGCTTTATTGTTAATATTCTCTTCGTGATTATTTTCTCATCTTAACATGTTTAACTATCTTATCTTTACGTGATTTTTTTTTCTTCTGATCTTAACGTGTTTTACTATCTCATCTTTACCTTTACGTGATTTCTTTCTCATCTTAGCGTGTTTAACTATCTCATCTTTACGTGATTTTTGTCTCATCTTAACGTGTTTTACTCCCATCTTTACGCATTTTACTGTCTCATTTTGACGAGATTTTGTTGATCAGTTTAATTATTCACTGTTTCTACACTACATGTCATCGTCCAGCGAATTATTTACATACATGTTGTCCAGCAGACGTTATATGTAATTTAAACAAATCAACTCTGACTGACATGGAGCTGTCATTACCCCCTGTTTGGTGGTAGATACAATACGACTTCCGATGATCTTTTACTCACCTGCAGGTCTTCTGATAACAGTGTGTCGATTTTATCTTTGACTTGGTCCTCTATCAGTTTTTTTTTTTTGTTTTTTTTTTTACTAACAATTATTTACCCTGGACAGAAAAAAAGACCAACAGAGAAGTACTGCACTCACTAAACGTACAGGAACATTGGCTCCTAAATACCATCGCAATAAGGAAGCTGAAATTTTTCGGTCATATAAAAAGACATAATAGTCTGGAAAAAATAGTGATGGAAGGCATGGTCCCTGGAAAAAGGGGAAGGGGTCGACCTAGACGACGGTGGACCCAGGACATCACAGAGAGTCTGAACTTGTCTTTGGCTGATGCAGGTCGACTTGCCCAGAATCGTGATGCGTTCAGAGCAGCTGTAATGGAGACAACGTTCTGGAAAGAATACGTCACATGATGATGATGAACAATTATTTATCTTTTGTTTGATAACGGGTATGTGAAAGATTTATAGAGTTCGTGGGTGACCTTTTTTTTTAAAAAAATTATTAGTGATTTTTAAACTCGGGTGAGGAATTATTATTGATTGTCTTGTGTGTTACTTACGGAGTATGGGACCACCACTGTGGGCTGGTCCTCTTGTAGGAAGCCTGAATCATACAGTCACATGATCTTGTTTGACAGTCTCATATTAGTGGTCTTTTACCACACGCCTGAGGATGTAGAAGGCTTGTCCTTTCTGTGTCTCGTCAGGCACTACATGGGGCTAGTATTATTATGATTATCATTATTGACTTGTAAACCTGTTGGTATTAGAATGTTTATTGCTCTATTCTCAGTGCATAAGCCAGGGCACCACTCACACATATGCACACGTGTTTAAAAAAAAAATGTAAATAAAGTTTTGCCTCGTTTTGTGGAGGCGCGTCCCGTTCAACCTAGTCGGTTATATTAGGGCGCATGTCCAAATATAAAAGGTCCTTAGGTCTGGGGTTATTACTGTGTCATACGCACACGTACAGATATTCGTCAAATGTGTGTTATAAGTGAACTAATGATGAGCTGCGCGCGGTAACCTGCACTTCCAATAGTTTTATACCAGATCTGACTGTCTTATTATTGGAGCTTCTGCCCCTACCCACTTGTCTGAACTGGGCAGCCAAAGATCCATACAGCACGTGTTTGAGCGGAAGAGGAGGGTTGGAGCAGGACCGGCTTTAGGAAGTGCGGGGTCCGGTTTGAACTGCTTCAGAGAGTCTCCAAAACTTGTATCAAGGATTTCATTTACTTTCCGTGGCTAAATAAATAAAAACACAATTATATGTTATGTATATTGTGTCATATTTTATAAATATCTATTTACTTAATGTACACCTCTTCTGTATGTTTTTTAAATTAGTCTTCCCTTGTTTTTTATTCGGCTAAATATGTCATTATTTTGCCAAACTTTTAAGCTCTTCATTACTTTGCGTTCAGAGGTCATGATTGCTAAACTATTGAATCGGTCTTCCTGCATTGTTGATCACAAATGTGTTTTAATTAGATTTAGCTTGGAGAAGCTCCTCTCTCCTGTGGCTTCCGCCGAAATGGGAAGATTAAAGTGGCTATAAATAAATTTGGGAATGCTGTTGATCTGTTTCTATATGCAAGAAATCAAATCGTTTTAGGTTTCTATAATCTGATCGTAGAATGGGCTTCTAGTTTTTGAGACAGCAGGTGTCCATTTATGTTATCTAATTTTACAGTTGAAACTTTTTTTAATTTTCATTTTCCGGCACTCTTTTCACATCTGTCAATGCCCTGTGTGGGATCCTTCTAGGAGCGGGGCCTGATTAGGGGAAATCTGAGGAATCGGCCTAAAGCTGGCCCTGGATAGAAGTATACGCGTGCTCTGCTCTCAGAAGACGTTGGTATACATTTGGTGAAAAACAAAAAAAAATGTGTTATATTTTTGTCGTCACAAATAATAAGTTCGCTAAACACAGATAAGACAAGACGGATGTGGGAAAAGTTGGTCACACAATTGTGACGTCAGTATACCTCACATCTTCAATTCCACCCATCACATTAACAGACAAGAAACATATCAGCTATAATGTCCAGCTGTTTATGTGCCCCGGTTCTGTCATGGCCAGTCTCAGTCACAATTGACACATTTTTCCAAGATATCACCCTGTGGCCTAATGGATATGAACGAAGTTTCATAATCCAGATATACCAGGTTCGAAACCTGCTGCAGGCGGTTTGGTAGCAGATCGCTTTGTGTGGATTTTTAACAATGGTATAAGCGCCGTACCGTTCAGAAAGCAATGGCAAACTACTGAATGAAAAAAAAATTGCCTAGAAAAATCACAAACAGCCAATAAAAGCTGGGGTTGATTGCCATGTCCTGTAAAGGATAAGCAACTAACTTTTATCACCCAATTAGATTCCCGGAGATCTCCAGGAAGACAGAGAATAGGCACACTGATTCCTACAGCAAGGACTGAGAATATTGTGAAATTATGCGTGGAACTGGCAACATCATCACGCGAAATAGATTACTGTCTAAATCACCCCCGCAAAATACGTGCATTGCCATAGGCTTCCTGCAAAGGAGCCAACTAGTGATTTGACGCTCCTGATGGAGCGTGTCACAGAATGGATTGGGGTGACCCCATCTTCCTAATCTCTGTTTCGCCTCAATTGGCTATGTGTGGTGTTCCCGGAAGCGGGGGCCTCCCAGATCTGAGGCACAGTTGCGTCTCCAATGTCGCTCACTGGTGCAGTCACCTCACTGAACTATTGTATGGACATGAGGTATAGCATACTGTATAGGCGTGGGGTGGCAGGGAAGCAAACCCGTAAAAAGTGCTTGCTGAAATCGGATGTGTCGGGCCGAAAGGCGCAGATATCGCAGCATAGCTGTAAACCATGACACAACGTGATTACCGCTCAAAATGGCCAGAGTTCTGAGAGTTGGCTGAGCGAACGCAAAAAAAAAAAACTACGGCAGTAATCGGTACATTTATGGTACGGATTTTATTGCGTGCTTTCAATTGTCGCACTTTCTATCTCTGCTAAGTAGCAGATATTTGATATTGTCAAATCATTTTGACCACTACTTGTAGGTGATAATAATCACATTTTGCTTGATGCGGCACAGATTTGCTGAGATTAGAGCAAGTGAAAACCAATGTGGGTTTGCTCAGTTTCGCATGATTCTGTTTGCTCAAGCTGGGCCGGGTGATAAAATTATTCGCCCGTAGTCGGTTTTCGTTTGCTCAGACTACAGATAACAAGATTACCCGTCTGTGCGACACATTTGGGACGGACATATATGAAATAATCATTTCCTGTCCACGACATTACTTTGTAAGAAAGTAATAAGTGTTACATCTGACACACGTTGTCAAATGAGTTTAACGACATATTTGTGAGTTCGTCTGCAGGGCAATCAGATGTTTACAGCCCATTTTCAGAAAAGTAATGTTTGAAATTTTGCACTAGATGAGTCATGCAAAATATTCAAATCAGATTGGCTGATCATTTGAGTTCCATAACAAACAGAGCAAGGTAGGACAGTGAATATAACCTGACGCTTCAGTCAGTCTAGTTCACTGTGAGATTCATGCTGCCAAAGACACCAAACTTGCCAGTAATTCAGAATTTCCATTTATCAGACTGGACACCTTTTATTGGAGTATTCATCAGGACTTACAATTCAGCCCAGGAAATCTCTAACATTTTAAATAAGGAAAACTGGAATATCTGAGGAAACAAAAACACACGGAGTCAGAGAGGAAACAAAAACACACAGTCAGAGAGGGAATTATCTTATTAAAGAAATGACACCCCAGACGCGTGTAAGAGGCAGATTACAAGTCTTTTTTTATTCATCTGAGCAAAAACGTCCGTGCGCCAGGATTGGTGTAAGTTGTCATTTTACATTACTAACATGTGAACTAACATATATATGAATATATTACCATGTGAATTTTAATGTGTGAAAAGTGCTAGGAATGTCCAAGTCATTTGAGGCTGGCAACCTCAGCATAAAGAATGATGATTTCATGAACCACCACTGCCAAGGGCTGGTGATTGTTTTATTGCTAGTTTCGTAAAGAGAACTAAAAAGCATAAAGTAGTCCCAGGTTCCATATGGAGCAGGGAGGAATAGATAAAGAAATGATGTACATTCTAATTATAATACTTACAGTTTCAAACCAGTGTAAATGTCGATGTTAACATATGCACTTTACAATTAATGGAAGTTTCAAACTTTTCAAATCAGTGTAAACATAAATGAAAACATATTCAATTAATATTGTGAACACTTTTCAATCAGTGTAAATGTAAACAGATTCTATCTGTACTATTAACCTTTTCATTTAAATGTAAGGTAACTGGAAAAGCTATCCAGTTTAAATGTAAAGAAAGTTTTATCCTGAGGGATTAAATTAAATTCTCATCGAGGGTAAATTCTGAGATAAATGGGATTGTAGAATAGAAGAAAGGGGACACATAAGTATGTGTTGGGAAACGCAATACTCAGAAGAGTGTTTCGTTTCTATTCTTTATCATAGTTATTGGTGGTACCAGCAGAAAGTACTATCTCTGGAACAAGAAGGGAACAGTGGCCTAAGCTTTAAGATGAGGGACCAACTTTGTAGACTCTCCTTGACATTTCTGGGAAACGAGCTACACCCGACAACCTTTACCAGCGACGAGCATGAACAGTGTAAAAAGAACCCATCAGCGGGAGCAGAAACTACTATTGGCAGCTAAGTGCAAAATATATGCTGCCAAAGTGAACTTTTTTCCCATCGACTCTACTATCAATCAATGATGAAACTTTTCTTCTAAACTGTTCAAATTATTTTCATCCTGTTAAAACTTAAGTGATTATTAAATTTTGTTATTTGTACGAGGGACGGTCAAAAAGTAATGCCTCGTAATTTTTAATTTCATTCAATAGGCAAGAAAACAGATAAAATTCACATTGAAATGTAGCCCCAAGTCTGAACTTCAAAAATTTATTTCTCAATGTAGTCTCCGTTATTTGTTACAGTTTTTGTCTATCTTCTCACAAGGGCATGTATCCCCGCACGGTAAAAATTTGTGTCCTTTTTCCTAAACCACTGGCATACAGCGCGTTTAAGGGTCTCAGTGTCCTCAAAGTGATGTCCGCGAAGATCTTCTTTCAGTGGTCAAAACAGATGGAAGTCAGAAGGTGCAAGATCGGGACTGTAAGGGGGATGTGGTAATAATGTCCAGCCAACTCTTCTCCTTCAGTTTCGTAACGGTGCAGGAGGTTGATGGCTATGGTTTTCCTTGTTTCTTTATGTCTGTCTCTCAATATTCTGGGTACCCACCGTGCACAAACTTTTGAATAACCCAGGTCTTAAATGATGTTCTGGACACTGCCTTTACTAATGGACAACATGGAAGAAAGTTCATCCAGTGTTACCCGACGGTCACCACGAATGATGCCATCAACTCGATGAATGTTGTGTGGAGTCACTGCGGTAGATGGACGGCCAGTCCACTTTGCGTCAGCCATTGAGGATTGACCTACTTCAGCTTCATCACAACGATGTATCCAACGTCGGACAGTGCTAACATCTACTGTTGAATCTCCATAAACATTCTTCAAACGTTCGTGGATGCGAATTGGGGTCTCGCCTTTAGCATTGAGGCATTCTATGACATAACGTTTTAACCGAACGTCTTTGGCAGCCATTTTTAAACTGTTACAGTGGTGCCACCTGTTACTGAAACATGTTGGTAATGCTATACAGTGCAGAAGAGTGTTTGAGGAATCCTGCTAAATTTACAAATTGCACATCGATGCAGTATTTACATACATAAAAAAATAGGAGGCATTACTTTTTGACCTTCCCTCGTAATTTTACAAATTTAACTTCGATTTAATCCTTTTAAATGTACTGCATGTTTGACCAAGTCAATTTACTACACACACTCTAAACAGAGCTATACCAGAATAATACGAATTCCACTGAGTAAATCAGAGGTGGGGAATTAATCATTGCTTAATTCTTCACAAGAGTGGTCGGCAGATTCTAGAATTAACGTGCTCAGCCAAAGCAGCATTGTTTTGGCTTATCTGAATATCTTGTGAATACTCCCTTTGTGATAGAAGTGTCATTACCCATCTATCTGCATCTCTACCAAGAATAATCTTGTGCGAAGGTAGACACATTTGAAGCCCATATTAGATGCTCTTGAGTTTTGGCTACTGTTGGACAACTACTGCAAAGCAGGGGAGGCAGTACCGTCACAGAGTGATAAAGGAGAAAGTTATGAGATCTAATATCCACTGAGAAACTAGATAGTAGAACAGATGAGAACTGTAGAGATCATTGGCTTTCAAACGTTGCTTCATGGCGTACCACTAATACAGACATGTCCATACATCACCAGCAACCTTCCCTCTAATCCGATCATTGTAGCCGAGCCAGGCAAGGTTTGATTTGATACCTGCTGAGCATTGACTTGAAAAGACTAGGTGATTTACCGTAGAGATGAGTCCATGAGGGCCGTGTTAACCGCCTTAAGCAGTTTGGACGTAGACCGTAACCCCAAGTCCACATGTTCGGTATGTTTGTACCATAAACTTAGAAGCCTTAAATGTTACATTTAAATCCGCATTCCGACATAAATGACGTGAACACAGACTCAAACGTGTATCTTGTCTTACTTTACAAAACATTTATTATCATGTCAGTGGGTCTTCCTTGTGTGCTGCTGTTAACTCTTGTCTACACTTAGCTACATTTAGGCCAATGTATCACCCATAACGAATATATCTGTGAAAGTGAGGCAGATTAGTGACAGATTTCATGTCTCTTGAAGAGAAACAAGAACTTGTGAAAGCATCTGTTGACGCAGTTAAATATGATCCTAATATTAGGTGATGATCAGGTCTGATTGTGACCAAATAAAGTCACCCTGTCCTGCCTAGATTATAATACTTTTGAGAACACTTTATCTTTGCACTCCTATTCAGATCTTGTCAGCAGCAACAGTATTTCCAACCCATTTATAGTTACATTATTGCTACGGTATTTCGTTATTTAAAAAACAAAAAATCCAAACTTTGCTACAGATCTCGTGGTGTCTTGCAAAACACGCGCAGAAAATAATTTTCATTTTAAACTTCTTATACTTATGAAAAAAAACTAGATTTATAAAATCTTTGCTTATAACGTGCGGTGTGGTTCACGTAGCAAAGCTTTAAGAAAATTGTCCTAATTAATAATGTGACACAACAGTGTAACACGTGGGTGTGTTGATGTCACGTGAACTCTAATGTTTACTACAGTCGTTTACTTTCTACACGCATCAGTCTGGAGTTGGACATGAGAGTACAGTGAGATTTCTTGTTTGTAAAGTGCTGCAGTATTGACGGGGAGCGTTTCAGGGAACCAGTCTTTCATATGGGAACAGCTCTTCATCTCATTTGAAAATGATACATTATAGCCGCTAACTAACATAACATAATTTTTTTCTATCGGACGCACAACTAGACTGTTATAAATTAACATGACTCGCACTCACTTTAGATCTAGATTTTGCCGACGTCCTGGTTCCTCCGTCACAGCCTTAACCAGATGCCAGACAACACGATGAGATGACAGAAGTTGGGTTTGAGAATACACATATAGCGAAGACAACGATTATGAGAATTAATGCGACTAACGATAGCCACATTGTTGGGGTGCATCCCTGTAAGGTGTGGGATCTTACATATATCTCAGGAACAATATAGGCACATTTGGACAACAGATGTATGATAATAAATACAAAAGGCCAGAGGAACTTTCATTGCATTTGGGAAATACTATATATGGAAATTGAAAGAAATAGTCCAACCAAAAAAACCCCCAAAAAACAAGAATCTTCAATTCTAATGTCAAGGCAGTCCTAAGGTATGGCCCTGAAACATGGAGAAAAACACAAGCGACAACCAGAAAGAGGGACTTTCATAAATGTGTACTAGAGCAGAATGAGACACACGTAAAAAGAATTCCAGGGTAAGAAAAATTGAGGGACATCGAGAGACATAGACAAGGGAATTAGACACAGATTTGTAGGGCGGTAAAGAAGACATGGACAGACATAGAACGGAAGCACGGACAGAAAGGCTTGTGTATTAGTTGATGACCTGTACTGCCTGCACGTGGGAAGCTGATAGGAAACTCCGTACAGAGCGACATAACAGGAAATATGATCATCAGAAGCCCAGAGTGATATGAAATATTAGCACGTAACAAGTCATGTCCTCCATAATTTAAGTGGACAAGATTTACGTTTGTCGGTGTTTGATTGTTGTTGTACTTGAGCAATTTAAAAAAAAAAGGGTACAGTTAGCTTGCTGTACATGTCCTAGTGCTTCCACAGCTAAATTGACAGCACATCAGGTCGTAATACATGCACTGAATCAGAAATCAGTAAGAAACTCCCCTCTTGACGCATAAGCGGTAGATACAGGGAAAGAGTTTCACATTTTGTGATGTAAAACTGGACATGGCCGACAATGTCTTGGGTATCCCAAAAGGAAAAAAAGAATGGAGGGTGAGGGTAGGAGATACTGGAAAGTTGCCACAGGTGCAGAAATATTCTTTTTTGTTTCAGTTGTACGCACACTGTTACCCTCCTGTATCGCAGGGTCAGTATTGGGGAACAAAAATATTGGGCCTGTTCTCCATACCAAGGATGTCGTAAAAGTCGACTGAGGAAGGTGGTGCGTGGATCTAGCGACCTCATTATTTTAATTAAATCATTACCTCAGAAGAAATCGTGCGGTGAAGATGGAATATCTTCGAGGATACTTCAGATTGCAGAGCCTGTTGTATGCGACTCGCTGATAAAGTACTAATATAAATTATACTGGCCACCACTGATAACGAAAGCTTTATTCCTAGTATTCCTTCCAACTGATAAAGTATGTCATTCCATTCCTGTCTGTTTACATAACTGTTTGTTCATTGCATACGCTATATAGGTTAATTTTCCATGTGTGTACTGCTGTGCTGTTACCGTGTATGATATATGAAGGGTGTGTAGAAAACAGTCACTCACGCCACGATAGCTCACGTACGAGTCATGGAGGGTTGAACGCCTTGTGACAGTCAATGAACAGTTTATTTACACCACAACACGGTCACGATAACGTAGACGAAATACAGCATGTTACACAGGTCATAATAGCATACCAAGAAAAGGATCCACATTATATAATAACAATAATCCATCAAGAAGAACTACTGGCAAACGCAGTGCTAATAGTTATAGGCCTCAAATAACATTAGGCCTCAGCGCTATCTAATCCATCCAGAAGACTGCTGACCCCGCAGTACTAGTAAATAATAGGCCTCCAATATATATGACGTCTCAGCGCTCTTTAATTCATCCATAAGACTGCCGACACGGCAGCACTAACAGCCATAGGCCTCAAATAGATATGACGTCTCAGCGCAGTTTAATCCATCTAGAAGACTGCTGATAAATAATAGGCCTCACCAATATATGACGTCTCAACGCAGTTTAATCCATCTAGAAGACTGCTGATAAATAATAGGCCTCACCAATATATGACGTCTCAACGCAGTTTAATCCATCTAGAAGACTGCTGATAAATAATAGGCCTCACCAATATATGACGTCTCAACGCAGTTTAATCCATCTAGAAGACTGCTGATAAATAATAGGCCTCACCAATATAAGTCGACACATCAGGCAGTGTACAGGCTTCCCTCGCAAACACTGGGCTGACTTCTCCAGTCACGCCCAGGACAGAAACTCTTCAAAAATATACATAATCTTTAAACACTGGCCTGTATACTCAAAGGCCCAAAAAACATCTCCTTAACTAATACATCTCATCTGGGATAATCACACATAATATATCTCAGCATAAATGCCTGTACACTGGGACACATTGAAAAACACTTTACATCTCCTCAGTGCATTCGCCCGGTACACACTGACACCAAAAACATTCTCCCCTTGAACACCCCAGCCAATCACATCCATGGGGCTTCCCGAGAACTCTTGCTCACATGGTCAAAAAATAGCTTAGAACATTTATCTCACGTGGAACTCCGCCACCGTGACAAGCATTCTGAATCTCGAAGATTCGAATGCGATACACTCATATATTTTTTTAATAAATTAACAGCCAGACAACAGCTGTTCAAGTGGGACAATCATTATAATCTATTGTACATCCGAGACTCATAACGATTACTGCCCTTGCTTAAATTTGGACTTATCAGTTTACACCACCCCCCGGGGAAAAAAATGATAACATCATTTTTTTGAAAACATTACTGAGCCAAAAAATAAATGGGTGATTAAGCTCTAATCAGGAAAATTAATCAACCTGTTAAGTCCAAATACTATATATCATCCAAAAAATATCAGCATTATGAGTAAAGCAGAAAACAAAGCATACAAAATAATCAGCTAAGTCTACCAAAATAATCTGCTTTCAACAAAGTTAAGTCCATACAGTATAGAATTAACCTAACAATATACATGATTCAAGTATCAGTATAGTAGGATGAATAAGAATACAAATAGTATCAAGTGACATATAAATGCAACATGAAAGTATAATCCACATATGAACCGCTACCGAATAGTCAGTAGAAGAAATGGACTAAAATGAAGAATAATCAGGACAGACAAAAGAAAAACATAGATATGTCTGCAGAGAACGATGGATTAATACATCATAATAACCATTTGATCAAAAACGTATTATATAAATACATATAATGATGACAAGAAAGTATAGGACACAAAGACAATGTATGTGTATATCTAACAACCACAAAAGAAAGCTGTAGATAAACGAAGCATAATCTAACCTAAACCCCGTTATACAACTTATTCATAAGTAACCATCAACCATCAGACATCATACACAAAAAATAATGTCGTTATAAATAAACTCAAACTAACGCACCATCAAACGTTAAGTAAAAAAAAAAACACATCATTACTCCCTCTAGCGCACAGTTAAGCGCAGGGTACCGAAAAAATTTTACAATCTTAGAAAACATTTTCGAAAAAGTAAAAAACAAAAATATTTCATGACGCTAAGTTAAATAAAAATAGCTTAACCTAATATTAACATAACAAAATGTAATTAGGCTACCAAAAATGTGTGACATACAAAAATCCTTATACTTAAGCAGACACAAAATCAAAATAATCTGCTGGGAAAATGATACATGTATAAATTGCAAGAACAAAAAATTACATTATTTTAAGCTCACAGGTGTTATTGTTTCGAAAAACCTCAGAAACCAATGTTTCAGAATATGTTCTCAACTTGCAATACAAAATTAACTCTGATATAATCTAACTATATTTCCAAAATTATTTTCCACAATATAATGGTTACTACATAATGTCTTAGAATGCTAATACGTAAATAAACATGACATCAAAACACAAGAAAAAATTCTAAATTTAGGAAGTACAGTGACTCTCTAAAGATGACTACTGCACCATACCTAGCTAATGAGGTTGTGCATTGGGCTGACAAACTCATCATGCATATAAAACAGTCCTAATAATCAACTCTGCAAAAACACATCAATGTTTGATGTATCAGCTCTCGTAGCGCTAAACTCATCACGGAGCATAAAGGTCAACCATAAATTGACTAAATGAGCATAGTCTTCTGACTAGCGTGCGTAAATACTATAGTCCACTGCTTTTGTCAAAAAGTTACCGAGACAAGTCACTCGCAAATAATATCTTACACCTTACTGCGCTAATAATACACACAATATTCGTCATAACACAATAGTGTAAGAATAATATGAAAATAATTGTTGCATCATCAAAACATCGTCGTACAAAAAATAAATATGTGCATAAAATAGTACATAAAAAATGAGCTTACACACTATCTAATAGAAGTTATATGGTATCTTAATACAATTCTATATAATATCCTATATTTATACGATACAATAATATCTATATCTTAAACAATGTTGAACAGGCAATAATTCCAGCCGTGTTGAATAGTCTCATAAACTTGGCAAAATAACCGCATACAATTCAGAGTCAACTTGCTGTCCGGTTTTACTTGGTTAACTCCATGAATACAAGGTGGCATACCTTACTCTCTCTGTTAATGTAACACCGGATCATAGACTTTCATTGCAAAGCCGTCGCTGTGAAAATATACAAATGAAAAAATTCTATTTTACTTCACAGTCCGATTTAACGATGTAAAACGGAAATTAACGTTACATTTACCTAAAACTGTGGCTTGTGTAACTTGCGGCCCTTTCAACCCGATCAACAAGCCTTCCCTTGACACGTGTAAGCACCACAGGAGGCTTATGGGGCAGAGAATGATCGTAGCTCAAGGTCGTTGCTATTGGATGCTGAAAAAAATTTGCTACCCTCATAATAGCGAGATACTCTCTCAAAACCACAAGCAGTTGTATTAGAGACTCTATTTCTATTATTATTACCTTGTTTATCAATTACTTTAGGCCTTTGATGAGAAAAGTTAACATAGTTGTCATTATTATTTCTCTTTTGATAAAAATATCTGCCAGATTGTTTATGTTGACTTCTAGACTTATTACCGTAAAATTGATAATCTTTCCTGTAATCATTTTTACCATACTTCTCAAAATCCTCAGAACCAAAATATTTAGATCTGTTAAACTGTTTCTGGTTTCTTGGAGAAGACAGATTACAATTTGCTGATCTCCCTTGATAATGTTTCAAATCTGTATTATCTTTCCTGCCATGATTGCTTTTCTTCTTTTCGGTGGCAGCGTGCTTAATCTCTGAATCAGTAATAGGCATAATAAAATCCTTATGGCTGCTAACATACTGAGTATTACTTTGGGCACAAGTACTACTAGTCTTGTCCCTTGTTATGTTTTTATGAGGCTTTGCCACTTCAGATACAAGGTTAGTTTTTTGAACTTTGACATGAAATTTATCCTTGTCTTTACTGTGATGTACAGAATCAAGTATCACAGTAGAATTAACCTTGTTGGCCTGTCGCCAGGAATTATTAATATTACCAGAATAGTCACTAGTACGATGAAAATTATATCTGCCACGCAAGGATTTCCGCTCACCACGTTTGATGTTAGTATTGGCATCGAGTGTCTGTTGCTGACTCGACGTTTTTAAGACGTGTTGATAACCGTCTTTCTGTCTAACTTTGTCAATATTAACAGTAGACAGCATTTTTCTACCTAAAATTATATCAACCAAACCGTCCATTCTTTCCCTTAATTCCGTAATTTCAATATTTTTGTGTGAAATCTGTTCACTTTGTTTCTTAATTACGTCATTGAATGTCAAAACTCTACATCTCTCCTCCGCTAGTGATTTCTCAATCTTAGCTAATTTATTTTCCTCCATTATTAACTCTTCCAATGTCTCTTTTTCATCATTTCCTTTATCTACTCTTAGTTGCTGTGTTTCAATTTCACTATTCTCATTATCCATTAGCTCCTCAACTCCATTTGGAAATACAGTATACATCTCTTCTTCAATATAAGAATTTACTCTACTCACTAAATCAAGAAGCGTCTCTGTATAAGACCTATCAAGGTCAATTGTCTCAGCTTCTAGTTTGCCACACCTCTCTTTCTTTTCCTGAAGTTGCTGCTCGAGATTACTAACTTCACCATATTTATAATCCACTTGAATTTCCAAATCTTTGATTTTGCTCAATGCCGAATCTAATGCTGCTTTCACTCTAGTAAGTTCTGCGTTTGATTCCTTTAAATCATTTGTAAGCCTCGATACTGTTTCTTGTAATTCGCTCTCTTTAGCAAAACCTTCTAAAATCTTCTCCCTTTCCTGTAACGCACTATGTTTAATTTCTTCCATCTGCTTCTCATTCTTTAACTTCTCTTTTAATTCCTTTTCCTGCTCATCAGAAGTATGGTTGTGGATTATTTTGAACATGCTCTGCACTATATGTCCGTGTTCAAGCTCAATATACTGTCGCAAAAACACACGAAGGTGCCGTAGCAAGTTCACCAAATCCTCGGCCATTACCAAATTGCAAACAAACTTAAAGTTATGTTTAGCAAATAATTCCAGGGATGTTGACACATTAATCAAAAAATCATCCATTATCCATTCTCCAAGTCGTGCACCTCTCAATCCCTTACCATCTCTACCTACTACCAATGCAGACTCCAACATAGGCCTTATATCTGTAGGGTACGTATTACGATCCATGGTGATTCACTCACCAAGTCCACTGTATATATATATATTCACCAGTTATAATTACCACAAGTTTATGTCCCTAAAAATTTGGACAATTACCTTTTTTAGCTCACCAAGCTAAATATCCTTTCAAGTAATTGCAAATATCAGTTAAATACTGTATACCATAGTAGCATAAGTTCTTGTGCAAAGAACATGTGTAAAATATACCAAAATGAGGGATAACTTTATATCAATTTGAGTGATGTCAATATTATGTGAAATAGCCTTAAACACTCATGCATCAAAGTCTTACAATAAGTTACAAACAACATAGAATATTTAACATGAAATACTCATTACAACAAATAGTACACAATATATATAGGAAGACTTGTTGACACAAGATAAAATGGCACAGTTTCCACAACATAAACCACTTATCTTCAATAAAGGAAAATACGGCCGTCCAAAAATGCTGAACATCACAAAGTCTGCTGAGGAAAACAGTTCACCGCATAAGGTCACCGCAGCTTGACACTTCTCACTTCAGGTCCTTTGTCCTCACTACGGTATGTGTGCTCGTACACCGCACAGGTAAACAGGAACTGTATTACTGCCAATCATCTACTTGAGGCACCCGTGTAGAATGACTGCACATCAGCTTGAATTCCCTCTGTAACTGTAGGGGTACACAGTCTGTCAATCTCGTTGATAATCCACTTGAAAGGAGGTACTAGACATCTCTTGTATACTTTGATGGTAAACTTCTGTAATTGCGCCACCAAAATACTGGCACAGTTGACTTGAAAACTTCAATTCAAAAAGGAGAACTGCATATCTTGGCACTGGAAATGTTAGATATGTTATAATCCTCTATGTAGATGGGTATTAATAAGCTGCACTCCATCAGATATGTTACCGCCTAGTTATGCTCAACGTCTATTTTGGGGTTAGACTTCTATAGTAGGCATCACACCATGTAAGTTTGAAAACAACCACTATTGCATCCGTAGTTGGTGATGTCATCAATGTAAAGTTTGCTAATGATGATGGATTCTTAAATGCGCCACACAGCATAGAAGAAAGTCACATAAGGCAGATGACGTGGGCATCACGTCCGAACGTTTTGGCCACCCCCGTTGCCGCTAGGATTATTATTGCCGCCACTGTAACAGTCAGTATTTGTTGCAAAACGATGTTTCATCCACTGTTGCGGACGAAGTGTACAATTGCCAACGATAGAGTAGTCGAAATACCAGGATTGCTATACATTAAATATCACGCCACACAGGCTACTAGTTATAAATGTCGTGAGTTCGATCCAACTGGAACTGGAAACCACCACTGATAACGAAAACTTTATTCCTAGTATTCCTTCCAACTGATAAAGTATGTCATTCCATTCCTGTCTGTTTACATAACTGTTTGTTCATTGCATACGCTATATAGGTTAATTTTCCATGTGTGTACTGCTGTGCTGTTACCGTGTATGATATGTGAAGGGTGTGTAGAAAACAGTCACTCACGCCACGATAGCTCACGTACGAGTCATGGAGGGTTGAACGCCTTGTGACAGTCAATGAACAGTTTATTTACACCACAACACGGTCACGATAACGTAGACGAAATACAGCATGTTACACAGATCATAATAGCATACCAAGAAAAGGATCCACATTATATAATAACAATAATCCATCAAGAAGAACTACTGGCAAACGCAGTGCTAATAGTTATAGGCCTCAAATAACATTAGGCCTCAGCGCTATCTAATCCATCCAGAAGACTGCTGACCCCGCAGTACTAGTAAATAATAGGCCTCCAATATATATGACGTCTCAGCGCTCTTTAATTCATCCATAAGACTGCCGACACGGCAGCACTAACAGCCATAGGCCTCAAATAGATATGACGTCTCAGCGCAGTTTAATCCATCTAGAAGACTGCTGATAAATAATAGGCCTCACCAATATATGACGTCTCAACGCAGTTTAATCCATCTAGAAGACTGCTGATAAATAATAGGCCTCACCAATATATGACGTCTCAACGCAGTTTAATCCATCTAGAAGACTGCTGATAAATAATAGGCCTCACCAATATATGACGTCTCAACGCAGTTTAATCCATCTAGAAGACTGCTGATAAATAATAGGCCTCACCAATATAAGTCGACACATCAGGCAGTGTACAGGCTTCCCTCGCAAACACTGGGCTGACTTCTCCAGTCACGCCCAGGACACAAACTCTTCAAAAATATACATAATCTTTAAACACTGGCCTGTATACTCAAAGACCCAAGAAACATCTCCTTAACTAATACATCTCATCTGGGATAATCACACATAATATATCTCAGCATAAATGCCTGTACACTGGGACACATTGAAAAACACTTTACATCTCCTCAGTGCATTCGCCCGGTACACACTGACACCAAAAACATTCTCCCCTTGAACACCCCAGCCAATCACATCCATGGGGCTTCCCGAGAACTCTCGCTCACATGGTCAAAAAATAGCTTAGAACATTTATCTCACGTGGAACTCCGCCACCGTGACAAGCATTCTGAATCTCGAAGATTCGAATGCGATACACTCATATATTTTTTTAATAAATTAACAGCCAGACAACAGCTGTTCAAGTGGGACAATCATTATAATCTATTGTACATCCGAGACTCATAACGATTACTGCCCTTGCTTAAATTTGGACTTATCACTCGCTCACTTCATTTACAATCTGTGCCTCACAAAGAAAGTGTTTCCTCAACGACTGAAAACAGGCTTAGTGGTACCAGTACATAAAAAAGGTGATAGTAATGTCGTCACAAACCACCGGCCGATTTCCCTACTATCAGTCATAACTAAACCTCTTGAACGACACATGTATAAACATATTCTTTCTTCACTGAACAGCTACAATCTTATACATGAAAACCAATCTGGATTTCGACCCAAACACTCTTGTCAATCCTTGTTGACTAAGATTACCGAAATCTTGCATTCTAATATCAACTGCGAAAAAATAAATGGAGTATTATTAATCGACCTTTACAAAGCATTTGACACAATTGACCACTCGTTGCTGATGCAAAAGCTTGCAGTGTACAAATTTCATCCACAAGTGATCACATTAATAAAATCATTCCTTGAAAACAGAACACAACGAGTCTTATACAATAATGTGCTCTCTAAATCGTACACCACTACAATGGGTGTCCCGCAGGGCTCGATACTAGGACCCTTACTCTTCAGCATCTTCATGAATGACCTGCCCTTGTCATTGCCACTTGACGATTGTCTTATGTTTGCTGATGATACCACAGTAACAGTAGCTGGCACAGACATTAACACTGTTCAGTCTCTTTTACAGCATCACCTGGACATTGTACAAGATTGGTGAACTATTAATAGTATGTACATTAATAAAAACAAAACTCAATCTTTGATTATCTCAACCCGCCAAAAGATTCTGCACTGTCAACCAAATACGTTATCTTTATCTCTAGACGGAGAACGTATTAAGCAAGTTACGGACCACAGCTTGTTGGGTGTGGTCATCGACCAGTCTCTAAGCTGGAAGTCACATGTCTATTTCATCGCAAACAAGATCTCACAAAAATTGTTTCAACTCTCAAAAATCAAACATTTTTTATTTCCGCACTCTAGACTTATATTCTATTATGCACATATTCAAAGTCACCTTTCTTATTGCTCAAATATCTGGAGTCGCTGTGGCTTGTCGTTTTTGAAACGCTTAGAATCCCTACATAAAAAGGCGCTACGACTTGTTTGCCTGAATAATAACATTCCCAGTGCTCAGCTATTTTCACAGCTGAATGTTCTTCCTCTGAAAAAATTCTTCTTCCAAGATCTCCTATTTGTGCATCAAATTTTACACGGCAGAACGCCTTCATACTTGCAAATGTTCTTTCGCTATAAGTACTGCTCATATTTTATACGTGGCGACCTACTTTTTGACCTTGCAAAACCTCGAACTGACCTCTTCCGAAGTTGTTTTAGTTATGCAGGTGGTTTAGCATGGAATTCTCTACCCAAGTCTGTCAAAACTGATAATTACATCTCATTCAAAAGACATCTGCATTCACGTGTCATGAAATCTTGTACACACATTTAACGACAATTCTGTTTCAGTTATTTCAACGTTTCCACGAGCATTTAACTACCATTGTAATATTTTCATTTTAAATTGAATTTTTTATATTAAGTAGCTCTATTGCTTGACCTCTCTCTCTCTCTCTCTCTCTCTCTCTCTCTCTCTCTCTCTCTCTCTCTCCTCTCTCTCCCTCTCTCTATGTGCGTGAATGACTATGAGTAAATGTACTTGTGTGTGCTAAGTTTCTGATTGTGATGATAATATTAATTGATCCTGTCTGAAGTTGTTAATACTTTAATTTTTAACACGCTGAAAATTGTATTGCAGGGCAGAAATGTAAAAAGGCAATTATGCCTATTTCTTTACCCTGACGAAATAAAGATTTCGTTCGTTCGTTCGTTCATTATGTAAAAAGAATTGTTACATAAATAACCATTACAATTGAAATGCTTTGATACAAGCTTCCTGCACATGTGGTTATGCTCGTGAAAGAAGACAAAGGTCAAGAGGACGTGTACCCAAGCTAAGCAACAACGTTGTGACTTAACACTCCAGTCTTATGTAATGGATGCTCTGTGTTATAGGCTACCTGCCATGTATTTACACCCAGCTAGAACAGTCACCGGTATACTGGAGATGAAGATTTGACGTCTTGTAAATATAGAAACGGGAGAATTGCATGTAGACCCTTGCGTGAAGTCAGTCACTGAATCACATCTCAGTGTAACAGGGTGGTGGGTCACGGTACCAATTTATCATTATGTGACAGTGTCCTTCAAATTTATCAATATGTGCCAGTGATCTGGGCACGGCTCCAATTTATCAATATGTGACCGTGTTGTTATATTGGTATTATATCTTCCTTCAGTTAAATGGTCCATCAAGTGTATTACTAGCCGTCCGCTAGAGATGTAGATTCTTGTATGGTTACGCCAGGTTCGTTCTTCTCTCGTTAGTTGTTATTAAGGTGCATAATGGTGTACTTACTAACCGTGTTGAAACTTTTCATTCAATTCGACAAATCTGCATAACTCATCTGAGTCATATAATATGGTTTATTTACAGAAATACATAAATAAGCAAATGCAGCTGGAAATCAAATCAATATTCTTATTTGTGAAGGTAGTTTACTGTAGGTGTCCGTATTTTCCTTTCTCTCTCCGTAATTGTGTGAGTTACCCAAAAATCCCGTGTAGCTCACGACCTAGGTCACTTTGACCTTTGCTTCCACAACTTTTCAGTACAAGTAGTTGCGCCTTTTTACCTTCACTATTTAAAGGTGCTATTTTCTTCAGTTTCTGAGCCTTAAATACATTTATATCTGTTTCTCAGTTTTCTTCCTTTAATAAAAATCAATTCTAGCTGGGGACTGAAAAGTAATCGAGATGTACTTACATGAGTTACCACTTTACATAGTCTTTCCTCCTAGTACAGAACATAGCGCACGCCCGTTTATATTCTGTCGTGTGAATAATAACACTAAAGTTTATCACACTCTATCTTCATTCTGAAAAACTTCACGAATTAACACTCAGAAATGCCTACGTGGTAATGCATAGATGAGATGCTCAAAACATGGCTTCTCAGCAATGTCACAAGTACAAACACAACCTTCCCCGAGGTCGTCTATATGGAACTGCCCTCTTAATAATCTTAACTTTTCGTTAGCTCGACGGTGTTGTGAGTTCTTGTCACTGTCGATGATTGTGATTGGTGCTACCAAAATGTATGACCTTATCTCATTGGCACGAATAATGCTGGGGTAATAAGCCTCACTGTCACATCAGTAACATCATTTCGTGAATGTCAAGAGAAGCTAGAACTTTCTCTCTTTTCTTGTGGTTGTAAACGTTATACCTTCCGCTGTATTTACGAGCCACTTTTCCCCACTCCTGGTTATGCAAGCAAGTAGACTTTGATATACACCCGAGAGCCATTTCTTGTTCACATCAGCCACTCATACCTACACAAGGGAATTTCTGTCATTTGTGCTTGAAGCGTGAATATTACTTTAGGACTGTATCGTAACATTCAGTATGTTAACTAATGGCGGGATGTCTTCTTCTATGCCCTTCTTGGCTGTCTGTTAAAGGAGCTACTTCTCAGTGGTTAACGCTATAGGATGGCATCGGCAATGCACTTTACTTTTACTCCTGGGGTGGGCTATTTAATGTTACATCTTGAAGCTGCTAGCCACACTCACAAACTTCCTTAGTCGCTTGTTTCTCACATGCTTGAAAAGACACCGCGGTCCTGATCTTTAGTATATAGTAACGAACTTCTCGATCCACACTGGCTTGACGGTAGATTCTGACATGCATACATTGGAATTTGTTTTAACTTCAGATCCACCACTGGAAATAAGGAGATTATTCTTGTAACCGTATTTAGTATCGATTGGTGAGAGAAGACCTCAGATCAATCACACAGACACACGCTGATTGATGAATTTGCCGGTAATGTACGGATAGATGAAGACATTTGGTAGTATGGGTGTATCTGTAGAAAAGTAATGAACTGTCACAAAATATTTGTGCAAGCGCTATCGTGAAACAGTCAAGTCTGACAGATGTACATTTAATATAATCCATGAAATGGGCTGAGCAACAGACAGAATGGTTCTAAGCTCATTTTGTTTGTCTGTATATGTTATAATTTATGCTCATTTTTATATGTTATACTTATGCTTCGTACTGGACAGAAGAACTCAAAGAACTGGAAGAACAGATAACAGAGGTCAGACATGTAGCAGAAAAGGACAAAACAGTTGAGGCAAACATCGCCTACAAAGCTATCTCTGCAAAATACAAGAAAACTTTAAACTGTTCAGCCAAAAATAGCTGGATCAAAACAACAGAAAGTCTTAACCTTGACAAAGATGGAAGAACATTATGGAGGCTCGTCAAAGCCTTAAATGATGAGGAATGCAAAACTAAGGAAATAGCCCTACAACAAAATGAGAAAATACTCACAAAGAAAGAAGCAGCAAATGTCTTTGCTCAAAAATTCTCACATGAGAGCCAGATAAATGTTCCACCTGACAGAAAACAGGAAATTATCAAAGAGCAAGAACTTTACCAAAATATATCAACTGTTCCAGAAGAGCACATGACAGCAAACCTCACCATGAGAGAGCTAGAGGCAGCCATTGTATCCCTTAAGCAAAGAAAGTCACCTGGAAAAGACGGGGTAACAAATGACATGCTTAAAGGGCTAGGGCCTAATGCCAAGAAAGCCCTCCTCAAGATGATGAACTATAGCTGGAAGCGTGGAATTGTACCACAGGCCTGGAAAGAAGCAGTACTAGTTCCAATCCTTAAAAAGGACAAAGACCGAATGGACCCCAACAGCTACAAACCCATCAACCTTCTAAGCTGCATGGGACAGCTTGTGGAGAGAATGATCAATACCAGATTAAGTTGGCACCTCGAAGAAAAACAAATTCTACTGCACCAACAGGCAGGCTTCAGGCAACATAGGTCAACAGAGGACCAAGTCACCTACATTGCACAGGAAATCGAAGATGCTTTCCAAGATGGAAAGCACACATTAGCAGTCTGGGTAGACATGGAGAAAGCATTTGATAAAGTTTGGAAAGATGGGCTAAGAGTTAAAATGCTGAAATATGCAGTCTGTGGAAGAATGTATAGCTGGATCAGTCACTATCTGATAAACAGAACAGTTAGAGTGCAGGTGCACGGGCAATTAAGCAAAAAGACTACAATGAAACATGGAGTTCCACAGGGTGGGGTCCTTTCCCCAACACTCTTCCTTATATACCTTGTATATAAATGATATAACAGAAAACATCCACAAGAATGTCCACAACACCCTCTATGCTGATGACCTCGCCATGTGGACTTCAGAAGAATACATCACCACAGCAAGAGTGCGCATGCAGGATTCACTGCTAGCCCTTGAAAGTTGGTCCAGAAAGTGGTTGCTCAAAATCAATGAACAAAAAACAACACACACTATTTTTACCTTGTCAAACAAACCACAGCAAGCAAAGCTACAACTAAATGGGCAGGCAGTACGAGAAGATGAAACACCAACATACTTAGGAATCACACTAGACCGCCGAATGAAGTGGAAATCACAGATAACCAAAATACAGCTAAGGGCAAACCTTCACATGGCCATCATGAAAAAGTTAGCTGGTACCACATGGGGTGCTGATGAGAATATCCTCAAAAAGCTGTACACAGGCAGAGTCAGACCTGCTATGGAATACGGCATCACAGCTTGGTCGACGACAGCAAAGTCAAATTTTGACATATAAGTTTATAAACTAATAAAACGGTATTGAATCAGTTTTACAAATAACAGTTCACATGAGACAAGGGACGTTTCGGGTTTTACCCTTCGTCAGCCACAAACAGGTGACAAAGACAAAAATTACATATAGGTACTACAAAACTTGTCTTTGTCACCTGTTTGTGGCTGACGAAGGGTAAAACCCGAAACCTCCCTTGTCTCATGTGAACTGTTATTTGTAAAACTGATTCAATACCATTTTATTAGTTTATAAACTTATATTCCTTACCAGTTTTACTGCAGCCCCTTAATTTATTTACAAATTTTGACAGAGTAAACAGGCTCCAAAACCAAGCAGCATGTATTATAACAGGGGCCCTAAAGTCCACAAAAGTCAACCATATGGAAAACATTACAGGGCTACAGTCAATGGAGGACAGACGTGACAGCAGAGTCCTACAACAAGCTGAAAAATTTAAGAGACTCGAAGGACACCCCATGTTCCAAAGAATGAATAGGCTAGGAAGAGGCAGGCTCAAGCGAACTAACTTTGTGGCCCAAGAAAAAGAAAAAAATAGCAAAAATACCATGCTAGCAAGCTCAGTTGCAAAGAAAATACCAACAAGCACAACTATCCCACTGTGGAAAATAAGATGCTTTCCTGAGCTAAAATCTGATATTCCAGGCATTGAAAGTAAGGGAACACAGGCAGAAACACAAAGAAAGTGTTTAGCAACCAAGTATATTGACCAAAAATTCCCAGCAAAGCTTTGGACACATGCATATACTGATGGTTCAGCAAAAAATGCAGTTGAAAATGGGGGTGCCGGCATCCTCATAAAATTAAAGAATAGAATCCACTCTATGGCAATTGCCACTGGCAAATACTGCAATAACTTCAGTGCTGAAGCAGAAGTTCTGAAACAGGCAGCGGAAACTCTTATTGAATGCAAAGCACAGGCAGAAAAACAGATAGTAATCTTTACAGATGCCCTCTCAGTAATATCAGTGCTGAAGAACAACCATGCTAAAGGATTGAAAGATCTGATAATCTCCCTTGAAAGACTGGCCAAATGCTTCTACAAGTGCACAATCCAGTGGGTACCAGCCCATTGCAACATACCAGGAAATGAGGAAGCGGATAAACTTGCTAAGGAAGGAGGTGCCTTACAACAAAATGAAATAGAGACAACTTACACAATGGCAAAAATACTATAAATGCCACATTCAAGTCCAAAGGGAAAGAGAGCACCCTGTCCATTTGAAAAATGATGCATATCATCAACTATCCAGGAAAGAACAGGTCATCATTTTTCAGCTGCGCACTGGACACAACAGATTGAGGTACCATCTATACCTTCATCATGTAGCATGTCCTTTGCAGATCGTCGCTCTCATCACAGCCCGCCTGAAAGACTCTCGATCTCTAGCCAGCCCTCCTGCCTCCTCCATTGTCATGTTCAAGGAGTCTTCAATGTCCTGTGTCCACCATCGTCTTGGTCGGCCCCTGCCTCGCCTTCCAGGTACCATACCCTCCATCACTGCTCTCTCCAAGCCACTATGACGTTTAATGTGGCCAAAATATTTCAGTTTCCGGGACATGATATTGTTTATGAGCCAGTTTTCCTCGATGTTCAGGTCGTGTAGGATGTCTATATTTTTCTTCTTCTTGGTCCAAGATATTCTGAGAATTTTTCTGTAACACTTTGCTTCGAAAGATTCAATTTTTTTCTTTAATGTTTGTGTAATGGTCCATGATTCACATCCATAGGTTGCTACCGGAAAGATGCACGTTCTCAGAAGTTTTACTTTGATTAATTTGCTGGTGTTGTGCCATAGGTTCTTCATTTTATTTAACCTCTGCATTGCTATGGCCAGTCTCCTTCTGATCTCTTTTGAGCAGTCTCCATTGTTGTTAATTATGGAGCCAAGATATTCAAAATTTGTGACATTTTCAATTTCCTCATCATTGATGGTAATTTTTGGTTGGCATCTTGTTTTGTCTGTGGACATTATCTTTGTTTTTTTTTTGTGTGTTCATCTATACCACAAATACAAAATTGGTGCAACAGATCTCTGCACCTGCGGTACCAGCCCGAATACAGTCAAACACCTGCTGCAGTACTGCCCAACCTACAGTAATGAACGGAGTAGCATATGGCAACAACCCACTTCTGTCAACGAAAAACTGTTTGGAGATGTCGGGCACCTTGAGTTGACTACTGCCTTTATTAGAGTCATAAATGTGGAAGTCCGAAGGCGAGCGAGGAAGAAGAAGAATACTTATGCTTTATGTCGTACGGTAGGTTAATTGTTTTATTGGGCCCATCTAAGTAAAGAGTGAATGTTGACAGATACACGAGAAATGTATAGAAAATAGATTTCACAGGTGGTAGGTTGAGGGAAAGATATGTCTCTGGAGTGAGTAGGTTTCTTTCCTCCAGCCTATCCGTACAACTGTGCTTTGTTTATAAGACAGTCTTTGCCTCCCTATCTAAAATAAGACAAGTTACTCTACACACACAACTATGTGACAACTATGTGACACGTGAAAAACTAAGGGTAAATGGGTATGGGTCTGACCAACACACAAAGTTAAATTTCTTTGTTGTTTATTATCACTAAACTGGTTACAACATCAATACTCGAAAATATCAAGAAATCATTTACATATAGAGGAAATAAAGAAGAATGGTGTGCCTTCACTGTATGGAGATAACCCAAAATTATTAACCCAAAGGTTGAAGGTTAGCACTTGGTTACAGAATAAACAATCTTGGTACAATATAATACCAAGTAAAGTAAACAAAAATCAGACAACCATATTAATAGATATTTCCCAGCAAGAACAAGAAAATCATCACACACTCACTCACTCAGTGGCCACCTCTCACTCTCTTACCTATTGTCTTTTACCCGTGGGTCTCTGGTATCCCTTGGTAACAGATTATTCCTCGAACATAATCCCTATTTCACTGTGATTTAATATACCACTCCAGCTGTCGAGGATACAGATTGACCCCAGTTCATCCCAAAAAAGAAAAACTAATGAGGTGAACGCCGATTAATCCTGGTAGCAATATAAAATCGTAAAGGTTATCGTCACTGTTCTTAACTATCACTTTTCCTCCGATGGGGTGCACAGGGGAATATAAGTCTAGACACAGGAACTACAACTGAATAAACTTCATTGCGAGAACGCTTGCAGTGTGTGGGCGGGCGGGGGAAAAACAGGCTTGTTTCCCACTCGGTCTAGAACTTCTGTCTGGATACAAGTTTCACTATGAATAGGTAAATAGTGTGAGAATCCTTGATGTTTACCATTTAAGAGAGGGGATACTTCTAGTATCTGGATAAATCCGGTTTTCTTCTAATGTTAAAAATGATGATGATGGATTTGTATATCGGCCGACTCTTTGGCAGAGCGCCGGTCCTGCACAGTGTATAAAATCGGTACTCCACTTGAATACAACTGTCGGGTGTCGAGGGAAAATAAGGATGTTATCAGGTATACGCACCCATGTGTTACCGGGGCCCGAAAGGGGAGCAAAGAATAGTAACACTGTTCCCTGCCAAGCATGTCATAGAAAGCGACTAAGGAGGGTTGGGCATGGGGCCGGTTACCCCATCCTGTAAAAAATTTAAACCACAAAAAACTTCAACAAACATGGACAAGTCAATTAAAGAAAATAAAACACAGCCATCCAAGACAGGGGAAGGTCCTCTCGCAGGGAGGCGTATGGTGCAACACAGAGAAAGCCGAAAGGAGTCTGTGTTACTGACTAACCTTCTTTCTTCTAGGAGAACTTCCAGATTTGGCACCTGGAATGTTCAGACATTAAACGAACAAGGGAAAGTGGCACAAGTAGCAGCAGAAATGAGGGAATATAAAATCGAGGTTCTGGGACTGTGTGAAACAAAGTGGAAGGGAGTAGACAGGAAGAAACTCATCACAAGTGAATTGGTGCTGTCCTCAGGACATGAAGACAAAAGTTCACACCACAGTGAAGGGATAGCTCTTATGTTATCTAAAGAAGCACAGAAAGCACTCATTGAATGGGAAGCCGTTGGACCCAGAATAATAACAGCTACTTTAAATCAGCTAAAAAGAAAATAAATGTAAATGTCATCCATTGTTATGCACCAACTAATGACAAAGAAGAGTCCGTGAAAGAAGCATTTTATACTAGACTACAGGAAATTATGGAAAAAGTAAAAAGAAGAGACATCACAATTTTGATGGGTGACATGAATGCAAAGATAGGTACAGTCAACACCGGCTTTGAAGAAGTCATGGGAAAACAGGGGCTGGGAATAATGAATGAAAATGGGGAACTATTCTCAAACTTCTGTGCTTCAAATCAACTGGCTATAGGAGGAAGCATGTTTCCACATAAGAGAATACACGAGGCAACATTGATATCACCAGACCATAGAACAGAAAATCAGATTGATCATATATGCATAAACAAGAAGTTTAGATCATCATTGCAAGATGTAAAGGTATATAGAGGAGCAGATGTGGCATCAGATCACCACCTTCTGATAGCCAAAGTAAAAATGAAACTCAAGAGATATGCAACAATGCAAAATTATAGACAACTATTTAATGTAGGACATCTAAGAAATCAAGAAACAAGAGACAAATTTGCAGTCACAATATCCAACAAATTCCAAGTGCTCCAACAGCTGGAAGATGTAGAGAATACAGAAGACTAATGGCAGCAAATCAAAACGGTATGGAATGAGACATGTGAAGAAATACTGGAGAAAAGGGAACGACAACAAAAAGCATGGATAACAACAGAAACCATCAATAAGATTAAAGACAGAAAAAACGAGAAAGCAGGTTTAAACACAAGCAAAACCAGAAGTTCCAAAGCCAAGGCTTAAGAAGTGTACACAGAAGCAAACAAAGAAGTTAAAAGAAGTATCAAAAGAGACGAGGAAGTATATTGAGGTGTTGGCAAGAGAGGCAGAAGATGCTGCAGCCAAAGGAAATATGAGACAACTGTATAACAGCACAAAGAAGCTGACAGGGAAATACAAGCAAACAAATTGCCTCATAAAAGACAAGAATGGAAAACTGCTCAGCAATATACAAGAGCAAATGAAGAGGTGGACAGAATATTTTGAGGACCTTCTCAATAGACCGGCTCCACAAAACCTCCCGGACAGATAATGAGAATAAATGCAGGTAATGAAAACCGGGTTGAACTTGAAGAAGCACCAATACAAGATGTAGAATCATACGTATCTTGGCAGCAATATAGACAAAGTTGGAGGGACAGACAGTGATATCAAAATAAGAATACAAAAAGCAAGAGGAGCTTTCATAGCATTGGGAAATATATGGAGATCAAGAGAAATCGGATCCAACACGAAAATAAGAATGTTCAACTCAAATGTGAAGTCAGTCCTAGTGTATGGCTCTGAGACATGGAGAACAACAAAGACAACAACCAAAAAGCTACAGACTTTCATAAATGGGTGCTTGCATAGAATAGAGGGATTAAAATGGTATGACAAGGTTACCAACGTGGAACTGATGACGAACTAGACAAGTGCCAGTGGAACAAGAGATGAGAAGAAGACGATGGTGATGGATAGGACACACACTGAGGAAACCTGTTGATAGAGTTACAATGCAGTCCTTGTTCTGGAACCCCCAGGGCAAGAGAGGCAGAGGTAGACCAAGAAGCACACGGAGAAGAGAGCTGGAAACAGAGATAAAAATGATAAGGAGAACGTGGAAAGAACTTGAGATGATGGCACGTGACAGGAGGACTTGGCATGTGTTTGTTGAAGGCCTATGCTCCTTTGGGAGTGGAGGGTTATGAATGAATGAATCAGGTATACGCCACTTGTGGGGCTGTTAAAAATAATATCCTGAATTTGGTAAGTCCAGTATTTATGGTTTTCAGTCACAATATATCATCGGGCTAGTACACATTTATAAATGAAAAAGAAAAAGACCGCTTGGGATCAGGTCAGAAATACAGAATTAAATCTCCACGAATCACTTATAAACAATATCCAAAAGAAATGGTTTTATTACTGCGCGCTAGATTCTTCTGACTGACGACTGCTGGCTGGGTTATAGAAACATCAGTATATATATATATATGTGTTTATATATATGTGTGTGTGTGTATATATATATATATATATATATATATATATATATATATATATATATATATATATATATATATATATATATATATATATATATATATATATATATATATATATATTGCTCTTGATCTCTAATGGCGTTATTTCGCACTCCTGTGTGGGACAAAAATTCAGGAGCTAGAGTTATCCAGATGAAAGGCTTTACGTTTCGGTCTTCCAGAGTTTCTCGTCTGGAGTTTTGACCGACATCAAAAGACTTTTGTTCTCCTAGCGGGTTTCCCTTAGAATGCCCGTGTTCACGATCAAAGGAGACTAGAGGGTTTCTAGATTTTCCCTGAATGAACTTCAAAGTGATCTGTTTCGTTTCTCTCACGTGCTGTCTGGCTGTCGAGTATAATATGATTGACAGATGAGCTCGCGTGAGTGGAACGAAGTATAACGAAGCGTGATTTGTTTCCTGCTATGACTGACAGGTCACGATGATTTTAAACACTGCGTTGGCCAGTGTTTAAAGAAAAGAGGGTGGGACAAAAGGGTGAGCTGCAGAAGAGACAGGACAGGTAGTATTATGCATGTTTTAGCTAGCAAATCAGAGAGCAGCTATTAGGTTACAATAGGCTGTCAGTTTACTGTAGACTCTTTTTCCATTACACGTCACACTTTATAACAATTTGTAAGCGTGACCATTTTTCTTCTTAGTTTTTTTTTCTTCTTTTTTTCTTGGTCCTATACTTCTTCTTTGATCCTTAGTCGCCGACTGTAATGGCAGTCAGTGACCATCACGCCTGGTGGCGTCTTGTAGAGCAGCAAAAAACTGCTTCCACTTTGCTCTGTCGGCGCCCATCCTTCGTGTCCTGCCCCAGCTCTGGTTCGTTCTTTGAATCTCGGCCTCCACAGTTCTCCGCCGAGTTGTCTTTGTCAGCCTCTCTTTCGCTTTCCTTCAGGGGTCCATAGCATAGCTGTTCTTGTGATGGCAACGGGGTCTCTATACTGAAGACGTGGCCAATCCGACTTCAGCATCTGTCAGCTATGATGGTGTGCATGTCCTCTTGGTAGCTCTGAGTAAGCAGTTCTTGGTTGGTGATGGTATTCAGCCAAAAGATTCGGAGAATGTTCCTTAGATTGTGTGGAAAGAGGACAATTTCGACATTTCCTTCTTTGTTACGTTACAGCATTCCGCACCATAGAGAAGCACAGAAAATACACAGCTGCCATATAATCTTAATTTTGTGTTTGTGCTGTACTGGGAAGACTTCCAGATGTTGAGACAAGAAAAGGCTGTTCTTGCTCTATTCATTCTGTTGTTAATGTCTTTGTTTGCTCCGCCATCTGGTATTACTGTGCGCAACTGAAAATAAAGATGGTGCAAGATGATGCAACAAACAAACATTAAAAATAATATAGACTTAATAAATTATTAAAAATAATATAGACTTAATTAATTAACAACTTAATTACTCTTAACTTGAGGCTGGACTGGTGACAAATATGACGAAAAGTCTTCAGTTTCACAATTAGGTGAACTACACTGGATAATGGTGCATTGGCAAGTATACAGCTTGCTGACGAATAAGATATGCTTGTACGACAGAATTTATTAACGTCACATTTGGATAACTACACTTAAAAAGGATATTGGACACTCTGGCTATGGTTTCTGGCGTTTTTATACCTCAAGTCTATCTGACCATTGATGGTAGACTGGGCCAAGGACGATCTGGCTTTGATGTTTGTTGCGCCTCAGTACTATCTGGCGATTTGCGCTGAGTACTATTGTGTACCTATAGCTGCCTGGGCCAATAAGTACGGCTGGCGTGATATGGTGAAAGACTTGGATATCTTTAAATCACCAATTTTCTTGTGACACCCCGTGACATACTTGGATGCACAGTGACTTGGTAACAAGCTAACTATCGAGAGAAGTAGGGAAACCATTTCTCTCTCTCCTTTGACGACAGTAGTTTTTGCTTATGCCCAAGCTGTAAATCCAATGCCTGTCAGATATTACACAAAAAGTATTCGTAAGCCCTAGCCTGACAGGTAGTTATTTTTAGTGATTGTATTGATAGTGTTATGACTGTATACATCAGTAAGTCGTGTGCACGTTTAGTTGTTATGGACATGACTGCAAGTAATGGCAGTATATCTATAATAAAATCAGTGATAGTGTAGTACGTGTTAATACATCTTGGTATCATAGCATGTCATTATAGTAATCAGTACATTTCTCGTTTGTGAGATTAGTTACCTTTTTAACTGATAGCCTTTGTACATAAATTTACAAATGTCTGTGCCAGTTGAATAAAAAGTCAGTTGCGGTGAAAAATAAACAGAAACAGTCTGCCACTGCGAGCCTTCATAGTAATTCAGATTATGAGAAGAACAATTTGCGTCCATGAATATTATGAAAAAATGATTACTCAAAATATTTACGTCTTCATACTTTGAATAATAAAAGAAGGATTTATCAATTAAAGATTTATCATTTATCCTGTTGAAATTTATTATTTATCTACTTATTATTTATTATACGGACGTGTCCCGAATGGTGAAAAAACACTTGCTGAAGATAAGTTTGTCACAGCGGTATCTTCTAGGCTACACTCTGCGCAGAATTTCGAGTCGTTCTCTCATTCGTTCAGGACGCATGTGAAAATGACTCAGAAATTACTAGTTTATATACTCCGAAATCGGGCTACGAAAAGATTTTGAAAATGAGTTTTGCCAGGAAATTAATATCACGCAACATCCAATTTAAAATATCTAACGTCTTAGAATGCTTAGTACTAGTTTTATTTTTAACATACCGTCTAAATTTTGGTTCACCAAATGATATAATAATTTTACCTGCTTCCCACATATTGCGTTTTAATTTAAAACGGCGCAGTTTAAAAAAAGGGAGGAGGGCATTCCCCCTTACTTATCTGATGCAATTTTCGTAACAGATTTTACAAATACGAACTATTCAAATATGGGCGAAAAGACCTTGATCGTTGTTTCACAGACATGTGCTCCATACGGAGCTGAAGGATTAGGACAATGTAAGATGATATACAAGCACACTTCATAGTGTCTTCACTATTACATAGCTGTCAACGTGTTAGGGATATTTCTCGTATTGCTTCAACATTTGTCTCTACAGGGGAGTGGTGGAGTCCTTGCTGTCAGTCTGATTCTCTCATTGTGCCGAAATTATTGGAGGACATGCGCTACTGTTGGCTTGTCTTCACCACATGAACACGTATATTTCTGTTCAGTTATTTAACATATTGAGCAGATATCATTTGAGTTTGCAGTGACCGATTTATGTCACGTGGCCTTGTCTAGGTACGGGTTAAAACGCTTCTGTTTTATTACTCTAGGTGTCCTGTGTGCCATCTTTTTCTTTGAACTATTTTTGATTATTGCGTTATCTCTGCTTATGATGTCCCGTCTTCGATTTGTATTTTGACCCTCCTGCTTTGGCAAGTATATTAGTGGTTGGTCTCATTTCCTTTTATCTTGCAGAGACTTCAGAGTGACAGGCCTTGTGTCATGCAAGGAGACCGTGGCAAAAAGCCTCTATAATAAATGAATGGCGAATGATCTGACAAACCAGTTAGGCAAGAGAAGAACCCAGGAGCAGTACAATAACTCGAACAACACACATACGATGAAAAGAAACTCACAATGTCGCAGAACAAGAAAGCCACGAGTCTCAAGACTGTGAACTTAAAATGTAACCTTCTAGGGGTCAGAGATTGGCACGCTCCGTGAACCGAACACCTTGTGACAGTATCTTTTGGAATGTAAGCAATGTTAGATGTACATCTTCCGTAAACAGATTAGACCTAACCACAAGCCTTGTAACCCTCGACCTACCGCTCGCTGACTGTGAAAGGTTTATAATAAATAGCTGAGCTCGTGAACACCTCAGATTTTGTTTAAATGTTTTTACACGAAACCACCATAATATGTGGTAGAATATAATGTATGGTGAAAGCACAAAATGCAGCCATACATTTATAGCAGGTGTGAAACATAGAAATCAAGGCAGTCAATGAAATGATCAGAAAGATAAGCGTGTAACAAAGAGAGCTTCAGATAATGTTAAAGTAAATAGATCGTGTTCCTGTTTGCTGCTCATAGAGCCACCACGGCTACTACCCCCCCCCCCCCCCCCCCCCCCCTTCCCCCTCTGCAGGAAGGCTGCACCGAAGCATTCACAGCCGCTGTAGCAAATGTATTGAAATAATGAGGTTTCAGGCCGAATGTACAACCAACCTTACATTAGTCGCCTCTTACGACATGTCTGAAGCCAGCATTATCGCTATTCTTTGCTTGTCTCCTTTTAGACACCCGTGAACTATACGGGTCAAGGTCAAGATGATAGACAGTAAACATTGGGTCATACTCTGAAAGACACCTCGAAATGGAATCTGCTGGAGATTCTTCCTGGTCTTGCCCCTTTCTGACTGCCTACAGAGCATGGGGCCGCGACGGTATGCGCTTGCCGTGTTGATTTTTGTAACAATTTGTTTTACGCGATGTGGTTGCTAACTCTTCCCCACCCCGGTCACCATTTACCACATACTTGGTACGGGATAGTGGGCGTGGTCTTTAGCTGCATGGTATCATGTGCCCAGGATGACACGGAAGATTGATGGCCACTCATGTTGTATGTAGCTATGCTTTTACCGAGTCATACATAACATAACTTTAAATAGCTTAACTGACAACAACGTCTTTTACTTTTAAAATGCCACCTAATATAACCGACGGACCTTAGTCCAACAGAGAGAGAGAGAGAGAGAGAGAGAGAGAGAGAGAGAGAGAGAGAGAGAGAGAGAGAGAGAGAGAGAAAGAGCGTCTTGGATCAGATGTACTAAGATTGTTTTTCCCTTTTTCATTCATTATAATTGGATATGTTATTGTAATTGTCTGATAAGTCCCGATAAACTAGTACTGTAGCACACTGCTGAAATAAGGCTAACGAAACTGTACTACCGAAACGTTTTGTTTTTGTTATTTTATTATCACATTGTACAAATCACTTTATCCTACCTGATCTCACGTTTCTGTTGGTTCTACTAGATTCATATTGCTTTCTTTGTACAGTACTTCCACCAGGTTTACAACACCCAGTTACCTGACGTGACATTTTTTCGATAAGCCTTGTGCTGTCGGAATTCTGCCACGCCTCTTTGACCACATATTTCAGAAAGTACTTAACTACTCGTTTTATTGGTAACCTTTTCGTATCTCCGGTATGTGTAATTGTTCTACTCGTAGGTAAACGTCCACAGAACTGGTTTTAGGGTTAACTTGAGAATCTGACACGTTTAATTTCTGTGAAAGTTGATGTTCGTAGAGCTTGTGAGATCGCTCTCCTACATGGCTTGCACTTAGTTGATAGTTACAGTGGAAACATTTATTTTGTAAGGATAAAAATGCCTGCCAGCAGTCTATGAACCCGCTTGTACAAGAAAAGACAAATGTATTTGAATATCGTTCGACAATGTGTGTGCTGATGGTTGTTGTTGTTGTTATAGATCGACAGGTTATAGAGATAAGCTACTCTGATGTGTGTTGTGCTTGGATTATGTTCAAGTGCTTGTGAAGTGGTAGCATGTTGTGTTCGAAGCCGAAAAAAAAAATAGTGCTGTGATCTCTCTTGGTAAGGTGGCTGATGTTGCCACTGGAATCAGTACTGTGTAAATCTATCTATTTGTCTCTCTGTCTGTCTACCTACCTACCTATCTATACATATGTCAATCTGTCTGAATATTGTCTCTAGCTGTTTTCCATCTGTCCCCACTTGACTGTTTATCTAGCAGGAATGTCTGTGCTGTCATCTCTATACCTTCTAACCCTACAAACCCTTCTCTCATAAAGTTTTCCTACGCCTTTGGAAGAAACGATCACCTTAGAAATGTGCGCAGTTCGTGATTTGGTATGTCTGTCATCTACATGACTTTGTCTTATAAGTATTAAAGTTACATAAGTCCTTACAATAAGTCATCGTGAGAAAGTAATGTATTCTTGCAAATGACAAACTTTATCCACATGTTTTTAACAGTAGTTGCCGTCTTTCTTCGTTAAGCTGATATTTCAATTTAACAAAGCGTCCAACTGACTAACCTCATAATTGTTCTTGTCTGGTTCTGACCACTTAGATGTACTCGTATCCCACTTGATACAGCAGTTTTGAGATAGTGTACAGTTCAAAACTCGTCCAGATGAAACGTATCCTGGAAAGGACTAAATGTGTGTCTTAATCTTCAGGAAAAGTTGCCAGCCCGATTATTAGCCTTCAGAAAGATGGTCTTGTTCTGAATCATTAGCCATTAGTGCCATGTCGTACAATTTCGTCTGACCTCTTTCTTGCCTCATGTCCATTTGCTCCTTTCCTCTCATCAGACTGTAAGGCTTCTGTCTTTCCTCAGCTGAGGAAACAGCTTCTTTTTCAAGTCTTTTATTTTGGCAGCCTCTTTTTCATGTCTTTTATCAGCCCTCAGGTTTTTTGTCTTTTTATTAGCAATCAAGTATATTTCAGCTTCTAGCTGGAGTTTTCATTTCCTTCAGCTTCTGATTCCCTTTTTTGTTTTTCCATTTCCATTTGGAATCTTTTTTCATCCACCTGCATCTGCAGTTTCTTTTGTTCAGCTTCCATTGCTTTATCATATCGAGCAGTTGCAAATTCTTCTACTTATCACCAGTCTTCCCAAGCAATTTACCCTGCTCAATAAAGTGCTCAAATGTAGACATGTTGTCTAACATATGAGTCCAAAACCTGAAATAATTAACTAATTTATTTCAAACCTAAGTGTAACAAGTCTTAATTAAGCACTTGTATATTCACATGACATTATAATATCCCAATCTCTGGGGGAAACAAGTCTCCAATCAAAGAACTTGTATATTTGAATATATTCAGCACTCAATTCTAAATCTCCAATCCCTAACTTGCACTCATCTAGTGCACTTCTCATTCAATAGTGGAGGACACTATTCATCATTCATTTATCATCAGTGTAGTAGTAACAGTGCGATTTAGCATTAGCCCATTACACTTAATCTACTATCAAATGCTAAAACATTGGCCTATGTTACAAACCACATCCTGAATGTAAAACATTGAAAAATGTAAACAATGCCAAACACTGTACAACACATAACAATGTAAACTTATTAACTAAGATCAGCAACAACTCCAAAACACGTTCGCAGAAATCAACTAAAAATTATAACGCAGCACTTTATATGACATATCACAAAACATGTGACGATATCTGCGCTATATAATTAAACATCAAATAAATGACACCACAGTGAAATTCCGGGTAAACAAAAATGTTTTCTTTATTTGTTGAAGACTAAATTATAGGTAGATAGAGTGGCTAACAAATAAGAAACAAATCAAAAACAGAGGCTAAAGAATGCGATTTCAAATAATAACGAAACCCAAATATTAAAAACATGTTCATCACTTAGCTAACGATGCCTTATGATGGATGGGAATGGTATCCGCCAATGTCTGCGGTTTTGTGTAGTGTGGCAGATGTGTTCAGTAAAAAACAATGTTCATATACATAGTCAATTAACAAGGGCAATTCCAATAGGGGACGTCAGTAAACTCACGACGTATAAAGTCAATGAGTCTTGAAACAGCCGTTGTCGTTTTTTCTTCATTATTTATTGTGGACGCCACAGTGACAAAATGGTTACGCAAATGTGTAGGCACATCAAACAGTCATTATCACAGCAACATTCAATACAGCAATAGACGGTAGACAGCATTACAATGATGAGTCAGATGCATGTTATATTTCATAGTGCTGTAAATGTAGTCAGGTGAAAAACTCCATCCTTTTCTATAACAGCCAGGAGATAACCAGATGTATGAGATCAGTTCACTCTCCTTAGTCTGACTTCAGCAAGACAGACACGTCTGCCGAAGTATAAATCATGTCCTCAAAAATATCCTCTAGATAATAAAGGTTTTCCAAACCTAGTTCATTTAACAAAGTAGCAAGTAATGGTCCTTGGAACTACCTGCATCAAACCGAACTTGCAGAACAATACAGCGACAATCGTGAGCTGGGAAAACATCTCGTGACGACGACTTCGCCAGGACACAGCTAAGAATTCGAAATCGCTCACGCACCCAAAAACGATAATGAGTTTAATGGAAAAAGAATCAATTTACCTTGCCTTTCAATGAAATACACAGAAAAATAACACGCCCTCCCGACACTCGAGGGAAAACACTCAAGTAGGTATTTAATCTCGAATATAAACCGAAATATCCATAGTTAAGAGGTCAGTCCCCTACTCATCCCTGACAGAACACATAGAATAGCGGAGGCTCCCATCATCCACGAGGCATCTTCCTTTCGCCCATTCCCCCCCCCTTCCACTCCCCAACTAGTGCTTGGGCGGAAACCGGAAACCGATACGCGTTCAAAAAAAAAAACAGCCTGACCAAGCAAGACCGTGTCATGCGCAAAGTCCAGGCGCAAAATGACCACAGCTGCCAAAACTGTAACTGAATTCAATACCAACGCGGGTTTTAGAGACCAGGAAAGGGAAGGGACAAATTGCAAAAACTTACCGAGAAAAGTAGGAAGAAGACTATAAAAATTTCAAGACCATGTTGTAGGAGACTGTTTTTGCCTTGCGTTATAAAAAATAGATCGAGTGGGTGTAATTAAAAACTCGATGTTGCGATTTAGTTCAAATTTATCACGCGAAAAAAAAATATAGTGCCTGTGACAGAAGGATTACCTTGTCGGGAGGGAAGCATGTGCCACTTTTGATACACGGGTAATATGCAGTTAGAGTAGACATATTTAATATCTACCCTTTATCCTCTCTCCCCCCGTTTCGCCCGCTGCACGTACACGGAAACACGAATAGTTTCATCCACCGTCGTTGAGGACAAGGGCGGCTCTGTTCTATATTATCTACGTTTGGTTTTCAAACACAGGCCTACCTCTGTCTCCCACTATCTGATTCTCACACGTCTAATACTGATGTTGGTGATACGTCATATTGAAGAACTCATCCTGTATGTGTTCGCATTTATATGTTTGTGGTTAATTTTTTTCTAGGCTAGCTCCCTTACCATGTTGTAATTTTGTTTAGTTGTTTTTATGTCTGGTCAGTGCGTTTGTCAAATAAGGTTATTTATTTACTGAGTCTGTCTCAAGTATGCGTGTTTATGGATGTGTATGTGTGTGCCTGTTTGTCTGACTGAGTGCTAGGTTAGAATAATGTTTGTTGTTTGTGCAAACAGCCAACAGAATTGACCACCGTCAAGAGAAGATAAAGTATTATTTCAGATTTGTACAGTTTCACCGTGTTGTAAACCCTTCAGTATATGCTGTCATTTCATTTCTCCCTTAGTGTCCTATCTCCATCAGTGACTTTATTCGTACAGTATCCATACAGACACCAGCGTCCTTATCTCTAACAGTCTTTTTTTTTAAACTGTCCTCTGTTTAGTTCAATGTCTACTGTCATTCTTGTTAATTTCCTGTCTCTAATGTCTTTTGTCCTAGCTAATTTCCATTTCCCTGTTATGTCATTCATTTTCCCGTCTTTGTTTCCTTTTGTCCTTGGTATTTTCATGTCTTCATCCATGTCTTGTGTCATTCTTCTTCATTTCTGTCGTTGTTGTCTTTTGTCCTTGTTATTTTCCTGTCTCGGTCCGTGCCTTGTATCATTAATTTCCAGTCTTGTGGCCCTTGTTAATGTCCCCTCTCTGTTAATGTCTTGTGTCCTTGTTATTTCCCGTGGCAATTAATGACCACTGGAAACTAAAAGGAAAGTTGTGATAATGATTAATGTCTTTAATCCTTGTTAATGATGTCCCATATCTGTCAGTGTACTGTGTTCTCATTTTGTGCCTCCTTTCTAGGTCAGTGTCCTACGTCTGTGTCAGTATGCGCGTGTATCTTTCTTTGTCCTTGTGGTTAGCAGCGTCCTTGTTTGTATCAGTGCTCAGTGTTTCTCTTCAGCACTCTAGTTCTGTCAGTATGTCGTGTTTGCTTCTCCCCGTGTACAGCTGTACAGTACCACATGTTGATCTAATTCATTGTTAACGATTTCCTGCTTGAACCCATTCTATGATGTAGCTTATGTGTTGTTTTATCTTTGGTTACATTATGTAAATAAAAGAAGATTGATATTAGGGTGTGATAGTTTGTTTGATAATTAAACACGTCAGAAGATCTCTGGAGGCCACAGACATGTAGGTTTACAGAAGAGTGCCAAGAATATCATGGACAGCTAACGAGTAATGGGGGTGTCCTGAAAGAAGTCAGTTAACAATGCAAGAATATCACATGGAAGCATGTCACTTTCTGTGAGCACACGCACGCACACACACACAAGAGAGAGAAGAGGAAAGCTGGAACACATTGTGACAACAGAAAAGATTGACTGAAAAAGAGAGACAGAGAAGACACGTGACAGTTTAACTTCATGGCATAGAAAAAAAATCATCAACAGAATTGATAAAGAGTGCTGGGTTGTGAAGAGACGTGATCACTTACCCAGCTGGCACTTAAAGAAGAAGGTGCAAGTGTATGTATTTTTGTTTGTTGATGTGTGTTGTGGTGTATGTGTAATTGTAGAAGTGTGTGCATTTTGTTTGTTGATGTGAGGCGTTTGAAAGAGAGAAAGAGAGAGTGATAAAATGCTATGTTTTCTGTACTGGTAGAATAGTGTTAAATTGATAAATGTTACAAGTTTAGAGGATACAGTAAACGTTTTGTGCACACCTTGAAACATTGGATACTTGTTACCATATAGTTTTCAGACGAGAGAACCTGTCACTGCACATTGAATTGTTTAACAAAGTAAAAAAGTTAATGGACAGATATGTTTCCATTAGGGGGAGAAGCTATATGGGGGTAGGAGAAGCCAGAGATAGACCACGTATTTTATGAGAGATATACCAATGACCTTAAGTAAGGAAGAAAACGTACAGGCATGTCTGACACACTTGATACATTATGATACATGTTGTACAGATGTTCTCTTATTCAAGGGTGGGTTCTGTATAACCAGGCAGGTAGTATCAAATGTTACACAACTGGTTACACATGCTTCTTGACCAGGATTATTTAGTTTTCTCGTATCTGCCGCGAGAGGGTTGAGATGTTATTAAAATATAAGATATCTTGGACAAAAAGTTGTATCAGGTGATACCAGGATAGTGCCAGATAAGAGTCTGGTCTTATAAGTAATACCCCCTTCTCTGAAAAGAGTAAGGGTGTATGGATATCAAAGGTAGGGTCAAGCTGTATAAGTTTCCAGGTATGATGTTAGTGTATTATCCTGGATCCCTATGGGCTCCCTCTCAAGATCCTCCCTTGATTATTGTATTATTATTGTTGACTCTGCTAGGGGATATTAACAAAATTATTTCCAACAAGAACATGAACTCAACTTTAATAAGTAAGTAAGTCTGCTGGTAAATATTTACAATTTATTTAGCCTATACCGTTTCTCTTTTCTATTTGGAAAGTTTGAAATGAAATCAAATTTATTTACAACAATAAATCAATAAACATTGAAAATAATTTACAATCTCAATTGTCATTCACTTGTTGAAGGTTATCACCTTGGTTAATTATCTCCTTTTAAAGAACATTTATATGATACTAATGAGTTTTGTCACTATTTCTTGACTGTGAAGCTAGTACTGGGTAAATTTATGTCCACACTTTTCATCATACACTGCAGGTTATCTTTATTAGTATCTGGTTTGTTAATGTTGGGGTATAATCTGGATACGATGACTAGTGGCTTTGTTTTGCCACTTATCTGTTGTTTAGAGATCGTTCACACTCCTGCCATGGACAGACAAGTATTATGAATTCCTCCAGGCAGTGGAAGTTGGGTATCTGGCTCTGTTGACCACAAGAGCACTCGCACCACAGGTCCAGCAGAGGTGGATGACTCTTTAAAGTTTGTGTAGTTTTCAGGATAAAACCTGAAACAAAATAAACGTAACCCCTATATGGTCCATCACTATTCCCTTATCACACAAGATGGGGATGATAGACAGTGTCAGACAATGTGCTAGCAGATGCACAGGACAATTTATACCAGTATTACCCACATCCAGTTCACAGTGACTACACTTTCCTTCTAAATCCTTAGTTAGATCCATTTGTCCATGATCCACCTCCATACAATGATTTGGTCTAGTATAAAATACTAAGTAATACATTGATCAATACATTAAAACAATTTCTGTCATCCTTCCTTATGTTCCTGGTATGTGTCCCATTCCAACAAGAAATAATTCTTTAAATGCTTTTCCAAACCTACAGACAAACTTTTGCCATCATTCTCAATTTATTTTGAATATACACAGGCTGGTAAGTCCTTCAGAAATTATACAATGGTTGCAGAAACACGTCTACACACTCCCTATCGCACACTGTAGTGAATTAATAGAAATACATATAATTATATACATATATATATATATTCTTTATTACCCTCAGGCACACACAGACAAGCTGTTAATGGGTATCTATGATCTGCTCTTCAGATGCAGTAGGCAAAGGCACACTTCATTAACAATTTTACCACTTCTTCTGCTTGCTGTGCTTTTTTTCAAATCTTATGGCCTCTCAATTTAGCAATGGCAAGGTCTATTTATCAACGGGCTGATCACCCGTTTGCCAGTGGTGGTCACTTCGATTGCGGAAAAACAGCAAATGGGTTGTCTTTGCAATTTGAAAAAACTATTTTCCCCATTAGGCGTGATGGGGATTTTTATAATCCAAAGCACTGACAGCAAACATTCCCAGTATTAAATTGTGTACCTCTTCCATGTGGTACTTCTTTATTACTTATGTAATTAAATGGCATCCTTCACTCGGTTGCACAGATAGGTCATAGCCATTTTGACTGTCCAAGGCTGTAGTAAACACACGAATCAGGAAGTCTTTCCATTGGCCAATGTATCAAAAACTTAAAGAAAGATAAAAATTAAATAATAAATAAAAAAAAAAATCTTAACAAATCCCTTGAAGGCGAAGTCATGGGCTGAAAAGGAAGTGACCTTCTGACCGCGCGAAGTTACACAATAACATAACTAAAAAATGGTCCCATCGACTATCCAGGTCACTGGGTACTTGCTACGCGAATCCGATCCTGCTCCACTTGACACAACACTGCCCGGAAGCCGAGAACAGCTTGAGAACCCGTCTTATACACCGCATGGGTGTCTAAAAAAACCACAAGCCGGGTCACAACACATTCCATCCACAACCTTTGTCCTGAGTCAGCCTTTTCCTCTCTTGCATCTAATAGGAGGACTCATTTCCACTCTTAATCCCTATTCTTCTATTTTATTAATGCCATCCACCATAATATGTATGGATGACACACGTTTTTCTAATTTGTCCCTTGATTTTTTATTTCTTATTGCCAATTATCTCCTATACTTATTCATACCCTCTTCTAATTTCCAGTCCCCCCACATTTATTATATTTGGGGTAGTCTTTTTGGTTCCGTATCGTTTTTTATTTTTTAGCTTCTTAGAATGTATTTGTGTACTTCCGGGGGTTCCAGAAGTCACTTCCTTTTTAGGTATGTATGTGTGAGGGTCAGGAAGTCACTTATCCTTTTCACAGCCATGGCTTTCACCTTCAGGTGAAGTACCTAGAATTTTATTTTATTTAATATTTATATTTTAGGAGATTTCTTATAAGTTCTTAATGTCTCCAAATATCTAGCCTTTTCACTTATCTTTCTTTTCCTGACGAAGGCCGCTTGGTTCCGAAACGTAGACTACTTTTCTTTGTCTTTTGTCCACGTAAGACGAATCAACCTTTTTTTTCCGATTTTTTTTCAAACCCAACCCAATTGGTAACTCCCACTCTTAGTGGCAGTTCCCCCTCAACATCCTTCGATTTTTAGTAAACACACGAATCGGAAGTTCCTTTCCAAATGGCCAATGTAGTTCGTAACAGTTTCTTACAATGAATAGCGCGCGGTGTGTCCAGAGTTACTCAGAATATAATACAGAAGGCCGTGTTGTGAAACAGACTATCTCCATGACAGTATCCTCTGTTGCTATTATTAGAGCATGTTTCGTAATTTATGATGCAGCATAGCATTTCAATGAGGTTTAATTTCATTGAGTTACACGTGAACCTCACTATATTTCTAATATCCCTGGTGAAACCTGTTGGTGAGCTGTTGAATTTAATTATGGTGACTTTTCAAATGGTGAACAGAATTAATTATCGATCAATTTACCTGTATAGTGAGCAGTTGAATATTCAGATGGTGATCAGAATTTTTTAGTTCCTTGGTTTACATTTTGTAATACACTTTTTGTAACTGCATGGGACCATTCAGTGACAGTTATTATGGCTGAATTCACTAGCCAGGTTTCTGGTGTTCACATCTGGCAGGGTCACGACCTGAACATTCATGCAGGTATTTATCTTCTAGAACATTCAAGGTTGGTTTTTCAAGTACATACAATATAGGGAATTCTAGTACATTCAAGTAAGGATTTTAAGCACATTCATGCATGGGATTTTTTAGTACAATTCAAGTAGGACTTTCATGTACATTCGTGCAGGGATTTATAGTACATTCAAGTGGGGTTTTCATGTACATTCATGCAGGGATTTCTAGAACATTCAAGTATCCAGGTTTAGTATTGTGTTATCTAAATTAAGATCAGCTACCACGACAAATATGGGAGACCAAGAGCCAAGGATCCAGACCTCCAGAACAACCCAGAGTTTGATGGAAGGACAACATTAGACAATACCAGAAGGACCAACTACTAGATTGGAACCAGGCCATGAGGAAGACAGCCAGTAGGATAGTATGGTGTACTCTCTGGAGTACCTGTGCACTCCAACGTAGAAGAGGAATTACTGTAAGTTATCTAAATTAGATTATCCGATTATCCAAGCATGGGGTTATGTCATTTAATTTTTATATCATGTTATCCATTTTTTCCCCTTGAACTCCAGGGTAGAGAGGAGGGAGCCCAGATAGACCCATGGGAGGATCCAGCATTTGAGGTGTACCATGTTACGGACAGATTTGGATTCATCCAGTAAGTTCTTTCATATTTACATTTGTGTCTGTCTTGATATGAGCTAGCCCCATACTGTAATATCTGTCGGTGAATGTGGAAGTTCACAGAGCTGCCTCCATCTCCAACATTAGCATGTGGTATGTTGGTAGACTTGTATAATGATTGATGTCTTGGTCAGCTTGAATAATTTTGTTAATATCTGTGTTGATATATTGGTAACATGAATAATTATTAATATCTGGGTTGAAGTCTTGGTCAGCTTGAATAATTTTGTTAATATCTGCATTGATATATTGGTAACATTAATAATTATTAATATCTGGGTTGATATCTTGGTCAGTGTTACGCACAAATAATTACTTTTTTCCAAAGTCTTTGTATGATCGTTTTTCGTTTGTATGATCATTATTTGACTGAAATGCATGTTATATATATTTTATGGTCAAAGGGACAGAACCCGATATATCGATACTGCTATTTTTTATGAGTTTACCTCCTCTTGTATAGAGACACGTTCGGTCTATAATGTCTTGAACGAAGCGTGACCATATCTCCTTATTTGGTAGTATCAGTCAACTGTTGTAGATGTTTGAAACCTTTCTTAACGCTTCTGTTCATGTCCATAAAAGGCGCGACTGTGTAAGACTTTTATCTCGAATGTTCTTAGAATCGTCTTATTGTGAACAGCGACTCAGAGATTGTCACTCTGCGCATGTCTCGACTTGGTTGTCGTTTGTTGTTCCGCCCAGGTCGGGCAGTTGAGAAATGGACTGATTAGCGAGCGGACGCGACTGCGTCTTGTGATTCTCTGAGGGAAATACATTGTCTTTGTGAGTTAGTTAGCTAACTAGACTATTTCCCCGTATTATTCAAGCCTGCCTGGAGGCATATGTTCATGGTTGATTTTCCGAAATAAGGTAATTCCTCTTGTATCGAACTTTAGGCTATCGTCTAGAGGTTCGTCATTTTGTCGCCTTTTTGCTCGCCTGTGTGATTCAAAATGGAGAGGTACTTTGACTAGGATTAAGTCATCGGTATCTTTATACCTGAACTAGTTATATATCTATGGGTCGCTCTAGACCAACAAGACTATTGTCTGTGTTCCAGGATTCGTTATATCAGAGATCACGTCCAAGTCAGATGGTTAGACTTAGGAAGGTTATAAAGGTCGAGCTGACCTGTAATCCATGTATGCTACTCACGTGCAGACAGTAAACGGACGTATTGTATACATCTGATCTGCTAGCATCAGGAAGGAATAATTATTATTGTCTATGAACATTAAGGATCTGCAGCGGACCACGGTTGCAGAAGTTATATGTATTATTTATCAAGCTTCGCTATGATATTTGTTTTCCATACAACTATTGAGTATTGACTCCTACATGACTGTCAGTTAACATGAGTTTGAATGCTGCATTCGTTATACTATGCTGATGATAACATAAGTATCATGACTGTTTTGTGGCGTGCAATAAATGGTATAAACCTAAAGCGAAGTTACCATTTTTATGACTCTACACGTCATGTTGCCTGTGGTGTACCCTGAACTGTTCTACTGCACACACACACAGCAACAATCTAAACCAGATAAGACACCCACATCTTGCATTGTAATACCTGGTGTCGATAGAGGTGGTAATTTGACGGCATCCTAATTCCACCCTTATCAATTCATGGTGGCCAGTAGTTGGTTTATTCTGGTACCAACTCTCAAGGGGGTCAACAAACCCAGACATCATCAGCAGACTACAAGACAACATTGCAGTTGCTATTCATCACCTTTGATGAAATTTTTTGAAAGACGCAGCAGTACTGACAGTTGTTGATATTTTGAAACTACCCCGGCGCTGCTCGGCGCGGTATTGAAGTTTGTCTACAAATAGAAGGACAAGTACCGAGCGAATGGATTTCCTGATCTGTTGAGAAGAAGGACAAGTGCCGTAACAACTGTTCCGGTCACAGAATTACTGTTGCAGATTCAGAAGGTCAAGTTCAGAAGCTGTTTCCTGTCAGAAGCTGTTTCCTGTTAGAAGCTCATTTCCTTCGTCATGGCAGTTTACGAGAGCAGATATGGATCAACGTTGGATCATTGTCCTAAGAATGCTGATCACATCCTGTTCTGAACTGTGCTGACGTTGTGGATACATAGAAGTTAAGTGGCCTGTTTTGTTTGTGAACTGTGCCCTTATGTTCTAACTGAGCCTTCTGTCTATCACATTTTTCGCACTCTTTATATGTTTACATGTTATATGTTATTTGGATTTGTATTTATATGTTTATATTTCTGCGGGTTTTCTCGGTTGGGCGGTGTCTTTCAGTAGATGATACCACGCCACAGAGGTTCTACTGTTAGCGTTTTCGTTAGGGACTGTGCGAATTTCCTACTGTGAAATTTGCTAGCGACAATCGTTGCTATATCTGTTTAGTTGTGACGAGTTGTGCTTTATTTTCGTTTTTTGTATTTTTTTTTTTTTTTGTTTCTCTCTTTCTTTCTGTTTTTTAGTTTCGATTTCAATTGTTTGTATTTGTAGGTCTCCTCTTTTCTATTATTCAGTTCTTCACGTAAATTGTTGTGTATATACTGTAGCGTCATTTGTTTGTCATATCTTCGCATTCTGTCATCATATTCTTTTTAGTTTCGCTGTTTATTTATTTATTTGACTTATGCGAATGTTTTCGTATTGTTTGATCTTTGTTATTGTTTACATTGACTCTGATCTTTGTTATTGTTTACATTGACGTTGATCTTTGTTATTGTTTACATTGACTCTGATCTTTGTTATTGTTTACATTGACTTTGATCTTTGTTTTGTTTACATTGTTGGTACTTTGTTATTGTTTACATTGTCTTGTTATTGTTTGCATAGTTCTTGCATAGTTAGCTTTCACTATTGTTACATATATGCTCATGCACTATTGATCTATAGTGCACTTATCATAACTAGCTGGTGGTTTTTTCCTTATGCACTATTGTAGTGCAGTTATGATAAATAACTGATGGTTATGCACTGATTTGGGTAGTGCACTGATAATTAAGAGGTGACTTGTGATATTATTGTACAACTGATAATACAAATTGGTGTCAAGTCTTGTTTCCCACAGAGATTGGAGTAAACATAGTAATTATACAAGCACTTTATTAAGTCTTGTTGCTATTAAGATTGAAATAAGATAATTAATTATTTCAGGTTCTGTACTCACATTTTAGACATCATGTCTACATTTGAGTACTTTATTGAGCAGGGTAAAGCCCTTGGGAAGACAGGTGATAAATTAGAAAAATTTGCGACTGTTCAATATGCCAAGGCATTGAAGTCGGAGGAAAAGAAAATGAAAGAACTAACTGAACAAAAGAGAATAGATGCTGAAAATTTAAAACTGCAGATGCAGGTGGATGAAAAGAGATTACAAATGGAAATGGAAAAACAAAAAAGAGAAGCAGAATCTCAGGAGAAGAGACTTCAGGCTGAGGTTGAAAATAAGAGACTTGAAAAAGAAGCTGAAAATAAGAGACTTGAAATAGAGGCTGAAAATAAAAGATTAGAAAAACAGGCTGAGGCTGAAGAAAGAAGGTTACAAAGAGAAGCTGATGAGAGAAAAGCAAAAATGGAACATGAAGAAAAACTCTTAGCTTTGGAGTTAGAAAAGTTGAAGTTATCTAGTAATGCTAATGATGCTAATAAGGTATCATCTGCTAATAAGTCTAATGCTGTTGATTTCAAGCTTAATTTACCAGCATTCAATGCTTCAATTGATGATATAACATTTTATCTGGATAGATTTGAAAGTGCATGTAAGGTGCATAATATAGATAAAACATTATATGTTTATCATCTGTCCAAGATACTTAGAGGTGATGCTTTGACTTTGTTGGGTATGGTAGATGTGCCTGACAAGAACAACTATGAGGTTGTCAGGGCGGCATTGTTAAAGAAGTACCAACTTAACGAAGACGGATATCGTCTTAAATTTAAAAACATGTTACCAGAAACTGGAGTTGAATTCTCAGAATTCATCTCAGGCATACGTCTTACTTTTTTACGATGGGTTGAGCTTTCTAAGACAGAAAGTACATTTGAAGCCCTCATGGACTTACTTCTTAGAGACAAGGTTATGTCTTCTGTTAATGAAGCTTTTCTTTCTTTTCTTCATGAGCGTAAGCCTAAAAATATAAAAGAAATGGAAGAATATTGTAGCCAGTATGTTACTGCACATCCTCACATAACCATTAGCAACTCTAAGGTAAAAGAAGGTCTGCCAGTTGCTTCGGCAGCACCTTATGGCCCGAATTTTATGCGTAAATTTCAGGGTAGCCAGCAAAATTTCAATAAAAAAAGAGTAACCGTAATTATGCCCAGAACCATGGTAATCAATTTCAGGGAGATTCTTCTTCCCAGAACTGGAGACAACCTAATATTACACGGTATTCTATTCCCGGTAACTTTAGAAATTTTCATAAAGGTAATCGGTATAGAGGAAAATATTTTTTGCAGAGACCTCAATACCAAGATAATAGAGGTTCTCAACAGCATAGAGATGGTAATGACAGTTATGGAAACTGGAACGCAAACCAGGATAAAAATTACAGTAGGGACTTTAATGATAATTGCAGAGGCAATAATGGTCGCGGTAGATCGCAACAGAAGAGAAAAAGATATCAACAGACAAACTCTGTTCAACAAGAATCTCAGGGAGCAGATAAACAGGTTAATAATGATAAAGACCATAATGCTATCGGATGCTCATCTTTTGACTTTGGTAGGGCAAATAAATGTATCCAATGCAGTACTTTATTTGATCCGAAAACCATTAGTACTCTAAGCTGTGGTCATCCTTTGCCCTCTCTTCCTGCTAATGTTGCTCATGATGGGAGAGGTTCTCTTATATTACATAAGGGGCTTGTAAATAGTAATCCAGTCTCGGTGTTGTTTGATTCTGGATGTACTACTGTCGGGGTTAGGCAATCTCTTGTAGATCCATTCTGTGCTACAGGAAAGGTCATCAAATGTGTCACATTTGGTGGCACGTTGGAAAAATATCCTACTGCCATAAAACATATTGCTACTCCTTTCTTCACGGGAGAGGTCCACGCGTGTCTACTTCCAAACCCTATTGCGGACCTTATTATTGGTCGTATTCACGGAGTTAGGGAATGTACCCCACAGCAGATTGCTGTTTGGGAAGAGCAAAACATTGAAGCTACCAATACGGTGGTCACAAGAGCACATGCTCTGGATCCACCTCAAACTTCATTAACTAATAATGATGAAGTAAATGAACAAAATAGTCACTTGACTATTACACGTGACTCATTTATCAAATTGCAAGAAGAAGATCCGTCGTTACAAAAATTCTTCATTCTAGCAAAAAAAAGGTGATCCTAATCAAAATACTAATAGAAAATCTTGGATTTCTATGAAGAACGGCGTACTTGTACGTATGGTACAAGACTCGACTACATCCACTCATTCACAAATTCTTGTGCCTAAGAGCATGAGGGTGCAAATATTGCAACATGCTCATGACTCGCAATGTGCTGGACATATGGGTTTTTTCCCGTACAAAGTCGAGAGTTCTTGCGGCTTTCTTTTGGCCATTTGTGAGCAAGGACATACGAATGTACTGTCGCTCTTGCAAAGTATGTCAGGAGGTCAAATCTAAAGGACCACGACATGCTGCGCCTATTCAGGCTGCTGACATTCCAATTCGCCCTTTTCAAAAAATGGCAATAGATATTATCGGTCCTTTTAGAATTAAGTCGGCTAGAGGGCATCAATTTATTCTTACATGTGTCGATATGTGCACACGTTGGCCAGAGGCAATACCTCTCAAGAGCATCTCAACTGCTGATATCGCAGACGCTCTTTGGCTGATATTTTCTCGCTTGGGTTTTCCCGGAAAAATATTGTCAGACCATGGCACTCAACTGATATCAGACACTATGTCACAGGTAATGTCTATGCTACATATAAAAAGGTCTCTCAGCAGTATCTATCACCCAATGTCTAATGGGTTGGTCGAACGTTTAAATAGGACTCTAAAAACTTTACTGGGTAAAATAACTGAGGATCATCCTCAGGATTGGGACAGGGTCTTACCCGCGGCTCTCTTTGCGTATAGAGAGGTCCCCAATGAACATACGGGGTTTTCCCCTTTTGAACTTGTCTTTGGCGCGCAACCGCGCGGCCCTATGTCTTTACTTCACGATCTAATCACTGCCGATAATATTAGCGATGAGACTCAGTCTTCTTATGAGTACGTCATTGCTCTTAGGAAAAAAATCATTGAGGCATGCAGACTAGCAACTTCGTCTTCCGAATTTGCTAAAGAAAAGGCAAGGCAGTTTGCGAATAAGAATAGATGTCTACGACAACTTTGTCCAGGTGACAAAGCTCTCGTCCTACTTCCTTCAAGGGAGAACAGACTTCTAATTGCATGGAAAGGTCCATATGCAATAGTCTCCAAAATTTCTGATGTCGACTATGTTGTCGATATTGATGGAAAGCATAAAACTTTCCACATAAATATGCTCACGGAATTTCATGAAAGACCAGACTATTTGCAGCCTATTTTCCAGGCAACGGACAATTCTCAAGTACCTCATGGTCAATACTCATCGCTGTCAGTTATACAGGATGAGGAAACTACTTTTTCTGATGTCAATCTTCCTCTTTCTATGGTCCCACTTTATTCTACGGAATCTTGGAAAAACGTGACCGTTTCTCCAAATCTTTCCGCTGAGGAACATCGACAAGTTTCTTCGATGTTGCAAACATTTCAGGATGTTCTTACAGACATCCCGGGACACACACATGTCATTGAACATGACATTGTGCTGACTGATCATAATCCTATCAGAGTCAGACCCTATCCAATACCTATCCATTTCCAGTCTCAAGTCGAAAAAGAATTGGATGAAATGATACGTTTGGAAATCATTGAACCATCCACTTCAGCATACTCTTCGTCTATGGTTATTGTTCGAAAGAAGGATAATAACATTCGCATTTGCGTAGATTATCGCAAATTGAACCAAGTTACGAAGTTCGACGCTGAACCTATGCCTTCATTAGAAGAGCTACTCAATAAACTTTCTAATTCTAGATTCTTTACCAAACTAGATTTGTCTAAAGGTTATTGGCAAGTCCCGCTAACTGAACGTGCCAAACCTTTTACAGCTTTTTCTACACCTAGGGGTTTATTCCAATGGAATTTCATGCCTTTTGGTCTTATGAACGCCCCTGCTACATTCGTACGCATGATGCGCCGAATTCTCGCATATCGTACAGATGTCATAGCATATCTAGATGATATCTGTCTATTCAGTGATTCCTGGGAAGATCACTATTTGGGTTTATACGAATTACTGTCTACTCTTCGCGAGTATAACTTGACTGCAAAACCCTCTAAAGCCTTTATAGGATTTAGTGAGATTTCTTTCCTAGGTCATCGTGTTGGTCATGGTCTTTTAAAGACAGAGGACCACAATGTTTCAAAAATACTTAACATTTCGGTCCCTAAGACAAAGAAACAAGTAAGGAGTCTATTAGGTTTGATCCAATTCTACGGACGATTCATTCCGAATCTGTCCTCCATTATGGCACCGCTTTCTACTTTATTGAAGAAAGGGTCGCCTAATTTGATCCGCTGGTCAAAAGAATGTCAATCCTCATTGGACCAGGTTAAAGACCTATTTTCATCTCCACCTATTCTTAGGTTACCTACTATTGAGAAGACTTTTGTTCTTCGAAGTGACGCCTCGTCAACTGGGATTGGGGCAGCACTAATGCAGGAGTATTCTGATACTCTGCATCCGGTGATGTATATCTCTAGGAAATTAAATGCTGCAGAAAAGAATTACTCGGTTTTAGACCGTGAGTTATTGGCTATGGTATGGTCTATTCTGAAGTTACAAAGATTTCTTCTAGGCGCACATTTCATTGTGGAAACCGACCAGAAAGCGCTTACTGCTATTCAGAGCAAAAACTTGAAGAGCTCGAGGTCCACTCGTTATGCCATAGCTCTTCAACCATTTCATTTCTCGGTTCGAGCTATCCGTGGTTCGGATAATGTAATGGCGGACATTCTGTCCAGATGCCCACACGATTCCACATGATTCTTCTGTCATATATATATTTCCTGATATACAGTCCAATGTTATAATGACATGTTAGTAGATTTTTTTTTTTCTCACTTTTTTGAGGGGGAATTTATAACATTGTTCCATGTAATTATCTAAGAAGGCTTAGTTAGTGATATACGGGCCAAAAGATCACTCGGCCACATTTAAATAAATTATTTTCAGGATTGTATTGAGAGATTTTACCAGTTGTCTTTAAGATTTGTGTTATTGATATTTTCGCAGCACATCATTGAAGATGCGAGATTGTGTCCATTGTGGAACTTTGAGTATATCAAGTCCTGTCCTAGATTGGGAGCGGATGATGTCCACATCTTCTTCTATTGAATGTTTTATGTCAACGAAGATCAACACATGTATTACTTATTAGTTACTGATGCATTACATAATGTAATAAAATAGTGCGGTATATTAATATATTACACCGCTATTTGCAACACATTGTATGATATCATAATAATATATTTGATTTCATATATTGGTATGAGAATAATTTGACTTTTATTATGATGTTGCCAGCATTGTGGTTTGTGTTGGTGGCACCTTCCTGGGATATATACGCGTATACTTAGATAAATTTTTCTCTAAGGACCTGGGATATGATCTCAGTTTTGCTCCAAGTGTTGAGCTATTTTGTTAGGTATATCCGCGCATCATACGTGCGTTAGGAGCCTAGATTTTTCCGGCTCCAGGATTTAAAAAAAAAAAATGTTTCATTTTTTTTTTTTTCCCGGGAGGGTGCGGTAATGTTACGCACAAATAATTACTTTTTTCCAAAGTCTTTGTATGATCGTTTTTCGTATGTATGATCATTATTTGACTGAAATGCATGTTATATATATATTTTATGGTCAAAGGGACAGAACCCGATATATCGATACTGCTATTTTTTATGAGTTTACCTCCTCTTGTATAGAGACACGTTCGGTCTATAATGTCTTGAACGAAGCGTGACCATATCTCCTTATTTGGTAGTATCAGTCAACTGTTGTAGATGTTTGAAACCTTTCTTAACGCTTCTGTTCATGTCCATAAAAGGCGCGACTGTGTAAGACTTTTATCTCGAATGTTCTTAGAATCGTCTTATTGTGAACAGCGACTCAGAGATTGTCACTCTGCGCATGTCTCGACTTGGTTGTCGTTTGTTGTTCCGCCCAGGTCGGGCAGTTGAGAAATGGACTGATTAGCGAGCGGACGCGACTGCGTCTTGTGATTCTCTGAGGGAAATACATTGTCTTTGTGAGTTAGTTAGCTAACTAGACTATTTCCCCGTATTATTCAAGCCTGCCTGGAGGCATATGTTCATGGTTGATTTTCCGAAATAAGGTAATTCCTCTTGTATCGAACTTTAGGCTATCATCTAGAGGTTCGTCATTTTGTCGCCTTTTTGCTCGCCTGTGTGATTCAAAATGGAGAGGTACTTTGACTAGGATTAAGTCATCGGTATCTTTATACCTGAACTAGTTATATATCTATGGGTCGCTCTAGACCAACAAGACTATTGTCTGTGTTCCAGGATTCGTTATATCAGAGATCACGTCCAAGTCAGATGGTTAGACTTAGGAAGGTTATAAAGGTCGAGCTGACCTGTAATCCATGTATGCTACTCACGTGCAGACAGTAAACGGACGTATTGTATACATCTGATCTGCTAGCATCAGGAAGGAATAATTATTATTGTCTATGAACATTAAGGATCTGCAGCGGACCACGGTTGCAGAAGTTATATGTATTATTTATCAAGCTTCGCTATGATATTTGTTTTCCATACAACTATTGAGTATTGACTCCTACATGACTGTCAGTTAACATGAGTTTGAATGCTGCATTCGTTATACTATGCTGATGATAACATAAGTATCATGACTGTTTTGTGGCGTGCAATAAATGGTATAAACCTAAAGCGAAGTTACCATTTTTATGACTCTACACGTCATGTTGCCTGTGGTGTACCCTGAACTGTTCTACTGCAACACACACACCGCAACAATCTAAACCAGATAAGACACCCACATCTTGCATTGTAATACCTGGTGTCGATAGAGGTGGTAATTTGACGGCATCCTAAAACCACCCTTATCAGTCAGCTTGAACAATTTTGTTAATATCTTGGTATACTTGAATTATTTTGTTAATATATTGGTTGATTTCTAGGTAACTCAAACAATTTTGTTAATATATTGGTTGGCTTCTTGGTTATTTTGAATTATTTTGTTAATATCTTGGTTAATATCTTGGTTGATATCTTGGTAAACTTGAGTTATTTTGTTAATATCTTTGTTGGTATCTTGGTAACTTGAATAATTATTAATATCTGGATTGATATCTTGGTAAACTTGAGTTATTTTGTTAATATCTTGGTAACTTGAATAATTATTAATATCTGGGTTGATAACTTGGTAAACTTGAGTTATTTTGTTAATATCTTGGTTTGTATTTTGGTACCTTGAATAAATATGTTGATATCTTGGTAAACTTTAATTATTGTTTTAATATCTTAGTAAACTTGAAAGGGGATTGATGTATTTGTAAACCTGAATGATGAATGATAATTTCTAGAGCTGGTAGAATGTATGATAAATTGCTAAATTCATCTTTTACTACTTTTGACAGTGACACAGCTCTACCCAAGAATTTGGATGCAGCAGAAGAAAAGGTTAGACACAGTCATAGTCTATGTACATCATCTTACACCACACATAAGATATCAGTGGAATGTATCTGTCAGGCTTAAGTAGATGAGTAAATATTTGTAATAAAATTGACATTAAAACATGTCATCAGATCAGGTGACAGTAATCTTCCTGTTCTTTACCTGACTGTCAGCTGCCATTTCAAATTTGTTCATTAAAATAACAGGTCATTAACACTAAATGTGATAGAAGGACTAATAAGACAGATAGAAACTTCATGTCTGTGTACTTTCATTACTTGGTAATACATGTCAGTATGTTCATTCATTCATTTTCCTTTTCACTTCTAAATGAAGCATGGAGCCACCACTACAGCTGGTCCCCTTACAGGAAGCCTGGACTAAGCTTTCTTATACTCTGGCAGCGGTGCCTTCAGTGGCAATGTGTTCTACATGATGAAGTTACCAGTCCATGATTAACCTCTTATTAGTCACCTTGTACGACATGCATGAGGCAACAGTAGTTCTATTGTTTGTCTCACCTGGTCAACCCTGGAACTACTCATATGGAGCACAGAATAGACAAGATGAAGAATAAAGTTGACAAGACTAATGTTGTCTTCAGCTCTTGATGATTAGAGAGTGTCAGACATGGGTTGGGGGTGAGGGGTGAAGGTGTTTGTTGCAGTCCTATTTGCAGAGTTTCAAACAACTGTCTTGTAACTAGACCAGCATTGTTTTTTTTTTTTTTTTGTTAGGCTCATGTTGTCTTTTATGTGTATCCAGAGCAAACAAGTGGAGAAGGAAAGGACAATGAAATGGCTGAAGATGATCAAAGCCTGGGACAAATATTACCCTGGGGAGAAGGTACTGGCTGACAGTTGTCTGTTTGTGTTGATATAACTGACTGTGTCAAGAAGAGAGAGAGAGAGAGATAATGTTACTGTTGATTGTTTACAGAGGTTGCTGTGTTAGTGATCTTCCAGTGAGAGTAACACAACTGTTCAGACGTGATATAGAAATATCTCATATATAGAAATCTGCTACCTCAGTCGTGTTGTAAAAGATGACTAATGTGGGATTGTGCATGAGGCTGGTAACCTCATCATGTAACATGAAATGCTACAGAAGCCATCACTGCAAAAGTTAACTCATTGGCTTCCTCATCAACAGTGGGTGGGTGTTGTGCTTTATAGGGAGCAAACAATTGATGATGATAAAGAATGTAGAAATGGCTGTCAACAATACAAGAGTAGCTTGGATAAAATGACAACCTAAATCTGTTTTTGACATTGATGGGTGAGCAACAAGGTGGCTAATTACATTGTGTGATTGTGCAGTGACAGAAGTACTAGTAAATAGAGCCAGCCATTCAGACAACAACACAGTTCAAGAAACAATGGCACCAGCCTAATAATATGAAAGAAATAAAAATGTCAGTCTGATAGTATGAAGGAATTAATACAATCTCTGAATTTATTTGTCTCCATTAACAAAAAGAAAGGAAAAAATGTTATATAAAAAGAACAACATACATAGAGCAAAATGTATATGTTAATGTTAAGTGTAGAAAATATGGATGGAGGAGACGGGGATACAAATGGTTCACCCATATAGTTATTATAATACAGCAACTAACATGATCAGTTTTGACAAGGAGATAGGGCTGGAATTAACTCAGGCAGAATGTGCCTTGATGGAGTAGTCTAAACATGCAAGAAAAGTGACCACCCAGCTTACTCACACTTGCCATTGAGTCTCTTGAAGATGTTTATTGGCAGCGGTGGTGAAAGCCAAAAATAGTCAAAAAGTAAAAGACTAGTGGCAACTATAAAGTCTAGCTGAGGTCAGAGCTATGGCTTCATTCCGTGTGTTCCCTGACTCTGTGAGCAGGCAGAGTTATTACCACTGCTTCCACCAACCATGTCATAAAAATGCAGTAGATGAAGGTAAAGTTGTGTATGGAGCTGGATACATCAGTGTATAATGTAAAGTGTTACAGACACCACCATTGCTATAGCACATAAGTGCTTTGGTACAGGCTTCCTACATGAGGACTAGCTACATTGGTGACTACATGAGGACTAGCTACATTGGTGACTTAACATTAGGACTAGCTACATTGGTGACTTTACATGAGGACTAGCTACATTGATGACAACATGAGGACTAGCTACATTGGTGACTACATGAGGAATAGCTACATTGGTGACAACATGAGGACTAGCTACATTGGTGACTTTACATGAGGACTAGCTACATTGGTGACAACATGAGGACTAGCTACATTGGTGACAACATGAGGACTAGCTACATTGGTGACAACATGAGGATAAGCTACATTGGTGACAACATGAGGACTAGCTACATTGGTGACAACATGAGGACTAGCTACATTGGTGACAACATGAGAACTAGCTACATTGGTGACTTAACATGAGGACTAGCTACATTGGTGACAACATGAGGACTAGCTACATTGGTGACAACATGAGGACTAGCTACATTGGTGACAACATGAGGACTAGCTACATTGCTGACTTAACATGGGGACTAGCTATGTTGGTGACTTAACATGACAACTAGCTACATTGGTGACTTAACATGAGGACTAGCTACATTGGTGACTTAACATGAGGACTAGCTACATTGGTGACTTAACATGAGGATTAGCTACGTTGGTGACTTAACATGAGGACAAGCTACGTTGGTGACTTAACATTTCTAAACTTATAAACAAATAAATAAAAATCATGCTTTTGTGTTATCACCTGTGTGTTACCGGGACCCGAAAGGGGAGCAAAGAATAGTTCTCTACCAAGCATGTCATAGATAGCCACTAAGGAGAGTTGGGCATGGGACCAGTTACTCCATCCTGTAAAAAATGTTAAATCACAAAAGCATCTCCAAACATGGACAGGTCAGCTAAGGAAAATAAAACTTAGCCAACCAAGACAAGAGAAGGTCCTCTCCTAGGGAGGAATATAATGCAAAATCAGTCCATTGTATGGCTCTGAAACATGGAGAACAAAGACAACAACCACAAAGCTACAGACTTTCATAAATGGGTGCTTGCGTAGAATAGAGGGATTAAAATGGTATGACAAGGTTACCAATGTGGGACTGATGACAAGAACCAGAAAAGTGCCAGTGGAACAAGAGATGAGAAGAAGACGATAGCGATGGATAGGACACACACTGAGCAAACCTGTTGATAGCATTACAAGGCAGTCTTTATTCCAGAACCCCCAGCACAAGAGATGCAGAGGTAGACCAAGAAGCACATGGAGAAGAGAGCTGGAGACGGAGGTAAAAATGATTAGGAGAACATGGAAAGAACTTGAGATGATGGCACGTGACAGGAGGACCTGGCATGTGTTTGTTGAGGGCCTATGCTCCTTGGGGAGCTGAGGGTAATGAGGATGATGTTTTTGTGTTACAACAGGTGTGAAACTGTGTTACAACAGGTGTGAAACTGTTTGTGTTACAACAGGTGTGAAACTGTTTGTGTTACAACAGGTGTGAAATTGTTTGTGTTATGAAACTAGTCAAATTGTTTGTGTTGTGAAAACTAATCAAATTGTTTGTGGTATGAAACTAGTCAAATTGTTTGTGTTATGAAAACTAATCAAACTGTTTGTGGTATGAAACTAGTCAAATTGTTTGTGTTATGAAAACTAATCAAACTGTTTATGGTATGGAACTAGTCAAATTGTTTGTGTTATGAAAACTAATCACTGTTTGTGGTATGAAACTAGTCAAATTGTTTGTTATGAAACTTGTCAAACTGTTTGTGGTGTGAAACTAGTCAAACTGTTTGTGGTATGAAACTAGTCAAATTGTTTGTGGTATGAAACTAGTCAAACTGTTTGTGGTATGAAACTAGTCAAATTGTTTGTGGTATGAAACTAGTCAAATTGTTTGTGGTAAGAAACTAGTGAAATTATTTGTGGTATGAAAACTAATCAAACTGTTTGTGTTATGAAACTAGTCAAATTGTTTGTGGTATGAAAACAAATCAAACTGTTTGTGGTATGAAACTAGTCAAATTGTTTGTGGTATGAAACTAGTCAAACTGTTTGTGGTATGAAACTAGTCAAATTGTTTGTGGTATGAAACTAGTCAAATTGTTTGTGGTAAGAAACTAGTCAAATTGTTTGTGGTATGAAAACAAATCAAACTGTTTGTGGTATGAAACTAATCAAACTGTTTGTGGTTTGAAACTTGTCAAATTGTTTTTGTTATGAAAACTAATCAAACAGTTTGTGTGGTATGAAACTTGTCAAATTGTTTGTGTTATGAAAAAAACTAATCAAACTAGTTTGTGTTATGAAAAAACAAACTGTTTTTGTATGAAACTAGTCAAATTGTTTGTGTTGTGAAAACTAATCAAATTGTTTGTGGTATGAAACTAGTCAAATTGTTTGTGTTATGAAAACTAATCAAACTGTTTGTGGTATGAAACTAGTCAAATTGTTTGTGTTATGAAAACTAATCAAACTGTTTGTGTTATGAAACTAGTCAAATTGTTTTGTGTTTGTGGTATGAAACTAGTCAAATTGTTTGTGTTATGAAAACTAATCAAACTGTTTTGTGTTATGAAACTAGTCAAATTGTGTTTGTGTTATGAAAACTAATCTGTTTGTTGTATGAAACTAGTCAAATTGTTTTGTGTTATGAAAACTAATCAAACTGTGTTTGTGGTATGAAACTAGTCAAATTGTTTGTGTTATGAAAACTAATCAAAACTGTGTTTGTGGTATGAAACTAGTCAAATTGTTTGTGTTATGAAAACTAATCAAACTGTTTGTGTTATGAAACTACTAGTCAAATTGTTTTTGTTATGAAAACTAATCAAACAGTTTGTGGTATGAAACTGTCAAATTGTTTTTGTTATGAAAACTAATCAAAACTAGTCAAATTGTTTGTGTTATGAAAACTAATCAAACTGTTTGTGTATGAAACTAGTCAAATTGTTTTTGTTATGAAAACTAATCAAACTGTTTGTGGTATGAAACTAGTCAAATTGTTTGTGTTATGAAAACTAATCAAACTGTTTGTGTGTTATGAAACTAGTCAAATTGTTTGTGTTATGAAAACTAATCAAACCTGGTTGTTGTTTGTGTGTATGAAACTAGTCAAATTGTTTGTGTTTATGAAAACTAATCAAACTGTTTGTTGTATGAAACTAGTCAGTTTGTTGTGATACTAGTAAATTGTTTGTGTTATGAAAACTATCAAACTGTTTGTGTTATGAAAACTGTGGAACTATTATTATTACGTTAAGAAAGAATGGGAAGAGTTCTTGGTATGACAGCTATGATGCTATTATGTTATGGAAGACATGATACTGTTTGTAATGTGACAGCCATGATAGTTTTTGTTGTGAACTTGTAGCTTGCATATTGTGACATACTGACTGTATCTCTCCAGCTGACGCGGCGTGTCTACAAAGGCATACCTGACTGCGTGAGAGGGGAGGTCTGGTCAAAGTTGCTCAGTATTCCCAAGGTCAAGGCTGAACAAGAGGGTGTTTATCAGGTTAGTGCCTTTTCATATTTATTTTCATTTCTGTTTTGTTTTTTATTTTGTTTTTTGCTTGGTCAGGAGACCTTAATTTGGATGCTCCACCAAAGTACTTCAGTTGGTCTTGTAAGGATGTTTTATGTGGAGTTTATCTTACAGTTGGTCTTGTAAGGATGTTTTATGTGGAATTTATCTTACAGTTGGTCTTGTAAGGATGTTTTATGTGGAATTTATCTTACAGTTGGTCTTGTAAGGATGTTTTATGTGGAATTTATCTTACAGTTGGTCTTGCAATGATGTTTTATGTGGAGTTTATCTTACAGTTGGTCTTGTAAGGATGTTTTATGTGGAATTTATCTTACAGTTGGTCTTGTAAGGATGTTTTATGTGGAATTTATCTTACAGTTGGTCTTGCAATGATGTTTTATGTGGAGTTTATCTTAGAGATGGTCTTATAAATTGGTCTTGCAATGATGATTTATGTGGAATTTATCTTACACTTGGTCTTGCTATGATGTTTTATGTGGAATTTATCTTACAGTTGGTCTTGTAATTATGTTTTGTATGGAATTTATCTTACAGTTGGTCTTGCAATGATGTTTTGTGTTGAATTTATCTTACAGTTGGTCTTGCTATGATGTTTTATGTGGAGTTTATCTTAGAGTTGGTCTTGGAATGATGATTTATGTGGAATTTATCTTACAGTTGGTCTTGTAATGATGTTTTATATGGAATTTATCTTACAGTTGGTCTTGCAATGATGTTTTGTGTTGAATTTATCTTACAGTTGGTCTTGGAATGAGGATTTATGTGGAATTTATCTTACAGTTGGTCTTGTAATGATGTTTTATATGGAATTTATCTTACAGTTGGTCTTGCAATGATGTTTTGTGTTGAATTTATCTTACAGTTGGTCTTGCAATGATGTTTTATGTGGAGTTTATCTTAGAGTTGGTCTTGCAATGATGTTTTATGTGGAGTTTATCTTAGAGTTGGTCTTGCAATGATGTTTTATGTGGAGTTTATCTTAGAGTTGGTCTTGGAATGATGATTTATGTGGAATTTATCTTACAGTTGGTCTTGTAATGATGTTTTATGTGGAATTTATCTTACATGATAAGGTTTTTGCACAGTGCTCCTACACTGTGTTTTATGACCTGCTTGGTAAGGTGTAGAAATTGAATGTTTGCTCCCAGATAGTGGTTCACAGGTCCAAGTTGATAACTGGTATTATATTGTTCTCACATTACTAGTTGGTTTGGCCCCCCCCCCCCCCCCCCCAAATGTAGTTTAGGTTGTTAACCTTTAGCACGCTGCTGTCGACATATGTTGACGAAGGTAACCTATGCTCTCCCTGCTGTTGTCGACATGTGTTGACAAGCGGATATTTTCGTTTTCTAGCATTAGAATGTGTGTACACGTGACTTTACCCCCGGATGTTAAGTTTTAAACTTATCTGAGAGAGAGTTAGCTTCCGTTTCCGATCTTCTTTAGTAATGGGTGCATTCGCGTTTATTTTCTGTGAATTTTTTTAATCGAAATGAATCGGCATCGAACACGCGGCCATTTTCGCTCTAATTTTATTGTATTCTGACGCCATGCGGTGGGGATGAGATTTTTGTCATTATAAGCACTAATATCGGTTCTCAGAATATGGTTGATGACAGAGATGGAAACGAAAGTAGAATGTCATTGCTAGTATGTAAAAGTTTAGGGGTTAGGATTAGATTTATCGGAAAGATTTAGGGTTATGGCCGAATGTCACTGCTGACATGGGCGTTTGTTGCTTTGCTACTGATGATGGGTGTAACGAAAAGATCGTCATTTGATTTGTATTGGTCAAATGACTTTCATTGAGATGCAAGAGATAATTGAGATATGGACACTTCGTTTGTTGGTTATTTTTTTTTTTTTTTTAATTTTAAAATTAAAAAAAAAAAAAAATTTTTTTTTTAAAAATTCTTTTATCGTTTTTTTTCATCTTTCCTTTCCACTCTTCCTATCACACCTACATGTACACAAACAAATTTTATATCATCAGATTCACCATTCATTTATTTATATAAATTCCAAAAATGATAGCAATTGACCAAGAAACACAAAAACTATAGACATTACAAGTCGCCCACTATAAAAACGGGGGGTTGTGAAAAAGAATGCAGCTGCAGGGCAAGTTTTCGGGAAAAGAATGCAGCGTGCTAAAGGTTAAACTTTGAACATTTTATATGCACTTAGCTTGACACTTCAGCTCTTTGCTTCCTGGTTCTTTGTGCTAGCCATTGAGTAACCAGAGTGTGAAATTATTCAAAGCCATCTTGTATTTTGTCCCATATAAGTCATAGGAGGTCTCTGAGGAGGCAAAAAAAGAATAGGTCGACTGCTTCGTCAAACATGTCATAAGAGGTGACTAACTTAAGGTTATGAATGGGTCTGGCAACCTGTTCATCTTAAGTTAATTGCCATAGAAATCAGTGCTACAGGGGCACCTCAATGCTACATTTGAGGCTTCCTGCAAAGGAACCTCCTACACTGGTAGGTCGATACTCCATGGGAGTAAAAAAGTGAAGCAACTGATGAGATTAGTGTTACTCAGTTTTGGTCATTTAGTCCGGGGTCACAGTCATTATAGATATTATTTAGCTGAAATCTGTGTAAACTCTTCCCTCTTCCCCCTTTACACACACATGCACACAGATGTAATTCTTGCTTGAAGGGTTGACATTCTTGTGTTTATGTAAAATACTGTCAAACAACATCTTTGAACAAATATTCCTTTCCTTGCATTGTAAGAATCATGTGGGCAGAAAAACTGCCCTAATCACCTCATGTCCTCATGTAGAAAAACTGCCCTAATCACCTCATGTCCTCATGCAGAAAATCTGCCCTAATCATCTCATGTAGAAAATCTACCCTAATCACCTCATGTCCTCATGTAGAAAATCTGCCCTAATCACCTCATGAAGGAAGTCTACCCTAATCACCTCATGTCCTCATGCAGAGATAGTTTCTGTAGCAGTTCTTTTTTAATATAAGGATATGTATAAGATTGCCTTAGTGGCCCAGTAAAACACAGTTGGTGGGAGCTGTGGGTACCTTGACAATTACATTAATTCTGATTTTTATAATTTACTGCATTATGACATACATAAAAAGGCAGGGAAAAAAATCAAGCCATATAACACACAGTAGCAAGAAGCTAGAGAGACATGCTGAGATCTTTGGAAACTGGTTGTGGTTGAGGTGGTACAGAGAGTTGTAATTCTGTATGTCCCAAGGCAGTTTGTAGGAAGTGGATCTCTTTGTGTTTCCTGTAGTTATTGTTTTAACATCATAATATACTGAATTGACTGAAGTGTTTTAAGTTTTACATGGAACAACCAAGTATGTGTTGGACTCGCATAAATTAGACATCAGACACAAATGACCAAGAAGAATAATTAACATTTTGAATGTAGATAAGAATATTTGGCTGTTCTTAACTTTGTAGCTGTATACTTTCAGCTAATATATATGTGTATTCAATTAGAAGTAAATCAATAATATTATCACAGACACATGAAACTTCTCTTTATACCATTTTGTTTTTTCTAAAGCCACATGTAGCTATACATACTCATGTCCTACAAACCTAGATCTATTCTCTTAAACTAATTGAACTATGTAATAAATATCATGCCATGAAACCTTTGGAACACTCTTCTCTGAATTAACAAAAATACTATCACACGTGTCACTATGATTATATCAGTTACATTTACATGTCAGCCATTGTGGTTGATCACTTGATAGTCTGTGTCTCTGATTTATTTTGTTTGGGCATAACTTGTAGCAACAGGACAAATCAGTACAAGTATACAGGGGACATAACTTCTAGCAACATGACAAATCAATACAGTATACAAGGGACATAACTTCTAGCAACATGATTTCTTCTGGGTTGTGGTTAACAATTTTTAACTGTCATCATCATTGCCATTCAGTTCTGTGTAGAACATAGGCCTTCAGCAAAGTCATGCTAGGCATTCCTCTCCTGTGCCTTTCTTTCAAAGTTTATCCTTGTGTTATTTATCCCATTTGGGTCTGTCTCTAGTTTCTTTCTCCCTGTGCTCTGTGGCCAACCTCTATTTGTCTTACCCTGGTGATTCCACAACAAAAACTACAATAAAATTCTAAATACTAGTTTCCTCTTATCTAGCACCAGTCTTGTAGCCTCATCTTTTGTTTCTCAGGTATTTTCTAGTTGTTTCCATAGTTCCACATTAGTCATCTTATCATACCGTTTGAATCCTTCTATTTTGTGTAAGCCTCAACTCATGAAAGTCTGTAACTTGTTGGTTGTCACTGTTTTTGTTCTCCATGTTTCATAGCTGTACAGTAGGACTGCCGTGACTTATTAATTGAAGACTCTTATCTTTATGTTGACTTTGTGTGAGTGTATGTATGAGAGTGTGTGAATGAAAGGTCTTTTGCCTTTTATATTTTTATAATGATACCACTGTCTGTCCCTCGAAGTTTGTCTGAATTGCTGGTAGAGATATGTACGAGTCCACATCTTGTAAGGTATATTTCTCCAAGTGAAATCTGAAGAGGTTATTTGCCACATTTATCAGGCATTGTCAATATTGTGGTTAAAATCTGATGAACAAAGTGGATGCATGATGCAGCATTTAGGACATTTTGTAACATATCATAATACTTGTGCCAGAGTTGCCTTGCACTTTTTTTTTCTCTTCCAGAAAATGCGTAACAGAGCTCGCACAAAGTCCACTTCCATACGCCAGATTGATCTTGATGTCAACCGAACATACAGAAATCATATCATGTTTCGAGAGAGATACGGTGTCAAGTAAGTTTAAATATAGAGTTTACGAGGTCAGCTAAAAATAATACAGTACCAAGTAAGTCTGTATACGCTTCTTATCTTGTTCCTTCTTGCTTCTGACAGAGCATGGTGCTACAACCGGGTTTACCTCCTTGCTACTCCACCAGTTTATTTAGCAATTTATTTTGTAATAATAAGCTTTCATGTTATGTAATTGTCAGAACCCTCTTTAATCGAGTGGGGGGAGGTTTAGCTGGCTACCCCCACTCGTAGGGCTTTACCACTGTCATGTTGGATTTACTATAAGAAACACTGGCTCGTGTACACTAGAGGACGACCACACACACAATGGCTGTCACAAGGAAATAACACTGCTAAACAGCTAGAATCCCTTTTTTAATCAACAACACCATTTGGCCATAATGACATACACAGTGAATAGATATGTTGCCACTACCAGCTAATGAATACTGAAAATCTAGGCAAAAACACAGCCTATCTGTTACAGTGTGAATTCCACTCACATGAGCAGCAAAAACATGATTATGTCACAATGACGATTAGCAAATACAAATCGATCGTGCTTACAAAAGACTTCCGGCCACAAAAGACCCAACCAAGAGAATATCTACCTCTCCAACCTATTGGCACCAGGACAAGGCACTAATGGCAGATGCTATCTCCTGAAAAACTCCATCCAAGGCTGACAGCACGCAGCTGGTAGAGAGCGGCAGTCGTACGATGAATGCCTTTACAACTGCCTTGGCTCCTGAATTTTCCACCGGTCACATGACCACAGTCGCTCATAAACTTTCAGCCACCCCCACGGCGACTTCTGGATGGCTTGCTCAATCTACGAACAAGCGGTTAATCGTACAGTGAAATAGTGCCGTAACAGTAATGAGCTTTATTGTACCACCCTCCTTAGTTGCCTTTTATGAGATGTTTGGATGGGCACAGTGGGCCCATGCTCTATACTCCCCAGGTTTAATGTGAGTAAAATTGATAGATACAGAAAATACACAATCAGGTAGTCGTGGGACACTGTCAGATTTGTTCACACATACTGAAATGTTACCACAGTTACTTCAGTGTACCTAACTTTGGCCCTCTTTCTGCCTGTCAGTTGTCACTTTCCCACATTGTTGACAAATAGTTCTGGTTAACAGATTAATATTCATGAGAGACTATGACAGATTTCGTAAGAGTGTATAAAAAAAACAGGCCTAAAATATTTTAACTGTAGATCACAAATTGCAGTACTGATTACCTCCCAACCACTTAAGAGAAGTGGCAGTTTGAAGCACTGTGTCTGGTCTAAGGATCATCAGTCCTATTGAAGGAAGTGTGGACACCATAGCATATTGCCATATTTTCTGGCAGTTTGTGGAACAGCTGAACAATGTAAAACTCTCTCAAGGTTACTTTCAGCAAGATGGTGCAATATGCCTCACATCAAGAGAATCCATGACAGTGGTACAGAGTTTTAATGAGGATTAAATGATTTCCAAGGATCTGGCCACAATGATCAACCAACTAAATCCCTCTTGATTCCTTATGGGGTTGCCTTCAAGAATGAGTGTTCTAGAACAAACCCAGCAGAAGTGACTTACTGGGGAAAAAAACAGCAGTGATGAATTCACTTATGTATAATAAATTTGATTTTTAATTTGTGTTTGTTTTTGCTACCATTTGTTTTTTTTCGAGGGACATTAATAATTTCAGGTCAGCTTTGAACCTCAGTAGTTTATATGTGCCAGTTTGTTGTTGTTGAAATGTTTACCTCTATGTTGATATATAAATATTTACCTGTATATTAGTATTTGTTATGATTACAATTCATATCGATTGTGTCTATATAATAGGTAGCTCTACTAGGCTCCTTTTTTGTTTATATTATGCGGGGTCACTTATTAATACGGGTAGTGACGTCATGCCGATATGCTTGGCTGGCTCACGTGAAACTAGAGAAGCAGAAGTGCGGGGCCTTCTACCATTGTGTGTCATGGCGAGTGGACGCATGTGTTTGAGCTCCTTAATGCTGAAGTGTTTCTTCTTCTTCTTCTTCCGTCCTTAGCCAAAGACCGACCAAGCAGTCAGAGGCCATCATGCCCTGTGGCGTCTTAAGGGCAACAGCAGATTGATTTTCTCTGTTGTAGTTTCCCATCACGCCTAGCGGCGTCTTTAGGGCAACAACAAATAGATCCATCTGCCGTTGTTTCCGTAATCGGTGTGACAAGCCAACGGGTGATCAGCCCATTGGGCGCTGAAGTGTTTATCATGGAGTTATTTCATTACTAATGCATCAAGATCTTCTGTGAGGTGTATCTAGTTATCTGCAATTACAGGGAGTACAGCTTCTCAGTGTCGAGTGTGAATATATATATTAAAAGGTTATAAATAAAAAGGAGAGCGTTCTAGACATGAACGGACTGCTTTAAGTTATATCGACGACTGCATATAATATGCCATTTGTGTATTGGCTTGAACTGTATTCAATTTGGAGCATCGTGATGTTTGAATAAAAATGTATACTGTCCACTTCGTCCATTGTGGCTCAAATAAGGGTGATTGATGTTGGCTTATTACGGTGTCATACGTTTGCTACCCTAGAAGTGAACTTGGCCTACAGGAACCATCCTGTCATTAAATATTAACATTATCAAGATAAAAGACACGTAACATTATTATTATGTCTACCTGCGTGTTATTATTAAGGTGTTCACCTTTGTGTTGTAGGGGGAATTCTTACCAGTATATTGTTTACCTGTGTGTTGTTATTGATATGTAAATTTATGTGTGTTGAATCATCTTTTTTTAGATGTGTTTTTGCATGTGTTCAGGTGTTTACCTGTGTGTGTTCAAGGGTTTACCTCTGTGTGTTCAAGTGTTTACCTGCCTGTGTTCAAGTGTTTACCTGTGTGTTGTTATTGACATCAATCTCTACTTCATATATTGTGCCTGTTAAAATATAAAAGTGTTACTTAATGAACAAATTGTTTATCCACCGTCTCAGACAACAAGCCCTCTTCCATGTACTGGCTGCCTACTCAGTTTACAACACAGAGATTGGTTACTGTCAGGGTATGAGTGAGATAGCGGCCCTCCTGCTTATGTACCTCAACGAGGAGGTAAGTCAGTACCTACAGTTGGTCAGGTGGTGGTGTGAACACCCCGCTGTGTGTCATCTAAAACTACAGCCTATGTTCATACATCATCATCATCATGCTGCATGCCTGTATGTAGCTCCCAGGGCTGTCTGAGGAGATAAAAGAAAGAGAAGCAACTAGTGCTTCCTCAGGCATGTTGTATGAGGCAACTAATATGAATTTGTGTATAAGGCTGGCAACATCATCATGTCAAACCATTCCTACAAAAACTACTTCTACAAGAGGATGAGTATTTTGGTGTAGGTTTCCTGCAAGGCGGGCTAGCTGTACGTTGTGGCTCCATGCTCTGTAAGGGGCAAGAAGGGAAATAATGCTGATGGTTAGATAATGTAATACATCACTATGTAATGTTATATATTGTCTTCTCTTGTTGAGTTTGTGAATGTTGAAACATTGAGTTCAACTTGTGGATGGAGGGCTTGACCAAGTTCTTGTATTGTCTGTTGACAGGATGCATTCTGGGGTTTATCTCAGCTGTTTATCAGTCCCAGACATCTGATGCATGGTAAGTGTCAGTGATCATAGATGTATGACATGTCAGTGTTAGATGTTGTCTGACTTTTGCTTATCTCAGGACATTTGTCACTTTAATAGAGTCAGGTAAGTCTTGACAACTACACTTGGTAGACTTGAATTCTACTCAGACTTGATAATGCTGAATAAATCACGTGTTTTTTTTTGTGTGTTGTCAAGGAGTGAATTTATTATTGTTTTATGGATTTGTCCTATATTTTCTTGTATTTATGTCACATATGTTGTCATGTAATGATCCCTTCAAAGTGACAGCAGATAAATACCATTTTTGTACCAACTCTTTGTCAAATATGGTCATGGTTTAAGCACAAGAGTAGATCATAAAATTAGAGATGGGATGCCTCAGTAAAGCTGCAATAATTGTCAACAACAAGCAAAGAGAGAGAGAGAGAGAGTTTGGAGGACAAGCACATAAATCTGGCAGTTTGTGGCAACAGTACCATACATCAGCTACATAAATAGGCAGAGAATAAAATGGTATGGACATTTTATCAGAGTGTCAGACAAAAATCTGCTAGCACATGTTTTCTGATAACAGTCTAATTCTGGGCGGGGAGATCTCGCAGTAGAACAAAAACTCTTTCTCTTAACAGCATTTCATTCATTCACGCATTACCCATTAACTCCTTATGGAGTATATGCCTTCAGTCAGTTCATGCCATGTATCCTGTGCTGTCCGTTCATATTCTTTTCATGTCTTCTATAACTGTTTTGTCTCCTGTGCTCTTTACCATGGTCTTGGGTCTGCCTGTATTTCTTTTACCTTGGGGAATTCCATAATAAGGACTACCTTGTGGCTCTACTACCTGGTTTTCTCAGTCATTGCTAGCATCTTTTCTTCAGCTCTTGTTCCACTGGTAATTATCTGGTTCCTTCCATTAGTTCCTTATTGGTGATCTTGTCATACCATCTCAAATCTTCTGTTCTACACCTGTTTATACAAGTCTGTACCTTCTTGTTGTTCTCCATATTTCAGAGTCAACCAGTCGGACTGTCTTTACATCTGAGTTGAACATTCTTATCTTAATGTTGCTATACCGTGTAAGTGGCAAGAAAAAAAGTAGATAAATAAATTATCTGATAACTATGTTCATTTTATGATCTAATTAATATAATAGTATTATGATCTGACTAACATTGTCATGCTGTAAATTTGACTTGTATTCATCATTCATAACCCTCCACTCCCAAAGGAGCATAGGCCTTCAACAAACACATGCCAAGTCCTCCTGTCCCGTGCCATCATCTCAAGTTCTTTCCATGTCATCCTCATCATTTTCACCTCTGTTTCCAACTCTCTTCTCCATGTACTTCTTGGTCTTCCTCTGCCTCTCTTGCCCTGGGGGTTCCAGAACAAGGACTGCCTTGTAATGCCATCAACAGGTTTCCTCAGTGTGTGTCCTATCCATCGCCATCGTCTTCTTCTCATCTCTTGTTCCACTGGCACTTGTCTAGTTCTTGTCATCAGTTCCACGTTGGTAACCTTGTCATACCATTTTAATCCCTCTATTCTACGCAAGCACCCATTTATTATGAAAGTCTGTATCTCCGAGAGCCATACAATTCAATAGGACTGACTTCACATATTTGAGTTGAAAGATTCTTATTTTCGTGTTGGATCCTATTTCTCTTGATCTCCATATATTTCCCAATGCAATGAAAGCTCCTCTTGCCTTTTGTATTCTTATTTTGATATCGCTGTCTGTCCCTCCAACTTTTGTCTATATTACTGCCAAGATATGTTGTATGATTCAACATCTTGAATTGGTGTTTCTTCAAGTTCAACCCTGTTATCATTACCTGCATTTATTCTCATTATTTTTTGTCTTTTCCCTGTGTATTTTCAGACCCAATTGCTGTGACCTCTCATCGAGTGTTTTCAATTTGTCCTGCATCTGATTACGGTTATGGGACAGAAGAGCCAAGTCATCAGCAAAATCCAGATCATCCAACTGCTTAGTCAGAGTCCACTGGATTCCATTTCTGTTTGTGTGTTGTCGATGATCTCATAACCCAATCTATTGCCAGCAAGAAAAGAAATGGAGACAAGAGGCATCCCAGGTCCGCACTCCTGTTCTTAATCCCAAACGGTTTCTGTAAGCTGTCCTTCGTTGAAGAACTCTGCATGTCATGTCTTCATATGTTTTCTTTATTAAATTAATGATCTTCAGGGGAACTCCATTAATGCCTCATCAATTTCCAAAGTGATTCTCTGTCTACACTGTCAAATGCCTTTTCGTAGTCCACAAATCCGATGTATAGTGGTGAATTCCATTCCAGACGTTGTTCAACTATTATTCTCAAAGTGGCTATCTGGTCTGTACATGATCTGTTTTGTCGAAAACCTGCTTGTTCATCTCTCAGTTTCTTGTCTATGGACTCTTTTTAATCTCTCAAGGATAATCCTGTTTAATACTTTTCCTGGCACTGATTGTAACATTATTCTCTATAATTTGTGCACTCTTGTAAATTTCCCTTCTTAGGCAACTTAACCAGATATCCTTCCTTCCATTCTGCTGGTATCTCTTCCTTTTCCCAGACTTTACCAAGTAATTTATATAACATCTCTGTAGCCGTGTCGATATCTGCTTTGATGGCCTCTGCTGGAATGCCATCAGGTCCAGACGCTTTTCCCTCTCTTAGAAGCTTTATGGCTTTCTTTATTTCTTCCTTCGTTGGTCTTTCAACGTTAACTTGTAGCTCTTCTACTCTGCTGGCTGGATGTCCGGCGGGTTTTTGTGGAGCGGGCTTGGTCTATTGAGAAGGGTCCCCAAAATATTCTGTCCACCTCTTCATTTGCTCTTGTATATTGCTGAGGCGTATCCCATTCTTGTCTTTTATTAGACAACTTGTTTGCTTGTATTTCCCTGTTAGCTTCTTTGTGCTGTTATACAGTTCTCTCATATTTCCTTTGGCTGCAGCATCTTCTGCCTCTCTTGCCAACTCCTCAATATACTACTTCCTCTTGTCTCTTTTGATACTTCTTTTTACTTCTTTGTTTGCTTCTGTGTACACTTCTTGAGCCTTGGCTTTGGAGCTTCTAGTTTTGCTTGTGTTTAACTCTGCTTTCTTGTTTTTCCTGTCTTTTATCTTATTGATGGTTTCTGTTGTTATCCATGCTTTTTGTTGTCTTTCCCTTTTCCCCAGTATTTCTTCACATGTCTCCTTCCATACTGTTTTGTCCTGCTGCCAATTGCCAATTGATATGTATTGCCCCATGTTATAAAGGATAACTGATGTTGTGTTTGTTGTGGTTGGCCCAACGTTTTTTTCCTCCATGCATGGTGATTTCCCCTAAACTGCAGCGGTTCCAGGACCACCAATGATAATATCCTCCTACGCAAGTTTCTGGCACAAAAATCAGGTAACATTTGGTATTGTTCCCTTCTAGGAGTATCATTGTGCCTATGCATTCGGTGGGGGGTGGGGGGGTGCAATGAAAAGTTGCTGTCTGTAGAGTACATAACTGCGAGTGAGAGGAAGACATCATTAAAAGAGTACAACAATATTAATAGTGTCTCCATAAGTTTTTGAGGTTTAAACTGGTCATGTACTGGAGTCCATGTATTTATCTTTCTTTATCATTGCCTTTTATATCTCCAACATAAACCCATGTTGGTTGGCCGTCACGCACCTGCCAGAAAGAGATATATATTATTCATGTTTTTTTAATATAGGGCATAAACGGCCAATATGTAGGTGTGGATAGGTTTTTTGTGTGCTTGTAATGTCATATTGTAATAAAGGATGCGATATGAAAAAGGGTCCATCTGCCTGTGTTATCCAGCAATCCACACCCATGTCATTCCATCGTCCTGCAGGGTCCATCCTTTCATCCACCTTCTGATTCCCAATTGGAGATGTTCCTGAGAGTCATCTGGTCTGCTGGTTCTAGTCTGTGTAACATGTACTCTGGTGGCCCTCGTTTTCGTTACTCTAACTGTGAGATTTTGCTAGTACCCAGTCCCAATCTCTGTCTGGAGCTATCAGCTTTTGTCAATATGTATTAATTGTGAATATTTGTGGTGTGGGATAGAATACGAACTGTAGATAGCCTAACATAAATGTGTTAGCTGTTGGGGAATAACAAGGTTGAGAGAGTGAGAAGAGGGAACTGGAAAGTCACCATAATGGAAACACCATGGAAAGAGCTCGAGTGACGCACAGGACATGAATGACATGGCCCATGAGCTTGATGAAGGTCAAAAATTCTTTCTGGGGGCGTCTGTAAAGGTGAAGGTTAATGACGTTAAAAAACAGGACATGTAACGGGGGGGGGGGGGTGGTGTAACATATAAGCATCCATTAAACAGTCCAACTCCAGCATCAAGACTATGTGCTTTCTCCGTAGGAAGAGGTCTTGTGTTCCAAGCAGACATCAAATACAAATTTTACAGTGAAAATAGATATTACAGGAATGAATGCTGGACTAAAGAAAGGAGTTTGAAATTCTGTTGTCCCATTGTCCTGTTTTTCTTTATTACTGACTAAATATTTTTAGATATTACGTGCTGAACTAAAGAAAGTCAGAGAAGAAATTTCTTTTGTCCGTTGGTCCTGTTTTTCTTACTATTGACTAATAATGTTTAAGGGATTCACTTGCCCATAGACTAAAGAAGTAGGTTGAAATTCTTTGTCCTGTTTTCCCCTTATTTACTGGACTAAAAAATTGAGGATTATCAGTCTGCATGACTAATAAGAAGAGTTAAGGGTGAAAATCCTTTTGTCTGTTTCCCCTTAATACTGAACTGGAACTAATATTTGCTAGAGGAGTTATTGGCTGACTAAAGAAGTAATGTGAAATTGTCGTTTGGTCTAGTTTTCCCTTCCCCCTTATTCTGGACTATAATATTTGCAGGATCAGTGCTGACTAAAGATGTAGGTGAAATTCCTTTTCTTTTTGGTCTGTTTGTCTTATTAAAACTAATATTAGCAGGGATTTCAAGTGCTGATCTAAGAGGAAGTAAGGTGGAAGCATTCGTTGTCTGTTTTCCCTTATTACTGACTAAATATTTGCTGGTATCAGTACTTGTGACAAAAGAAGGAAGTGAAATTCGATGGTCTTTTTTTTTTCTCCTCTTCCCTCCCTTTAACCATTCTTATTACTGACTAAATATGTATCTTGCTGGAATCAGTGGCTGACTCAAAAGAATGTAGGAGAAATTCCATTTGTACAGTTTTTTCCTTCCTTATAATACTGAATATTTTTCTAGATTAGTGCTGACTAAAGTGAAACAGGAGACAGGCAAACAAGTTCATTGATCCTTTAGACCGTGATATTACCTTGTCTCTCATCAGTGGAAGATGATAGTAAAATCAACTTGATATAGTGTGAATAGTAGAATAGGGGGTGATGAGGTTACAGGTAAAGCATATGTGGTCCCTCATAAGTATATTCCCTGCCGCTAGGGGAGATGAAAGAGTTCTAGAGACACTCTCACTATAGCAAGGTCCCAGGTCCAGATTTAGTAGGTGGAGCTGTGACACCAGCTCTCTTCCCTTCTTTGCCTTCCCTAACTCAAGAACAGAGTCAGGTACCCATTTGCAGCTGGATAGACTTTTGATGACAGAGACTACCCAGATTTTTATCCCAGTAAGACTATGACCGCGGGGAGAGGGAAGCACTCTCTACAGATTGTGAAGCCAATATGTGAAGTATCAGGATGGTTATTGTTAAAGACTTTGATATTTTGATGCTCAAACTTCCTGAAAGATACTCCAATAAACTAGATTATTTGTGCCCTTGGCGTAGAAGCGCTTCTTTTAGGGCGTTCTTCCTGAAGTTTATCCCACAGAAACTTGATATTTGATAGCTCCATTCTTCTTATATTCTTACGTGAAAGGAATTGACACAGAAACTGTGAATTTAGAGGGCTCAGATAGTAAGTTGTGAATGTTCACTGCCTTGTTTTATACTTTAGATGAGTGTATATGTAGTTATCGCAAACAGTGATAAAAAGAGATATAACCATACACTTTACAACCATCAGTAACTATAGCGAAGGTGGGATCCTTGCAGAGTGTATTCTATGTTGCCAGGTATGAGAGATAACTCTTAACAAAAGGACAACTCTGTGTCTAAGATCAAAACAAAAAAGAAAGAAAACAGGAATACAATATTGAGAAATTAATGAATGACAAGCGTTGCTAATTAAATTGTAGTTGACAAGAAGTATAACATCCTATCACATAAAAGTAAACTGTGATGGCAAGAATATGAAGGCCCCGCTGTGCTTGTGTTGGTATTTTATATGTGTATGTAATGTTATAGTATAATGCCCAAAGGTTGGTCTCATCGGTCGATTCGCACTCTCTCCTGTAATCTCGTCTAGTCGGATATACTTCTTGTGATTTGTAAGGGAAAAACAACCCTGATCATATGTCAGACCAGAATGGAGGTAAAAGGATACGGTCTCAACCCCTGGAGTCTTGTCCAGCGAGAAATCTACCTTTGACGGCTTGCAGTGTATGACCCCCTATTCGGGTTAGGGTCCCCCATCTGTCGAGTGAACCTGCCCCATATGCCCTCCATAACAGCCCGAGTAGTATTACAGATCTACATCACTCAACAAGAGCCAAATTCAGATCGCCCCGACGGCAAACACTAGTTGACCTTAAACTGTTGGGGATCGAGAAACCAAATATGAAAAAGATGATACCATTAAAGTTCTGTCTTACAAGACAGGCCCCTCAAGATGGCGTTACTAGAAAAAGGGTTGTTATGTGGACAATATCGAATTTTTCCACCTTTTATTTTTGTACTGTAGAACCAATGAGAGTTTTTCTCTACTTGAACTATGATAGGTAGATTTACATATGAGATGATAGTTGCCCTGAAACATTCTTAATGATTAGTGTAAATTATGATTGGTAAAGAATATATAAAAATAAAAAGCTGGGTCATCCTAGCTCTATCGTGAATGAGGGAAAAAAGCTATGGTTTTTGAGAACAACAACCCATGAAAACAGAAAATAACCGTAGAAAAAATTACCATGGTGAACTATTCACTTGCAGCGAGGGGCAAGGGAAAACTGCCAAATGCTGACCGAAAGTGAACATAAGCTGACTTATAAATTATATACCACCACGCACAATATGCCCCCAAACATGCCACGACCGACAACTTGCGAGTACATCGATAATGTGTCCGATTCAATGTGGATGTAACTCAACGATGAATAACAAATAGTGCTGCACAAACTGGCCCGACCCACAAATAAAAAAAAACGCCATACAACAAACAACCAGGTCAGTATCAGTGAGATCGTAGATGTTATTGAAAAACATCAACCTACAAGGAAGAAATATCCAGAAAGACATACCCAGCATGGGAACAGAGGCTGACTCAAAGTATGCAAAGAATAAAGTGGGGATGTTCATTAGCGCCGATATGATAGGCCATAATAGACAGGTTGACGCCAACATATGATGTAACTACTAATGGATCTGCATTGATCCTCTAGTGTCTAAAGTACATAATGATAGTCAGGGTCATACACAACTAGCAAGTAGATCCACAGCATTTTGACACATAGGTGATAGGCATGCCTCATTTGGCCCATATGAATAAGCCCGAGTATGAAACTATAGAGAACAATCTAATACACAGTAGACGAAGGGGCGTTGAAGATTATGACAAATAATTAACACATAATGGTCAAATAGCAATCCTAGGTAATAATCATTTTGAGGACTTCACTTCAGAGTCAGGGTCATAAAAACCTACGCGCATAACAAATCTTTGCTTTATATGAACAAACAGTCAATCTTCCCGCTGATGAGAAAGGGGTAAACCTGAATACTTATAACCTTCAGAATGTCCAGTTCTTGATACTTTAATAAACAAAGGCATTTCAAGTGATCCGACGCTCACAATCCAATGCTTATGAAAGGACCAAAATGTTATGTGCTGCCATAGAAAGGCAGCAATATACATCGAAGGGTAGACTGATATTGATCTACTAGTTCCGGTCCATATCATTCATGGTGTGAAGCTACGGGCGGGCAATGAATGAAGCTGACAGAAACTAAAAATCTTACAAATGAGAAAACCCATAAAGGGATCATAGTGCCATGTAATAAAGAGAAATACTGAAGGCAGTTTATGGTAGTAGCGCGCCTATTAGTAGAATGAACATACACTTGCCATCGTATGAAGTCATGCAATGAGGTAAGACTGCTGGAATTTTGGCAAGTCAAACGAAGACCAGCAGTGGATTGCCGAAATGAGAGGACGGCATCCAGTAAGTAAAGAAACCATTGCGCAACAGGAACAATTAACATTCATTGCCCATCCGACATTTGCCAGTTGGTGGGAGACTGTGAACGAATCCTTGTGGTTGTGCCCTGAGTAGCATGACGATAGGATGGTCTAGAAAAACCCATTATGTATTGTAATACAGTATTTAAAAAATGTATCTATATAAAGTCTATTTGTATACTCCCCTAACACCATTAACCAGACACATGAGACACTGGGACATACACATATGGTTGGATGAGAACAAATCTGGTGGTCCAATGGCTTAGCTGTATTATCAATGATGTCCATAGACGATATTATATTAATGTGGCAGTTTTTTTATGTTCTTTTCCTCTCATTCCACTGTGTTTGTTGAACCATGTTAACCAGATGTTGTGTTGTTATTCAAGTTGTTTATAGAGTGTTAATCATCATTTGTAAACAATAGTAAGTTATTATTACAATATTTAAAACAAAGCACAGATTTTTAATTCGCGCGGTGTTATCCCCCCCACCCCGTCCACTGAGTGTCAAAGTTTTTTTTACATAAACATATTTTGTTCCCCATGATCCGTATCTTTTTGAAAGAATTCAGGAGATGGAATGAGGCTTCGTCACCATTTTTTCTCCCTATTGTTTATGTTTTAGGGCGCCAGCAGGTGGGCCTGGATAAGTGACATGGCTACGACATGTTGTACATACAGTTAATCGTCAGACTGCAAGAGTTATAGTTAAGGAAGGAGAGAGTTGAAAAAAAATCCAAGAAGGTGGATGGGCCTTTTTGGGTCTCGCCAAGATGGTAAAAAACAAAGAAACAGTCAGGGGGGGGGGGGTTGCTACTCTCCCATTGTGGTCTTTGGAGGATACACCGCAGAGTTGAGCAGCTGATTGGCCGAGGCCAATGAAACAATAAATTTAGGCATCTTCCGAAAGAAAAGTAACAGGAGAGGAACTGGTGTAAGGGGTCCTGTCCTGCGCTAAGCTCACAGAAGAAGAACAACTGTGGGGTGTAGAATGACGGGGTGGAACAAAATTTGTCTGAGCACACCAGAGAAGAACACGGAAGCCCCCGGTTAGAAAACCAGATCTCGTTCAATAAACTCGAAATCTCAGCTACACTATAGGAAGGACCAAAACCTCCAATGCTGGGCGAATTATGGAGACCCACGGGGGAGGTGGGCCGAGTCAGAAAACACGGCTATTCCCTTATCAGATTACAAGCTGAAGTGGACTGTATGCAGCACCCAGCTTTCTCGCGGAGCATCGTATTGGGGAAATGACTCCGAGACAGGAAGCATGAGTCTGGCACTCTTGAGGGGCGATGGAATTTGATATAAACCACACCAATAATTTGTGAATGAATTAGGTGTGGAGTGGAGGTGGCGCAAATGGTGCACACCCACCACACCGAACCAACCCATCACGGGGATCGTTAACTGGATCGCTGACCTGGAGTCCAATCGCCTCACATAACAGTCCACCGACCGCTGGGGCCATGTCACAGTCTATATGAAAATATCCAGGTCCCCCAAAATCCTCTAGCAAACAAGCCACAGTCAGAACTTACCACTATACATCGCATGAAGAGTTCATCCCCATACCAAAACGCCAGACAGATATAGAACATGGGCCGGAAATCGCGTTGCAGCGACCCTTAAGGTTCTAAATCACAGAATGCAACAAGTAACCAGACGGGCTTCATCTCGCCCAAACACTAAGCATCCCAAAATACTTCCCTATTTAAAAATATTTCCAGTGGTAACTATACAAAATGACATTAGAGGGTCCTATGGGTGTCATATGAATATAGTGAACAACGAGCCTGAGTTCAAGATTCCTCAATATCAACAGAGGACTCGGGGAAATCTCTCATTGTGGATCTGCATCAAATGACTCAATTAGGATGTAGTATCGGACATTTCACCGATTTGATACAGTTTCCCCGAACCACAACAAATCGAAACGCAAATATAGACCCAATCAGTGTCCAATAGACAAATATGAAAGAAATGAATACCGGAAACAGCTTGCAGCCTGGGGAGTAGCCAATGTTCAAACAATACCCACTTGTATTATTACAACATCAATTGTAAAGTAACGACAATGAGGCCCTGAACTTGCAGACGTTTGCAGCAACAGCATTAAGTTAGATGCTACAAGGTCAGGTGGTTGATGTCAGTAACCCAATCTAAGCAGAGGCATGTCCGTGAGGGGGATTGTGGACCAGTTAAGGCACAAGAAGTCCGAAATGGAGGACCTGAATGGAAACGATTGGGACAAAAGCAATAACCGCAAATCCGTCTACAGCTCACTGGATGAAAAATGTGAACAAAAGAAAGAAGCTAAGGATATGCAAGTCAGGCAACAGACAGAATACCAGACAGATCAAGGACCGTTCGATATTTTAAAAAGAAAGGCTTCGCGGTATAACAACGAACTGTCATATCATGACAACACAGGCAAACTACAGCACAGACACAAGTACTTTCCTATCTATAACGACGGTTTGTAGGATGAAAACAGCATCTTGATAGGTGGTATGACACCGGCTACCCATGAGACCCTGTTTAACTGGTCATGATGGTATGTTCAGTTAGATTACAACCCGATAATCGCCAAGTACCACGCCTTATGTCCTAAATGTGGAAGTGTACGTATGACAATTGTCGAGATGGTAGAAGTTGTAACATCCAGTGTTTGTAGGCCGAATGTGTTTTAAGGTATGAGTTGTGACTTAATTCATGAGGGGAACAAAAACACAATTCTTCTAGTAGTCATCATCTTGTAAACTGTGTCACGTATATCAACAGTAGGTATAGGTTCTATATGTTCTGGTGTATCATTAAAGTTGTTATCTTATGCTTTGTAATATAATCATGGGTATGTTTTTAATCTCTCTAAGAGTTAAACCAGGTACTCTGAAACAGGCACTCAGGGTTCGTCTAAAACAGTTAACAAGGAACACGTAGGTTCTCTTTCGAGCAAGTTTGACAGGTTCACTGATAACATATAACAGAAGGTCCCTTTGTAAAATTGAATACTTTTTGTTAATCAATAACACGGATCATGGTTTTTGGTTTGTATTCTCGTAAAACAGAATTAAAAGGTACCTTTAGGTCAGGTATAACAAATTAATGGTAATCATTCAAAAATGGGTTGTTTACAACACATTGGTAGCAATTTCTAGTAAGTAAACAAAAACATAGAGGATATGTCCTAGTTAGTAAAAAAAAGAAAGCTCGAAATGAGTAACTACAAAAAATATAAAGATATACAAACCAAGATTCCAAAAAAAAGTATAACTAATCCAGACAAACATATACCATCTAAACGTGCCATAGTCTTTACCGGGGGATAGGGAAGGAAAAGTACCCATGTACCAGACAAGCCAATTTTGACCAGAAGTTGCCTGTTAAAGTTTGTAGACAAAACACCTTGGAGGTGCCACAAGTAAATGTTATTACCTGTGATCTACAAAAAATCTTGCAGAAGTGTCAAAATATGGGTCTTTATTGCATTCAATTTGGTTTTTTTTTTTATTTTATTTTTCTTCACCGTCTGCACAACCCGTCAAGACAATAGGGTTGGTATGTACAAAAATAAAGGGGCTGTAGCATTTGATTGTTGAAGCATATTGTACAGTTTTTCCCTCAACTTTAATGTGAATTGTGCAACAAAAATAATGGATAATCCTATTTCAATTCAAATGTTTATACACAAATAGATGGAAATCAATCAGCTGTCATAGAGAGTATGTACTTACAAGAAGATGTTAATGATCGTGGTCACATTATTGTAATTAACAACAAATAAATGTATACCATAGATATACAGTGTGATTGTGGGATGATTGTGAGCTAGCTCAGTCCATGCTACATTATGTATGAAGTTTAGTTCCATGATTTGCCGACATAGCTCAACCAACATGTTCCAGGCCTGCTGGTGTGCTTCAGGTTACTTGTTTCTTATGTGTTTGAAAGATGTAAAGTAAGTTTTTTGATGGGTTAGGGAATGTCAGTTTTGGGATGTTTGTAAGGTGAAGTTTAGCTGTGATTTAGTGTGATACTAGAGGTTTTGTAAGTTTGTAGTTTAGACTGAAATTGGGTGTGAAGTACTAAAGGGTGTTTTGTATAGTGATGTTTAAACACTGTATGGTTGTTGGATTACTAGGTAGTCATTGTTTAATATCTCAAACGGTGTTGCCATTGGACACACTGATTGTTCCACCGTTGCCTATCAAAGTGTGGCCACAAAAAATTATGTTAATTTGCCCCGACATGAATTAATAATTTTTAAGTGTCATGTAATATAAAAACTGAATCTCTTAACCACCAGCTTGAAAGCATATAATAAAATGTGTGGAAGCTATTAACTCTTCATTGAAGATGGGGGGGGGGGGGGGAAACAAAAATTAAGATATACATCAAAATTTTCATGATATGTGTTACAAAAAAAAAAATGCAAGGAGGCTCATAAACATCAACGTTTCAACGCCAGGTCCATGGACGAAACATAGCACTTCCACTTCTGACCTAATTAAAATTTCGTGTCAGAAAGATCCTGTGTTATTGTTGTTCCTCTCTAGTAGATATCGTGGGGCCGGATGTATAATTCAATGATTTATTAAAGCAAACAGGTGATAATTGGGCCTGTTGATGCCTTTGCTAATGGGGGTTGGAGAGTGGTCATGCCTCCGTTAACTGGGATCGCTCCGATGCAGGCCGTCCCTCCTGCCTTTTTTCACCTCGGCGAAGTAAAATAGCTGCACATGGATTGGGTTGAGTCCATGTCTGCAGAATGGTAAGGAGATCGGCTAGGAAAAGAACCCCATGACAACAAAGGTATACAAGAGGAGCCAGGTAATCCAGACCCGCAGGAATGACCCAGAGTCCTGCTGTGTGAGTGAGAAAACATTAGACAATCTTTGAAGTGACCGTAGTGACATGAGAATTGAACCAGGCATGAGGGAAGACAGCTGCTGAGGTAAAGTTCAGGCGCGGACAATCATCTTTCCAAAACCTCTTACACCTCACTGTATAAGGGAACGTGACTAAGTAAGGGTCAGAAAAGATCAGTAAGTAGAAGGAGAATTGAGAAATTGCGCCATGGGCGTTTACGAAATTCGTGTGTTTGCAGGACATTTAGTAATAAATAACACAGTTGGATTCAGGGTGCGTGTTGGTTTATTCAAGCTTTTGTTAGATTTTAAAACTAGTGACTAAAACATATTACGTGGACCGTTCGTAGGACCGACATATGGCCATTTTTAAAAAAAAACATTATTTAAAATAGATACCCAAACTTGACATGGATATGATTAATTATGCAAGAAAGCTCGTCAAAGAATGTGTATAAATCAGAGACATACAGGCTAGTTAATCAGGGCCAAAAAGTTAATGAAGACGATCCAGGCTATGGGACAGGTCTGCCAACACCGAGTAAGATCTTTTTCTAAATCTAAAAAGTCGAGAACAGTAACAGAACAGCTAATTTAGTCTGGGATTTTTCCTTGGTGTCTGGATGAGAAAGTTTGTACCTAGCCATTGTGTGTTTGGTGTGCGGGACAAACTTTCAAACAAAGCCAAGGTATCCTGAGTAAAATTGAAAAGGGACATATGACCACTAAACCTCACATGCGTCCGTGAATTAACAGATTTTGAATTTAAATTAAAAAGGTTAGTTTAAACAACAACAATAACAAGTAGCAATTTAGTTAACAAGGACCTTAAAGTATCTGATTAACACGTTCAAACAGCTTTCTTATCATTGTAGGCACTTTGAAATAATAGCAAAGTCAAAATAGAAATAAATAGGGGGACAGCTGAGGGTCACACACATTTTTGTATATACCAGTATGCAAGGAAGGAAAAGAACACATCCTTACATATACTGAGTGTGCCACTGACCATTCTGTGAAAAAAGTATCGATAATTATTGTATAAATAGAGCTAGTGGAGTGTAATACTGTAAGAACACAAGGTGAGGTGGTCCAGACCCCCTTGGGTATGTAGAAGCATTTTGTTGTACATCGAAAATCATGATATAATCTACAGTATAGAGAACAGTGTTTCTCATCAGGGGGCCATTTGTTTCACGATGTCCTGGTGGGCAATTCTGATGGGTCACAACGATTGGGGGGTCTCCTACTTCCATTCAGAGGGTGTGGCGTTGTGGGTTGCCTTTTATAACAGAATCAATATGAAACAATTACAAAAGAAATTGCTCCGCTTCCGCTTAGCTGTGTAACATTAAAGTTTTTTATTTCCGCAGGTGTCCGCATGGATGGTGGTTCAAGAGGTCCCCAAACACAAACATATTAGTACATGGGATTTTTACCAATTGGTCAGGAGAACCAGTAGTGCGTATATTTATTGTCCCGTTCAACAGAACTGATGTGTAGAACTTTGTGTTCAGAGCTCTCTATTGATTCCCAGAAGTGCATCGTAAAATACCATCCTCGGCAACTGGGACGTTGGTTTGCATGTATAATGTGTGATGGTTTGTGGTAAACACGATAAAGCCGCAGAATGGGTGAGTGGGTATAAAACTGGTGGAGAGATCTTTTATAAAATAAATAGTTGTCAAAAAGGGAGCGATATGCAATACTATCAAGGGTTTAAAAACACCTGGTATAGAGACCTACTAGTTATGTCGAAAATCCGTGAGAAATCTGGAATCCCCGAGATATACATTAAAAAGCATCCAGATAGTTTGTCTAAATCGATGTAGCCTCATGTAAAGTAGTAGCACAAAGGAAAACTTACATAGCCCTATAACAGAGACAAAGAGGGTGTCAGACATGGATGGTCAGCATCACACCGAAGAATTTATATTCCTCTGCATAGAACTGGGTATTATGAGACTTGACAACAGAGGTGGAGAGGAAAAACTGTGTAATACAGTGGACATTGCAGAAGATTTGTGCCTTGCCACTTCTTGTCACACAGACAGCAGAGATATTTCAGGGAGAAAACAAATAGATTTAGATTAGCAGCATTGCAGCAACAGATGTGACTCCATAAATGTAAATAAAAAAAGAAATATAATAAATAATAGGCAGAAAAGAGGGCCTGTGACTTGAATTAAGGTATCAATGTACCTTCTACTGTGAAAGAAAGTTAAGAAAACTATACATATCTAGGGAGTCAACATTTACAAAGGAGGGGGAAACCTTCTGGTGACGTCTTCTCAAGAGATAAATAGAAGTGCCAGATGTGCTTTTTAAAAAAAACCCTAGCGCAACCAAAAATGGAACATCCTCAGCGAACTATACCAGGTGGGAATCATAAATTAGGAATATTAAACTCAATGTAGAATCCAGACAAGCTGTATGCTCAGAGATATGACATGTCTCAAAAGAGCAATCACCGCCAGGTGCTACAGGACATTATGTAAGAATAGATGGTCTCCGATTGTACCTTTATGTATAAAGATGCGCAGATGTAATAAACAAATAAAGAGCTAAGATGAGAAAAGATGTGGACAACAGCAATACAGTACATAAATTAAGTTAAAGACAGTGGGGATGGAAAGGAACAGATCAACACTCAGAATGATAAAGAAAATCAAGCTAGCCAGGGGTGGCCCTTTGACTGGAGAAATGACCCCACAGGGGAGAATAAGAGTTGGGTGGCCAAGAGAGTAACTTGGATGAAGAAACTTGTTGAGAGGAGGCTAGGGGAAAATGTAGATTGTGCTATTTGAGGCACAGATGAAAAAGACAGCCTAGAAATAAAGAATCGATTGTAGAGAACTGCTGTTGTCGTTTCCCGCCCCCCCTATGTTTCACGGCACACAGTGAACGAAAAGGAATTGATTATGGTAATCTTGATTAGTTTTCCTGCCAATGGTAAGCCAAAAAACACAATATCAAATGATAGTTTCAACCCTCAATAATGGTGAGCATGGGGTATGTGGAAACATTGCATGCAAAAATATCCCAATATTAAAGTTTCCACGTTGACTACATGATAAGATTCGTCTTGGATAAGAAATCCTTTTTTGCATGTTTCATATGATTTTACAACAAAAATAGTATACAGTATAGGCTTCTAATTTTCAAACTGACCACCGTGTCTTAAAAATGAAAGAGCATGTTGTTTCTGGAGATCCCCCAGTGCGGACACATTCTAAGATAACTGTTAAGACTAGTAATCAAGTGTTGAATTGTGGGCCAAACTGGAGTCTTAATAAGAATTTTGTGAAGCATTTTTCTAAACGACATGGGGGTTGGGGGATTTTTCAACACAATTCATTCATTAAAATTGTAAAAAAGGAAAGACTTTCCTTCTCCAGTGTTTGAAAGATGAACTAAGAGTTTTTTGACTTGTCTGCACATATCCCTAAATCCAAGAAATATACTTATAAGCATCAAGGTCCCAATGTATTGCATTATGCCCGAAACATTGTTTGTATAAAAAAACATTTCTTTTGTTTGTTTGTGTATCAAAAAGTATTGTATCTAATTATTTTAAACAATTAAAAATGGAAAATTTAGCAAGAGATTTTACCTTAATTCTCAAGTACTCACAAGATTGGATTATATGAATATAAGTATATATCCACTAATATTTATATATCAGGCCGTCAAATTTTTAGAAAATTGAAAAGTTCCAAGAACACAAAAAAGGTTTGAGAGAACACTACTAGAGTTTTTAGTAAGTGAAGTTTTAGAAGACCTGTCATAAGATGGAGTGAATACTAACATGGTTTGTAAAGTAGAAGAATAAGACTGGATTGAGTGGGAAACTGTGATGTATGTAACGGAAGTTAAGGCTTTATATGGTGTTGATACCATGAATGTGTGTGAATATGAATGTTTGTATGTTTGGGGATTTTGATTTAGTAAATGTGTGTAAGCAAAGTAGATTATAAGTGGTATTGCATAACATTAATGTAGGTTCCTATCATGTGAGAAATGTTTGGTAAATGATGCGAGATAACATACTGAACCATAACAGTGGCACACGTAAGACAACACGAATATTTGTGATGACAGATTGAAATAACCTGAATAACAGCAGGACATTGTGATTATACAAACATGATATAGTAGATAAACAAGAGCAGACAAATGTTGATTGGTGCAAAAAAGCCAATAATTGTGTTAACACAAACATTGAGCAATCTCTTCTAACTTTACTTCGTCCTTAGGCCAACGACCGTCAAAGCAGGTTCAGTGGGCCAGGTATAACGGCTAAGTTGGTCTTAAAGGTGCACAACGAATAGAAATTTCACCATTAGCCGTTGTGTTTTCCCATCACGCCCCGAATGGCCGTTCTTTAGGGCAACGACAAATCAAACCGATTTGTTGTGTTGTTTTATCCGTGAATCAAATGGCCTTGGCAAAGGGCTTGATTGATCAGCCCCTTAGAAAAAAAACAGGACATGGATGTAGAAGACAAAAAATACATAACTGGATGTAACAGAGCAAAACTTGGGTTATGACAAGCATGGCCATGAGAGAAAGACAGCATATATGTAATAAGTATATGTACATGTGAGATGACAATATGAAAAGATATGGTATAAGGACATGGGTATGATTTCATGATATTGATATGTATGTGAATTAGTGCCATTATAAGAATGACAGTATGATAATGTTATGATTAGTGGGAACATGTTCGCATATTCCCAGTATGATATGGAAATGAATTTGGACGAAGTGTAAGTCATTATGATAATTGAAAGATTTAGGACAAGTTGGAGATTACAATATAGAGAAATGTAAAGATTTATGGTGACGATAGTAGTAGAATGACAAACAACATGTGTATATTTAGGGACATGTGAAATGTCCAGTATGAATATGTAGATTAGGACCATGTGAGATGTAACATGACATTGCATAAAATATGGACAGCTAATATGATGAATAACCCCATCATGTTTTCAGTATACCAGTGATAATGATACAAACAAGTATTGATATTGAGGCACAGCGAACAATTCACTTTTGCTATGTCTGTTTGTAGCGTAATCTGTATGACAAGTCTGTTATTATGCTAGACATTTTCGATGTTTGTTTATCTTGTTGTACATGGACCTACACAGATATAACTTAAGGATTTCTCACAGTATAGGACAAAGTATATCACAAGAGAGGTAGATAGCGAGATAGCATGATCTTTTTTGTAAGGTTTGTCAACAGTATAAAACTCTTGATCAAAGACGATAAATATTTGGTTATGTTAGTGAAATTAAGGAGCCTAACATTGTATGCACAAAAAAGTGTGTACAAACAGGCATAATGTACCAAGAAAGGCTTGTTCAGAGAAAGATGGATAAGAATGGGATCTGCGTGAGATGGTTTATAATTATTTTATCCAACAAGTATCCTGTGCATAAAGTGGGAGTAAACCGTAATGAAACCAGGGTAGTGCCAGAGTAAATAGTACAGGCGTCCATATAAGAATACCTGCATTACTCTGAAAGAGTAATGGTGTATATATTTGCGCAAGGTAAATGTTCAGCTGTTAATATATACTAGGGTGGAGGTAGGTACCTGTGTCAATTCAAGTTATCAAAAGTTGAGCTCCACTTCACTAGACCGACCCAATACAATGACTAGGATAAAACCAATGATAAAATTATAACTCATGTCGTAAGGGGGAAATCTACATAACTAAACCCACAAGAACTTATAACACTGGGAACTTAAATAAGTCAATAAAAGACTTGTTGTACAATTTAGCAATTATATTAAATACAATAATTATCTTTTGTACTAAAAAGTAAAATATCACATTGAACAGAAAAATTGTGTTTCAACAACTAAAAAAAATTCCCTATAAGTATAAATCACATTTCAACTATACTAAAAATTATTGACAGTTATCTTGATAAAATTTATAATGACAGTTTCTTCTTGTCATCTGAAACCATTGATCTTGATGTAGACATATGTTTGGATGCAGAATAGTAAATACAATTCAAACAACTGTTTGATACCCTGATATATGTTCTTACAGTACCACTAGGATATTTATCATCACAAGCAACCAAAATCCTGATCATTTTGGTTGTTGTAATTTTTGTGGAAACATGAAATAGTAGCCCAAACTAGCCATTTAGCTTATCATTCTTCTAATTCTCACCTCTTGAATGTTGGAAAAACCGCAGTATATACTGGAAGTGAGACAGCCACAGAATAGTGTCAACCAAATGGTCAAGGTGGCTCTGTTGAATGGTCCCTCAGTGAACTAATGGTGCTGTTACAACAAGATTCTCACGCCCCCAGCTGATTTTGTGTCTCTTTAGATAAAAAGAACTAACCCTTCAGTGCAGATGTAACCTGGAATGGAAGTAGTTAGAAACCGAACATGTATTGCTCACTATCTCCTTAATCTAGTCAGTAGCTGGATAATAATAAGACAGTACAGGACAATATCAGTTTATGTATGCAAAAAGACATAACACGACAGAATTAACACAATTATTTCAAACTATGTTAGCACAATAATCATAGTAAATTTCTTTTGTATCAAGGCTTCTGTCCGATAGATTTACCTACTTCTAAAAACATTAATCCAGGGCCTTGTTAGAACACACTATGGTAATGACGCTTCAATACATAAATCATTAACTTTCTTTCTTTCTGTTTCTTTCTTTCTTCATTTCCCCCTTTGTTTGCCAGTTGGTAGTCCATCCATCAAGAAATAAATCTTTAAATAAGCATTTCATAAAAACTACGAACGACTTTCCTTTTTTCAATTTCCGTTTTCCATTTTTCAAATTATATGATTAAACATAGGACATTGGAAATCCTTGCCAATAATTACAGTGATTCAAACACAAACAATTAAATCCACTTTCGAAGGATATTCTGATTAATTTAAAAAATATAATTAAATAAATATAAATATATGATATATATATAATATAGTATATATAAATATATAAGTAATATATATATATATATATAATATTAAATATGTAAATACATACACGGCTTACGCCCTCAAAAAGTAATAGAATAGCATGAAACAGACGATGCACGACAATGGTTACATGGCGATGAACGAGTGTGCCCACAGCTGCAATGGCAAAGGAAGCCTGTGGCAAAAACGTGCTGCGCAACTGCTCTAGCTGTGTACGATTTAAAGTTTTAGGCGCGTGAGTGTTTGTCCTGACCTCCATACGATTGCCTCCTCTTAACAAAGGACACAAACGAAAGGCAATAGCCCAAGGCGTAAGGAAAAGAGCTAAAGTACGGTGATCACTATATTGTGGGTGGGTTTGAGGCAGTGTCAATTCCCTCACTCAAAACCATGCAATTGTAGACATGAGGAGTGCAATAATGGAAAATCCAAGAATAATTCTATGTTGTTCTATATTTCCCCAGCTGATGGTTCCTCACAACGCGTTGGATCCTATGGTAATTCAAAGTGAATATATCTTTTAGTATAATTACGTGATATGACAATTTCCCTTCTAGTTTGCCTCCGTACAATTCACATGAGTAGCAGCCTAGAAACATTGGTGAACACTACTACGAGGGTCTTTCAAGTAACGCTGCAGTAGTCCAAGCTCACAGCATTACCCGGTTCCCAGACATTATACAACACCTAGAGAAAGTTACAAGTCATAAGTTACATACATTAAAGGATCCAAAATTCTAGAAATAAATGTCCCATCCATGCAATTTGAGGATACTTACTCCGCCTTAAGCACACATTGACAAGTTCCATAGAAGGGTACTAACCCCTTTGTTACTTCAGAGTGTTAGTATGGTGCCACCTATAGCTGAATGCGATGCATAATATTGTAAAAACAGTTTTATGAAATGAGGACTCTTGTTCCCCCCCCATTGGGCTGACCGTATTCGAAATTCATGAAACGGTGTCTCGTATTACTCGGAATGAGGCCAAGAAATTAATCAAGAAAAAGATACATCCCAGATGAACCTCCAGGACCGATGAGACGTATAACATGAGAGGAAACCACGATCAGTGGACACGATTGTAACGCATTTTAGGAAAAACAGGCTGGTTAATACATAGAGTAGAGCAGGTGGGAAAGCTTTGAATAGTAGCAGGATGATGGAAAAAAAAAGTGTCACTTAGGCTATGTTTCCCACTTGATGACATGTCCTGCCCGAAGTCAGGTTCTAATAATAGTGGAAAAGGAAAGACAACAAAAAAACTATGTGCCCTATTAAATTACCATTTATTTTTATTTTTTTATTATTTTGTATTTTTTTTTTTTATTTTTTTTTTTTTTTTTTATATTTTAAATTTATTTTATTTTACCTTTTCCATCCTATCCGAACAGCCCCGCAAATACTCGAGTCGAAATCTCAGGGTATAGAAAGTAAAATTTCAAACCTGACATTTATTTTACGTGAGTATCCATTTCTTGTAGGAGAACAGATTCCCACTCCATTCAGGGCAGATACTCGCCGTTTTCGTCGGAAAGTAACCGGTCATTAATATGTCTGTCGTGTCGGCTCAGTAGGCCTCCAAAACCCTGGTCGAGACTGACACACTTCAAAAGTCATCGGCGCAGGTCCTCGAGTTAATCGCCATTTCACGAGGGCAGCCTTCTCCAATTTCCCGGTCTACGAAAAATCTAAAAAATTGCCTTCCGCTACGGCGGGTTTTGTGTATTGCAGGAATCACCGTGTCCGCACAGAGCGTTGGGTGTGTTTTATAACCGAGGACTACGCTACGCGGCGGGCTCCACCTTTTAAATTACAAACAATTCACGTCACCAGTAATTCCAGATTAGCATACAATGCATAAGAGAGTATGCAACAGGTCTGTAACAACCAGTGATTACATTGTCAGACAACAAATATTACACCAGTTTCTTGTAACACAAACATATTGGTCTAAAATATCAAATAAGGGGTAAAATATTAGAAAAAAAATGTCGTAAAAGAAACAAAGGCAGACCTCCATATATAGACAACAGTGTCAGTGTAGCTCATGTATGGATACAAATATTAAACTAGTATAACCACAAACAGATAAAATCAGGATAAAATTAAACATTTCAAAAAATATACTGACTATATTCTATATGCCCAGTATTATTGTAAAGATCATAATCCCAACGAATAACGAACAAACAGCACGCCGAAAGCTCGCAGCCAATGTCGGAACCCCATCAACATGCAACCCCCGATCAACACCTGCCTCCCACCCCACCTTACAAGTTCTCCTCCATTGTGTTCATTATTTCATCACGTTCAAATGGGGTTCAAAGACCCCTCGGCTGCCAACGTTTCATCCTTGATGAAGCATCGCCTCTTACAGCCTCATTCAGTACCAAGAGTTGGGTTTCCAGAGGTATGCAGACTGTTTACATCTATCTATTCATGGTTTGCCCTGCCTCCTGACAGATCTATCAGTGGCTCATGCAACTCTCTCTTTACTCCGGTGTAACGCAGGTGTCTCACCGTGTCGGCTCACAACTTCCTGTCGAATGCCCCCATGCCCTGTGTCATTCAATATTCATCCACTCAATGCGGGCAAACTGTACGTTTTTTAATTATATCAGCCCAGAAACAGAATTAAATGATATCTCCCGCCTCCTGTTCCTACCCTCTGTAAACTAGTTGGCCAACCGGGCAGTCCTCCACATCTATCCCGCTCCCGATGTTGTTTGTATATTCCTCTCTGATCCTTTGCCCTCTCTTAGGTGTGAGCTTTTCCTTTCTTAGCAAGGAGAGCTTGCACTTTTTCCCCCTATACTACAACCATCGTTCGTTCGTTTCCGTTCCTCTGATCAGAATAAATCTCCAAGGATGTTCATCGGTTTCATTGCGTGCTGTGCATAGCGTTCAATGATGGACCCCAACGGTAAATCGTCAGTAGCTGAATCCTGAATGGTTGCCGTTTCACCTTTATTGCTCCTCATAATAAGAATTATTAACATCCTCTTCCTGGGCTTTGCCCACTGCTCTCTGGATTATATATATTCAGAAATGACGCCTCGCATGGACATTCAAGTTAGTGCATGTGAGTAGTGCAACTCCAACAACCTAAACTCCTGCTTATACCAACCTTAAAATTCCGACGATGTTTGCACACCTTCCCATCGGGATGTCCCTCCACAGGATGACATTGTTATACAAAATCAAACCTGGCGATAAAGGAGGTGTGCCATGGTGGATGGCGCAATTTGAAGACCTGTACCTCCAAGAAGGGTCAATAAGCCAGCTCACGATCAATAGCGCCATCTACCCATAGCGGCCATTGATAAATGAAGCGACGTCCACAACAAACCGCTGGTCTATGACACCCACAAAATGACCATAACCCACAAGTCCTTACCCTCTAGTGCCCCCGGTCTCGAATTCCCATCCATGAAAGATGATCACCTGGGCCAAGCCTGGAGGTTTATTAAACCATAGGCTTCCCATTAAGTGGCAGTCAAACCCACCAACCCTGAGAAGACCCCGATTGTTTCCAGCCTGTGTCCTGGCCAACCGAACTTAATATATCAGACTTCTCATACAGGAAGCTGTCCTATTCCTCCCCCCTCGGTGCCAGCCCCAATCGTGAGCAGCTTGGGCTTACCTTCTATTAAAAAAAGGACACCAACGATGCTATGACAACGTATTTCCGTTTCCTCCATCCAGCTAGTTCTCCCCGAAACTGCACGCCATCGTTTTTATGGTAATCTGATAGATGTCTGTGGTCTCTGATACACGTTCCATATCAACACCAGAGGAACTGATGTACTCCGCAGCTCTCCGGTTATTTTTTCCTGGAGCAAGCGCACCCCCCCTCTAGGTCTAAGCTCCGCGTACAGGGGGGACTCTCCTCCTTCAGGCCGATGACTGGTCCTTTGGACACGAAATCCTTTTTGAGTTCAACTGGGGCCGATCCTTTTCTATTGTGAACCAATGTCAGTGGAGTTCGCTATTGTACACCAAGATGTGTGCGTCCCCAGCTATAGTGCCTGCCGTCTTCATGGATCGTGGCCTTGACCATTTCCATTTTATTTGTATAGTAGATAAATCTATATTGTCATAGAGGTTCACCACTAAATATGCCAGAAGCTGATCTGTAAAGGTTTCAAAGTCGACAGTCCATCCAGCCACTTATATGATCAGCCCTGCTATCCCATTGACGTATCTCACATCTCCAACTGAACCACAGTCGAATTTCCTAGACATTGTTGTCACGATCCTGTCCTCCGCCCCCCCCCCCCGCCACCCCCCCCCCCGCTCCTGCCCACCCCCTCCCTGTCAAACACAATTGGTGAACTACAAACCGACCACTGATGCACACAGTTAGCCTCCCTGTATAGCTACTTTCCCGCTTTCTTGCAACCTGTTGGGTCTGCGCGCCTGTCCCCGTTAAATGCCAAGACAGTGACAACTTTCTTATGCCAAGCACAGGAAATGAAGTGAGAACAGTAAACTCGGATGATGTTCCTTAACCCTCTGCCCTATGGAAGCGTTGTTTCTCTTTGAACACTAACATCGGGCCTCACTCTACGGAGGCCCACCACACCACTGCGCCACAAACCTGCTTTTGATAGAGTCAAGGGTAATAATTTGTACCTATCAATGCCGCCACAGCGGCTGCTGAAAAGTGATCCTTTATCGCCAACCTACTGGGCTCTTCTCCTTATCTTCTCTATCCGCTTCTTCAATGTCTCTTCGTCGCAATGCTGACGGCCAGTGGTGCTTGCGGGAAGTGAGTTCAGATAGACCAACCCTGTGTTGTGCATAAAATGGCGAGATAAGAAAAAAAAATTTGAGGGTGACAATACTTAGGACCATAACGGGAGGTGAAAAACTGACAATGTAAAGGTGCCATAATGTGTAAAGCCCAGGGCCAAGACACCCGACCGAAAGCAATGAGACATAGCCAGTAAGTGAATCCAAACACATCGGATTTGTCAATTTCCTAAAGCCACGTTCAACCATCACCAAGTTCTTATTAACCAATCTAGCACGTAATGTCATTTATGCATTATATAACAAACGTTGTCCAATAATACATGAAAGGTCTGGTGGGTAGCAAACCCGGGCCACACGACTATGGGGGATCTATACTGCAGAACGACCGTCTAGGACGATTTATCTCAGGTTTGGGATCCACACCATTGATAAGCCGGAGTCCAACTTAAATGGCACTCAGGGCCACAGCGAGTCACAGGGTGGCCACTTGATTTATCCAGGTGTTAACAGCTTTATTAGAATCCTGTTTCCCGGTACGCCACATAACAGTCGTCGTTATGAGTCCGACCTTGAACAAGGGACCTTAAAAGGCCCATGTGATTTGAACAACCCAAGCAAATCTTTATGTTTTAGAGTGCATCCTTTTCTTCCTATCTATGTCCTGTGTTGTATCGACATGAGTTTGTGCGTATTTACTATGTATTTTCCATAAAAAGGAATTTTTTTTTTTTTTTTATGAACTCTTTCTTCATCTTCTCTCTCTCTTATTTATTTCCCGTCCTTTTATTTTTTATAATTAATTAGATAAAGACTTTTTTTTCCGTCCTAAGTTTTCCATCCGGTGTAGAATGCATTTATTTTGTTTAATTTTATGCAATGTGAATTTTTAGTATCCACTTCCTTCTGTTTAACCCCGGTTCACTGTCAGAAATATTAATTATTCCAACACAGAAGAACACACCGGTAGACCACATCATGTGTAGTAGTTTTCCCCTCGTCCTCTTAATTTCTCAATAAATATATAAAATGATCACTGAAACTATAATTGATTCTCTTCCACAAACTTTATTCTTGTCCCACCTTTCCTGATCACTTTTGTTATTTGTGATGTCCCAGTATGAAGGGGCCGAGTGTGGGCTCGGCAACGGTTAGGATTTTTTTCTGGTCCTTTGCACATCTTGTCTCATCCGCTCTTGTCCTTGGGACCTTGGAACTTATCGGCCCAGTAAAACAGTATAACTATTTGTATATTTATATATTTTTTTTTTTTTTTTTTTTCTTCATTCTACAACACACGTATTACTGTGTGTAAGTGAAACGAGCAACACACCTGACACTCATAATGATACATTCAACTCTTAACCGGTGACAAACAGGGGACTCATATAACCAACAAACCTGTTCACTAGAGTGAAAGGATACAACAGGTGTCATGTCCATGTGACGCATTATCTTACATTGTCCGTTGGGGGGGGAACCTGCAGAACACCCGTCTGATGATTGAAACGGCCATAGGTGATTATAATGTGTGGACAAGCTTGAAGAACAACTGTCCCAAAGTATTGTAGATCAATTGGTCTCATTCAATTACGTTCATCGATTGGAGTGGAGTAAGTTACAGTATAACACTTTTAGCTGTGGCACACTTAATATGTCTTATATTGTTTTATGATGTATCTGTGTTGTGAATATGTTGGGTATGTTATAGCAATGTATGGCAGGTCTTGTGGTAGATTTTATGATTTAATGTAATAGGTGAAATCTGTTGTTTTTCTGTTGTGAAATGTTTTAGAAAATGATCCAGTGGTAATGATCGTGTGGGTGTAGTTATCAGATTAAAAATTGAAGTTAAGATATAAAGAAATGTATTTGCGATTTTCTTTCCAAGATGTGTGTATTAATATAAGTCAGAATGGTGTATTCTTTTTAGCCTGTGTCGATAAAAACATGAGAAACACACTGACAAATAAGACACTAAGTATTCCAGACGAAAATTTGACACAGTTTACCAAAAATTTTAAGAAGAGTTACAAGTTAATACAGTGATGTTGGGTCAACAAGTAAGAGACACATACCTGTGAGTGTAGCTCATTGTCACACTGAAGTACCTATGAACCTTTTAAAATTAAATTTAATTCAAAGTAGTATAACTTAACCTCCGCGGTTCCAGAGGTATTTGGTGGATTCATTTGGTTAAAAAATATTGTCAGATAGTTTCATAAAGAAATATTTTGCCAATAAAGAAATATCAGGAGGGAAACAGCAACAAAAATTGTTGTTGTTGTTGTTTAGGTCCACGGAGAGCTTTGGTTTCATTCTTCATCCCCTTTATACCTTACACTCTCAGAACGTGGCCACTTGAATGTTATACAAAGAAAGGCAATAGTACAGTG